>CM035099.1:8265136-8734629 GCA_020205505.1 Panax japonicus
ATTGAATTAAACTCGTTACAATCTCAATTCCTTATGTGTTACATGCGACAAATAGATATTCTCATTCTATTCACAAACCTAATTATTCACTGTGCAAATAACTAAGTCACATGATATCATGTCCAGTTCTAACCCTATAATTCCTTTCTTAATTCCTTCTAGAGTAACAAGGTAATTACTGATCAGATAATTAATCAATAAGCATAAGACAAGATAAATAACTCACTTTGACACAAATAATTGGAATAAATTAAATAACTAATTTATAGACATAAAAGGTTCAATTGAAATCTTAATAAAAGAGTTAGTTCATAATTAATGAATTAAAACCAAGAATCCACAACTGAATAGATATTAAAAGATAAAAGTATGATAAGAGAAGAGAATAGAATCTGTTGTCAGCAAATCTGATGCTCCCCTCGTGCTCTTACTCTTCAGTGGTCTTCAAGTTGCTTCAATCTCCAAAACTAATAAGAACTAGGGTTATGTTCTAATCTAATGGAATGTTTAATCTAGTCTACTCTATGTAATCTACCTTTATTTTATGTCTTACATCATGTATTTATAGGTTACAATTCTAATTGTTAGTTTAGGAACAAACCCAATTCAATTTGGAGTCAAAAAGGTGTCAAAATTCGCCCAAAATGCGTCCAGGCCGCACTAAGCCCTTCCCCTAGCGCCCCAGCGCTGGGCACGGCGCTGAGAATCTGCTCCCTAGCGCCCCGACGCTACCACTTTTTCTGATATTTTCTGCTCCGACGTCCTTTGGGAAAATGGCCATAACTTCTTCGTCCGAACTCCGATTTCGAAGATTCAAGATGATCCGAAAAGAGGAGAAGTAGATCTACAACTTTAATTCTTTAAGTTTTTTGAAATAAGGTCTGAAGAAATACTCCAATTGGCTCTGAAGTGACTGATGTGTAAATGGCAAGCCGAAAACCATGACGTTCGACGTCCATTGGTACAACGATCATAACTCTTGCATCCGAACTCTGATTGGAATTATTCAAAATGTTACGGAAAGGTACAACGATGCTCTTCAATATAAGCTAAGTTCCAAACCAAGAACATGAAGTAAACATGAAAGCCCAAATGATGTCTGGTTTTCTTTTCTTTGCGTTTTCTTTGCTTTTCCTTACCAATAGTCGCTCACACCGCTCCCAAACGTATAACCTACAAAATGAACATAAAATGCATGAAAAGTAACTAAGACACATAAATATAAGCAACTAATTCAAGTAAAAGATACTTGATAAGTGTATATAAAATCCACTTATCAAATACCCCCAAACTTAAATTGTTGTTTGTCCCCAAGCAACACAACATAATGCAATGCAATGCAATGAAATGCAACTAATCTATATGCCTACGAATCCAGCAGTATTTGATAGAATCAAATCTATTCACTCGGCCTTAGAGCAATCAAGCAAACACGACAATACTTCATATCAAAACCAATCAACAATTTCCTAGTCAATCATCAAGTCTTAAACTGTTATTACTGGTATAGTGCATGTGTGTGCTCAACAACCATGCTAACTGATATAAAATCAAATTTAACACATAACAAGTCTCTTCGAAGGCATCATACAGTGTAAACTCAAGAAATCCAAAAATAAGCTAGATCCAACTAAAATCAAATAATTACCAATATCGAGGGTCAACATGGGATACTTATGCTTTATTTTCATCTACGGGGGCTTTTTGCTCTTTTTTCCCGTTTTATTCTCTTTTTTTATATATACATAGCTATGCAATATCTTATTCCCTTAGGCTTTTCAATACTACCTTAACGAGATTTCGACCAACGACTCCCAGACCATTAAGACCTTAGGGCGCTAGGTGTAAAGACAATCCCCTCGGGATTACTTACTCAAGTAACAAAGGCCACAAAACTAGACAAGCATGTCACGGTGTTTATTCATACTTTTTTTTCTTTTTCTTTTTTTCTTTTTTTTTCTTTCTTCTTTTTTTATATAGCTTATATACCCCAAATATTCCCTCAAACTTGGGTTCTTGTCTAACTTTAGTCATCACTACTTATTCTTGTCATTCTTTCATTCAAACTAGCATTATCCTTTAGAGTCCCATTATGTATCAATTTAAACTCAATCAATCAACAAGTTGTTTTTACCGTGTTATCATTATTATACTAGTTTCAAACAGAAAAAGATTCAATTCATAACAAGAAATCACATTAAAGCTCTAATAGTCAGTATTATACTTGTCTACCCAATTCCAATCTCATCATTGGCCAAAATAAACTTAACTATAACTAACCGCTGGACTTATGCAAAATGAACATATTAACTAACTATTATTTTTGAATTTTTGAATTTTTGAATTTTTTTAATAATAAACTTAAACTATATTAACAACATATACAAAATAAAATAACATAAACATGAAATTAAACATGCAATAACGAACTAAACTAAACTCCCCCAAAATTAGCAATTACAATGTCCTCATTGTAAGAATATAGCGATAAGTAGAAGAGAACTTCCCTGTAATCAGCTAAGCGTGAGGTGCTGGTGGCGATGGTAGCGACGATCATTTTCCTATCCATTGAACCTCCAATACCTGCAATGAAGAGAGACAACGTGTATTAGATTATAAGAGAACTTACTAAGCAAATTAATTTCTATCTACTAAATAAACTAGTAAAGCATATAAATATAAAAATTCCTGGGTTGCCTCCCAGTCAGCGCTTGATTTATAGTCTTTCAGCCTGACTTTATCTGGTCAGTGCTATCTAATTCCTCTTCGAAAGTTGAGAAACCCTCCATCCATCAGAAATAATATAGCTTTTGGTAGGTTCCCATTTACGATAGTCATTGTATTAAAGTCACCTAGCATGCTTTGTTTAGATAAGATTACATTAAAGAACGTCCAACATCTAGGTGTTTTTTCCATTGTGTCTGTGAATAGATTCTGGCATTGAGGCTTGTCAGACACAAAAATCTCTTCTTCTATCTTCTCCAACTCATTGAACCGTGGCTTCGAAGTTGTACTCGCTTTTACGTCACAAGGAGTATTGTCGACGACATTACTACCTAGCGAATAAGGTTTTGCAAATCTAACCGGATTCTTGAACTTTGGCGGAGAAGGAACTTGGGGCACTAATAACATCGGCTCCTCCTCGTTGGTAATCATAGTTAGTTCTTCACCGACCTTATTTTTAATATCCCCACTTGTCTCCTCTTTTTCAACATCTTGTGTCTCATCCAGTTGTAGATTTGGCTCGGGCACTTCATCAATTTCGTCATCCATGTCATAAAGCCAAGTGTTTAGAGGAAGGTTGTTTATGACTTTGGTCATTTGCTCTATCTGATCCGCAAGTTTTAGAATTGACCCCGTTTGATTAATCCCTCTCTCCTCAAACTTGGACCACAATTCCTCCAACCTTGAATTTTCTTCTTTTAATAGAGGTTGAGATGAGAATTTCGGCGTGTATGTTGGATTTGGAGTAGAGTATTGGTCTTGATAGTTGTAGCTCCATGAAGAATCCGGGTGATACCCCCAAACTTGTTCATAATTATCATATGCATACTGATTGAGGTAGTTACCACCATACTGTACCGGGCCAAGATTGATGGTGCATTGATTACTCGGGTGATTGCCAGCACAATAGTCACACATAACTGCCATCCTTCGACTCTGTTGGGATGCGATAACGTCCAACTTCCTCGAAAGTTCTTTAATTTGTGCTAACATTGTGGAAAGTGTTGCGAGTTTGTCAATCTCCATTCCCATTGGTTGAGTCACGTTCGTGTATGGCCATTGATACTCAAAGTCATCCATGGTACCTAAAATGAGAGAAATATAAGAAGAGAATTAAAAATAAAAATAAAAATATTTAAATTAAGACTAATTTGATTGAAATTAATATTGGTAAAAAAATATTAAACTAATTCCCCGACAACGGCGCCAAAAACTTATTGATCGATTTTGCAATCAATGAATACGTACAAGTATACACAGTCAATAAATAATAAAGTGAAAGTAGAGTATCGTTCCCACGAGGAATTATTTAATAAAAATTACCAATTACTAACTCTTAACCAAATCAATTTTATTTAAACAATCACAAATAGTGATTTCTAGATTTAAGAAAACTAAATTAAACAAAACAAAATGATTATTCAAAAAGAAAGCAAATAAACAACTAAGAATTGATGGAATTCAGATAAATAAGGATTAAGACTTCAATATCTCCAATTATGAACTATAAATCAATTACACAATTATCCCAATTATTATGCATACTGAATTGTTAACAGGAATTCTCAAATGCCAAAAGCCCTTTCTCAAGTAATCATTTGCCTTCTATTTAACCTAGATTAATTTTGCTATATCTCAATTCAAAACAATTGAATTAAACTCATTACAATTCCAATTCCTTATGTGTTACATGCGGCAAATAGATATTCTCATTCTATTCACAAACCTAATTATTCACTGTACAAATAACTAAGTCACATGATATCATGCTCAGTTCTAACCCTAGAATTCCTTTCTCAATTCCTTCTAGAGTAACAAGGTAATTACTGATCAGATAATTAATCTATAAGCATAAGGTAAGATAAACAACTCACTTTGACACAAATAATTGGAATAAATTAAATAACTAATTTATAGCCATAAAAGGTTCAATTGAAATCTTAATAAAAGAGTTAGTTTATAATTAATGAATTAAAATCAAGAATCCACAATTGAATAGACATTAAAATATAAAAGTATGATAAGAGAAGAGAATAGAATCTGTTGTCAGCAAATCTGATGCTCCCCTCTTGTTCTTACTCTTCAATGGTCTTCAAGTTGCTTCAATCTCTAAAACTAATAAGAACTAGGGTTATGTTCTAATCTAATGAAATGTTTAATCTAGTCTACTCTATGTAATCTACCTTTATTTTATTCCTTACATCATGTATTTATAGGTTACAAGTCCAATTTTTAGTTTAGAAAAAAACCCAATCAAATTTAGAGTCAAAAAGGTGTCAAAATTCGCCCAAAACACCTTCAGGCCGCACCAAGCCCTTCCCCCAGCGCCCCAGCGTTGGGCACGACGTTGAGAATCTGCTTCCTAGTGCCCCGGCGCTACCACTTTTTCTGACATTTTCTGCTCCGATGTCCTTTGGGAAAATGGTCATAACTTCTTCAACTCCGATTTCGATGATTCAAGATGATCCGAAAAGAGGAGAAGTAGATCTACAACTTTAATTCTTTAAGTTTTTTGAAATAAAGTCTGGAGAAATACTCAAATTGGCTCTGAAGTGACTGCATTGTAAATGGCAAGCCGAAAACCATGACGTTCGACGTCCATTGGTACAATGATCATAACTCTTGCATCCGAACTCCGATTGGAATGATTAAAAATGTTTCGGAAAGCTAAGACGATGCTCTTCAATGTAAGCTAAGTTCCAAACCAAGAACATGAAGTAAACATGAAAGCCCAAATGATGTCCGGTTTGCTTTTTTTTGCGTTTTCTTTGCTTTTCCTTACCAATAGTCGCTCACACCGCTCCCAAACGAATAACCTATAAAATGAACACAAAAACATGAAAAGCAACTAAGACACATAAATATTAGCAACTAATTCAAGTAAAAGATACCGGATAAGTGTATATAAAATCCATTTATCAATTACAATTGAAGAAGGTTGAAGAATAAGTTCTCTATCCGATTACATGCGATGTCAAGCATATCTCTACCTTAACACTCATCGAGTTTAAGCTACTAACAAAAACCTGAACACATGCTATATTAACTAGGTCTAGATTTGAATATTCTCTCTCGATTCCATCCAAATCCACAAAGAATTGTTGTTTAGGCAATTCATAGATTCAAGCACAAATTAATATAGATAAAATGGAGATAACTTATTAAATTGGAAATCAAAGTTTATAAAACCATCGATTCACTTAAGGATCCATCACAAGCCTAAAAAGTGACTTAGTTCATAATAAACGAAATAAACACTGAATAAATCATAGAAATCATTCTTCTAATTACAAATAATAATCTAACACAAAGAATATTAGAAAACACCCTTCACGAAGACTAGAATTGCAATTGTCTTGAAAAACTCCTCGAAATACCCCTCCACACTTGTTATCCAAAACTCAGCTCAGATCTTCGTAATATGTCTTCTGTAATCCCCCTTTGTTGTTTTTGATAGAGTAATAGATATCTAGCATAAAACTCCAGCCGAATTTTTTATCCAATAGAGTTATACTGACATACAGAAAGCTAAAATTCGTACCCAAGAGGAATTATAACCGAAACGGGACACTCAACATTTTTCACCCCCCGCCCCAGCGGGGGTTTATATATTATGGACGCCCGCTCCGGTGGGCTTGCCTTCTGTTTTATTCTAATGAAGACACTCGCCCCGACGGGGGTGTATGGCCTAATAACGCCCGCCCCGGCGGGCTATGTTCCTGCTAACTAAATTGGAAGACCCCCCACCTCGACGGGGGTATATAAACTGTCAATGCCCGCCCCGGCGGGGGTACCTTCTGTTATCTGACTTTGTTGCTATGCTGAATTGCTTCCAAATATGTTCCATTCGATTCCAATCACACCAAATGTCACCAATCGTACGTTGAATGCCACAACCACCAATCTACATATGAATTAGCATAAAACAAGTGAAATTGAATATAATTACATGATTGTAGCAACAAATAAGCATGAATTGGATATTAAAATGCGTATATAAAATACACTTATCAACTACACGAGAAAAGGAAAAGGTGTTCTACATTAAAGATCCAACGAACATCCTTCAAAGATCATAGTGTTATCTCTGACTGTCAACTAGACACTACGATCAGGTTAAAGAAGATGTGCATCAGAATCGTATAGTTCGAACAACTGAGGATTGAAGCATTGGAAACGGTTCAATCTGAAGGCTGGTATTCGAACAAGAGCTTATTAAGAGCACTGATGCAAAAGGACAACCTCTGATCTAGAAATCAGAAGGAGGAAATAAAGTCATCGACCTGCCTGAGACATCAGAGTAACATCTCTGATGTGGTAGGTGAAACAGTAAACTGCAGTGTCAGAAAGTCAGAAAAAGTTGACATGTCACATCTGCAGTCTACACCAAATAACTTGAGATCTGCGAAGCATTTCAAAGAGCTTTCAACGGTTACTTCTCAACGGGAAGATTGGGAAGGAATATAAATAAGCTAGAGTTTCAACGATTAAAAAGTGCTGATGACTTTAGTGTTGCAGAATCATTGAGTTGTTGAATGTTATAGTTGGCTCTACGAGTTCCACTAAAAGATTAACAGATCAAGTCTCAGTGACAGTGAGACTGCATAGGTGGAAGTGAAGAAGCTTTAAAGAAGGACTTAAACTGACTAGAGCTTCACTTAACAATGATGAGAATGCCACTAAAGATGGCAGCCAAGCTGAGAGCCAAGAAGGCCAAGGAGAGAGCATTCAGAAGAGTGGCAGAGTACAAAGAAGATCAAGAGAGCCACTCTACAGATCACTATAAACCAAAAGCTGAAAAAGAACAGAAGCAGAATCATGTCTGCAAAGCATTCAAGAAGGGTTCAGGGATTGCTAAGTGTCAGACGAAGTTTACCAAAAGCTCAGAGACTTAGCAAATCCAGATGGTGATGGTGCACATCTGACATCATATGAAAATGAGCAGAACAAAAGAAAATCAGCTGCACCAAAGACGATGTGGTCCAGACTCGAAGCAGAATGCAAAGAGGACCACACCAAGATTGTGACGCCCCCAAAATTGTTATACATCACCCATCTTGAGTCGCCAAATACATGGTATAAAATTCAAATACAACTTAATTATACAACAGTCGTGTAAAATATGACAAAACATATGTTGTGAGTTTTAATACAAATATTGTCATCTAGACAATATCCACACTCAATTGAGTCATCATTACATTTATTATCACACTATTTAACAGAATAGTGAAACTACTAATGCTATTATTTGGACCGTCACTCTGTTCCCCGACTACTCCCTGCTACGTTCTCAATTCCTGAAGAGAACAATGAAAGTAAAAAAGTGAGCTCAACTAGCCCAGTAAAAAATATTATGACTAAGATAATACAGAATAAATTATCATTAGCCTTTAACAGTGTTAAACTGATACAATATAACAAACATCTAGTTTAACTCCAGTGGAACAAGCAATTCATTAAAAGAGTCAAGTAGAGAATAAAATCTACTATCTTTTATGATTTAAAAGGTTTTTTATCACTTTTATCGCTGGGATTCAGCTAAATAAATAATCCACATCATCTCTGCACTACGGCCAAGGATATTCATTAGTATCACAACCACAAATTATCCATGCACTACGGGCCAAGGATATTCGTGTATTCATCGATGGTCATGATCATGCCAACAACTGTCCATCATTGCACTACGGGCCAATGAGGACTTTTACCACATCATTTGTAACATTACGGTCATGATTATACCGATTAATCCCTGGTCATAATCATACCAAGTGCATCTATGCACTACAGGCCACATATGACTTTCAACATAATATAAACATGAGGATGATGACAATGATACAAGAATTTAATAAAACAAGTTCAAGAATTAATTTATCCAGGAACTAATAATGTCCAAATTGTCAACATGATACTTCTTTGTAGAGTAAAATTCAAGAATTCTCAGAAGAATATTTCCATGAAAAGATACTGGATGAAACGCAAATATCAAGGATATTCCACTAATTTCATGGAGTATAGAATCAAAACTTTAACCAACTGAGTATAATAAAGAATGGAATAACAAAAGAAATCACCAGACATGCGATAGACCGCACAGACATGTTATTCCAACAGAATAATAAATAACGGAACCAGGTCATGCGTAAACACACAGACAGGATATTCCAGCAGAATAATAAATAACGGAACCAGGTCAGGTAAAATTCGCACTGACAGGATGTTCCAATAGAATAATAAATAACAGAACTAGGTCATGCGTAAACACACAAACAGGATGTTCCAATAGAATAATAAAGAATGGAATAACAGAAGAATTTCACCATGTATGCGGTACTTCGAATAGACAGGTTATTCCAACATAATGATAAAGAATGGAATAACAGAAGAATTTCACCAAGTATAGGGTAGACCGCGTATACAGGTTATTCCAACAGAATAATAAAGAATAGAATAACAGAAGTTCTCTTCATGAATACGAAAGAAATAATACCCATTACCTTAGAACAAATTGGATATAGGAGTAGTGAAGTAGCAGAATACTTTTCTTCTTTCTCTCTATATTTTCTCTCTCTAGAGTTTCAGTGAATTCGTAAGAAATAATGATGGAATTAGCTTCTATTTATAGGAGAATGGATTGAATAGTAACTAATTCCTGAACGGTCCAGATTGATTTACTTTTAAAAGACGGTCCAAATTGGTTTACTATAAAATATTCTAATAAAACAAAATCTTTTAAATAAAATATAATATATTTTATTTATAATCTAATAAAATGAATAACTTTATAAAAGTATTCTGTTTTATATAAAAAGATTTTACTTTGCAAAATAATGCATAATAGAATATAATATATTCTATTTATAGTCTAATGAAACGAATAACTTTATAAAAGTATTTTGTTATATATAAAAGCTTTTCTATTTTATTACATTAATAATACTAATAAAATAAAACTTCATCATCATTATTATAATTCACACTATTAATCGACCAAGTCGTTCCCAGGAAAGAGAGAGCTTTTCAATAAGGATTTCTCCATATTGGCGCGTAATTAGGTGACCAAACCTCTCCTTGGCAGAACTTCTAGACATTGTTAATAATGCAAATAATAATATTAATAACTTCGTCGTCTCAATTATTGATTTAATAATATATAAAATATCGATAATAATTGAATCAATTAACGTGAGATACTATGCAACAATTACTGAAGCAATAATTGAACAAAACTAAGTGACTTCTCACATAAGCATCGATAATCAATACCGTGTGCTACTATGCAACCACGCGTATTCATGTACTTTTAACACCGGGTGTTTCAACAGTTAACGATTAAACTTCCGCCGTTATTTTCATAAAATATTTTTGTCGTTTACTCAATCCGACAATAATTCCATTGTGGGGTCCACTAATAATTGTGCCGTCGTACGAATATTCCCTCTTAAAACGAATATTCCCCAACCAATCGAATATTATATAACAACTTGCGTACTTTGCAAAATTTATAACTATTACCCACAACTATAACATTATATCAAATTCATTCCATACTATTCAAAAATGATAATTATAGAAAATTCATCTTTATTCATAAAAGTTGGGGTCTTACAAAGATGTTAAGTACAAATGATGTTCAAGCTTAATGTCATCTTAGAAGTACCACCACCAACAACAAAAACAACTACAACAATAAGAAGTCAGGGCCTGAGGGATCCTTGTTCGAAGGGACTAAATGAGGTTCCAAGTCTGCTGGGCTTTAAGAGTTCCTAGGGAACTAGAGAAGTTCCAAGGCTGCTGGCCTTGAAGAGTTCTTAGTGAACTAAAGTCCCAAGGCTGCTGGCCTTGAAGGAATCTTAGTGATTCAGGGTGCTGCTCTTTCTTAGTAGAAATTCTGCTAGTTGAAAGCATAAGAGTGGATTAGGAGCTTGAGTCTCTGAACCACTTAAAACCCATTGTGTCTTTTACTTTATGTCATGTACTTTATGTACATTAACTGCTATAACTACTATGAATGTTTTAACTGCTTACCATTGAACTAACTCTACGAACAATATATGTATGATTATGAATATATCAATAAAGTAGATCTTTTACTTATTCTGATGTGCTTGAAAAGATCCTTATGTTTGTCATATGCTAAATAATTAGCAATACAAAATAAAACAGAAAAGTATTTGAAATTAAAAGAGGATCTATTCAACCGCCCCTCCCCCTTCTAGATCTATTGTGCCTACTGGGAACTAACAAATTAGTTTTTCGTCTCATCTACACTATCACAAATATATCCCAGTGTGTATGCTTCTGCAATACTTCTATACCGGAATAATTGGTATTCAATGAGTTAGATCGGTTTCCTAACTCATCTTAAACCTCTGCCCATACAAAGGAGTTGCTCTACTCAATTACTACATGTCAACGATTAAAAAGCATGCGACTGTACTTGCAACTTAAACTTAGTTAACACCGTAACATTTGACTAATATCAACTTACTTCTTCACATCATTTCGCTCTTCCACGAAATTTAACATCTTAGTAGTTTCATTTCTTAGAACTTATCTTCTTGAGTCTGCATATAAGTGCGGATACTGGTTAGATAAGATCTTGCGTATAGCCATCAATAACCATCCTATTGCAGGGAGTGCAATCTTATCTCTAATTGCTCATCTAGCATACCAAACAAATATAGCATAACTTTGTCATGAATTATATAGAAAATGAAATTATATATTATGACTTGAGAATATAATAATCTACTGATGATTAATTACTCTCTATAAAAGTATATATTATGGATGAAATTTTATTTATATTTTTATATATAAAAAAATAATGTAATATATTGCATGAAAATTAATTTTTACCTCTTAGATATAACTTTTTTTACGACTTGTTTATAAAAAAATTATATATATATTTTTTTAGGGTAAACATCTTGTGCCCCTATTTTTATTTATAATTTAAAGGAAATGTAAGAAATGAGAAGAAATATATATAACTTGTACTTTTCTATCAAAATTCACAAGCAATGTAAAACAAGGTTACAATTATATATTTCTTCTCATTCCTTACCTTTCCTTTAAATTATAAGAAAAGATAGGGGGCACAAGATGTTTATCCTTGAAAAAAGTACAAATATAATTTTTTCTATATAAATCGTAAAAATAAAAGGTTATACTTTTGAGAAAAAAAATAAATTTTCATATATATAATATTTTCATTTATATATATATATATATATTATGTATATATACACTACTTTTTATATATAAAAATATAAATAAAATTGCATCCATATTTTTATCCAGAGTAATTAATCATTTGATTATTACATGCGCTTAAGAAACCCAACTAAAGGTATTTCCTTTTCAATGTATTGATGGCAAATTTGTGTACTTGTCTTTTAGCCACTGGCCTATCAAACTCTTTTCTGATTAGACCAACAAGTCCTATTTTTAATGTACATGTATAATTTGACGGAGGTGATCTTTTTGCGTGTCAATATTGTATTAGTCAATTGAACAACTTACTATCTAGAGTGATCATATTATTCAAAAGTGGTTCAATTAGACTTCTAAAAAGGTCCTCTTGGGAGCGTCAACGTATATATATATATATATAGCCCGACTCTCTTCAACGAACTGGAGTGAACCGGCTATAGCGACGATTTTTTTCATCGCTATAACATAAAAACCCGACTTTTTATGTTCTAGCGACGGAAAAAACCGTCCTTATAGCCGGTTTGTTCTTAATTCACTCCTTTCAGTTCGCTGAATAAGCGAAATATATATATATATATATATATATATATATATATATATATATATATATATATATATATATATATAGAGAGAGAGAGAGAGAGAGTCGGATTTTAACAAAATTCGGACCTTTTTGTTTTGCTTTTTTTTTAAAACAACTAAAAAAAATTATGAAACTTGAATTTTTACATAATACAATGTTTTGAGTGTGATTTGGATACGTATAATAAAATATTTCTGTACAGTCTGGGCAGACTGTACATACATTGGTTGGTGTAGGTATTAAAAACACACCCAAAATACTGTATTATGGAAAAAATTTAGTTCCATAATTTTTTTTTAGTTCTACAAAAAAAAAAAATAGGGTCCGGATTTTGGATCAGGTCCGGACTCCCGGACCTGATTCGTGTTATATATATATATATATATATATATATATATATATATATATATATATATATATACGGTCCGGATCAAGTGCATACCCCTTATCTTACTCACCCGTGCTCACCCCCCTTTAGCGACGGACCTGGCGATGATTCGGTCATACAACCGTCGTCTATACTTTTAGCGACGATATATGTTGTCCGTCATTAAAAGTATAGACGACGGTTGTATGACCGAAACCGTCGCCGGGTCCGTCGCTAAAGGGGAGTGAGCACGGGTGAGTAAGATAAGGGGTATACACTTGATACTTATTCTCTCTATATATATATACATGATACATAATCAATGTTGATTATGGTGTATTATATGACCAATCCATTATAAAACGTCATTAGAATATCCCACAAAAGAAAAGTCTATCGTTTTATAAATGTATGTCTAATTTTAGAACAAAAAAAAATATATGGAAGGGTCATAGTTACAAAAACGTGATGTTGTCAAGAAATAACTGTCAAAGGGTTTTTTCATGGTTTACTTGGTGATAGTGATAGTGGTAGTGGTGTTTTTAAATTGTATTCACTCTATTCGTGATAGGGACTATACACAAAACACAAAAAACATATGTAGTTCACCCAAATGTTAGGCTAATCCATGGTCACTATCAATCTCACAATCTTTAGAATTTCATACATAATACAATACAAGATATTTTCTTTATAAAATGCAACATACAAAATCCTAAATTAAACCAAAAGTACAAATTTACCCTGGACCCATGCCAATCACCTTATGGCAGCTTTGCAATCACCTCTTAATTAATTAAAGTCGAATCAAGTTTCATCAACATGTCAACAAAAAATAAACTAAAACTATGAAATTAATCTTTAAAATGTGCATATAATCAACCTGCAGAAGATAAGAGAGAACAAAATATTTGTTAAATAGAAAACGGGAAATCCGCAAACAACGAACAAACTAGTGAAAAGCTGAAAGCAAATCACAAAGCATTTTACACATTTTTCACGTTTGCTTATGTGATTGATAAAGGATCTTATAGAAATTTGATCTGGTCCGGACTCCTGGACGAGAGAAAATTCGAATCTGTTTTGTTTTTTTTAAACAACTAAAAAAATATTTAATATTTTATGGAACTTGATTTTTTATATAATACAGTGTTTTGAGTATGATTTGGATATATATAATAAAACATGTCTGTACAGACTCTAAAAACATGTTTTGAGTGTAATACAGTGTTCCATAATTTTATTTTTTTTAGTTGTTCTAAAAAAGCAAAAAAAAAATCCGTATTTTAACAAAATGCGGGTGTCCGGACTGGATCCGGACTCTCTTTCTCTCTTTCTCTCTCTCTCTCTCTATATATATATATTTAGAAAAATGATCCGGAATAATTTTTTTTTTGTAGAACAATTAAAATAAATTAAATTATGGAACTAAAATTTTTCCATAATACAGTGTTTTGGGTGTGTTTTTAATACCTACACCAATCAATGTATGTACAGTCTGCCCAGACTGTACAGAAATGTTTTGGTATAGGCATCCAAATCACGCCCAAAACACTGTATTATGTAAAAATTCCAATTCTATAAAAAAAATTTAGTTGTTTCAAAAAAAAGTAAAAAAAAAAAAGTCCGGATTTTAAACCTGTCCGAGAGTCCGGACAGGATCCGGCCTCTCTCTCTCTATATATATATATGCTATGGGATAAAAAGTGGCATATAGGTCCTAATCCGTCCGTTTTATTGATGAAAGGCTGCGATTTGAAGTTCCAACTCTCCGTCCTCTAGTATTACTAGCGGATGTAATTAGTAAAAATTTCGGACCCTTATGCCCCTCGTGAGTGAAATTATTCAGCCAAAATATTATAGTCCGCTAGTATTACTAGCGGATGGAAGACAGTAGGTGAATTATCCGCTAGTAATACTAGCGGATAGAAGACAGTGGTTAATACAACACAGAGCCATACTTGAATTTCTCTACTATCATCATTTTTCTCTCCTCGTAATATGAATTTGTTTCTCCCATTGAACCTCTTAAAGTCCACAGATAAAACAAGAGGAGTTTCAATCGGATTTTTTGTACAGATGCTACTCGACTGCTTGTAGTAGGTAGTGTCTACATCCATGGAAAGAGGATAAAACTTTGGCAAGGTTATCGAGTTTTCAGGTGAAATGAATGGGTCTTGCAAGAGGTCTGCTGCAGATAACCTCTGCGATGCCGGAACCAAACACTTCTCTATAAACTGCTTTGCTTGTGGATCCATCACTTTACCAAGGCCAGCTGGCTTTATACCCTAAATAAGTTCATTAATTTTGAAGTTGATTTATGCCTATATTCCTAGTTTTTCTGGTTGCTTATATGACTAATCTACACGATCTACACAAAGAAACAGAAGATGAGTTTAGGAACCATACACAGTCTTGAATGCTCCTCTCCCCAGGATTTCATTATACTGAAGGAAGAAAAAAAAGGGTGAAAATATCACTAAACCCCATATGATCAAACATAACAAACTCATAAAGCATCAGTCTTGAAACAAAAAATGATAGCATTCCTCATTTTCTCTCAAGCAGAAGCTCTTTTATCAAATTAAAAAGAGGGTGCAAACAATTTATGATGGGGTTAGTCATAAGGTCCATTACCTAAAGAGTATTCAGTTGATCAGCTATGAATAATTCCCCTTGATAACAAATAAGCATCCCTTCTACTTATTCACCTACTGTCTTCTATCCGCTAGTATTACTAGCGGACCATGTTCTTTTGGCTGGATAATTTCACTCACGAGGGGCATAAGGGTCCGAAATTTTTACTAATTACATCCGCTAGTAATACTAGCGGACGGAAAAGTTGGAACTTCAAATCGCAGCCTTTCATCAATAAAACGGACGGATTAGGGCCTATATGCCACTTTTTATCCAATAGCATATAGATGCTATGGATCGCTCCCCATATATATATATATATATGGGAATGATTCATAACATCTATTTGCTATGGATTAAAAACTGGCATATAACATCTATACCATCTGTGTAAGTAAAGAATGGTGAGGAATACGCTTTCCGCTAGAATTTCTAGCGGACGTGATTAACCAAATGTTAAGATTCTTATGCCCTCCCACTAAGCCAAGACAGCAGAAACAATGCCCTAACATACTAGTGGACATATATTAACTCAAAATCCACGGAAAAAGGTAACAAACGTAATACGAGTCTGCGAATTGGCTCGTATTGGGGAAATTGGCTTATCGGAGAATGCTACAGTCTGTAACAAAGGTAATACGAGTCTGCGAATTGGGTAAATTGGCTAGAACCTACAACAAATCGGCGAATGCTACAGTCTGGGAATTGGGTAAGGTAACAAAGGTAATACTCAGTATACGAATTGGGTAAATTGGCAAGCAAAATACAGCTAATTGGGAAAGCAAAAGGGTACTATTAGATTGGATATTGCAAATGATGGATCACGGGTAGAGAAAGCAAGAGTTGGGCCTTTTGGATTTGATCTTTTTGATTCTGCTATCTCTGTGACTTCTAGTTCGGAGTGAGTAAGCTTCTCCAAACCCATATCTGTAAAATAGGCTGAGTAATGGATTTTAATTTTTTAATTGTTATATTCCAATTGATTCCTTTTCCCCCTTAACGGTTACTGCTGATCGTCTTAGGTCTGTGTCGTGCTGCAACAATAATGTCCTCAATTCAAACAATAGAATGCCTTATTATGAATTGTTCGCATTTCCCTTAGTATGTTTATATCTCTTTTGGTGCATCTTGTTAGGCATCAAAAGTGGGTACTTGAATTTGTTGACTTGGGAGGTGAAATGAGGCGATAAGTTTATATCTCTTGACCAACTGCTCTGAAGCTTTTTCATTAGTAATTTCTTCTGAAATTCTCTTTTTCTATTGTTTACTCTGTTTAAGAGATCTTTATAGGAGGTGATTGAATATACTACTGAGATCAGTGTGACTCAATTAGATTTAAATTAACTGAAGCATATTTTCATTTTAACAAAGAGTAAAATAAACCCACCATAATTTGCACATCTATATTTGATTAACATTATGCCAGTGAAGCTGATCTCAAGCTGATAAGAAGGTTGTGGCTCGCAGATGCTATGACTGTGAAGCCAATCTCAAGAAGACAGTTCTATATGATTTCCATGTTGCCAATGGTGGGAAGATGGTGCCATTTGCTGGTTGGAGTATGCCTATTCAGTACAAGGACTCAATCATGGACTCTACTGTAAACTTTAGGGAGAATGGTAGCCTCTTTGATGTATCTCATATCATGATGTATCTATCCTAGAACTGATATTTATATATAATTTTCTTCACACCTCTGGTGCAGAATCCTTTGGCAGCTCCAGTTCTTCAGCACCTTACAAAGGAGGATTTGAGCAAGCTATACTTTGGGGAATTTCAGATATTGGATATCAATGGTGCAAAATGCTTTCTCACTAGAACAGGGTATGTTGCTATCTGGTTTTTGTCTAAAGTAATAATTAGGTTTTTGAGGTGATGGGACTGCATACTTTACTTGTATGTAACATCGTGTTTGCAGAACGATGTCATTCTGTTTTTACATTCACCAAAGGTTATAGACTGAGAAAATTACAAAAGTGTTTAATTATTTCCAATGCACCAGGGATTTTTGTTGAATAAGTCTACGCGGACAGGGAAAATGGACCGAAAAATTAGACCGGTTCAATTTTTTTTTTTTAATGTGACTCTCAAAAAATGTATAGTATTTATTCAAACAGGAATTTTTACAAAATATGGTGTTTTAGGTGTAATTTGGATACATATACAAATACAGGGTTATACAGACTGTACAGGCATATTTTTTACGTGTATCCAAAATGACATCTAAAACACTTTTTTCTGTAAAAATTCCAGTTCCAATAAATCTTATAAATTATTTGGGAGATATTTAAAAAAAAAAAAAAAAAAAAATTCCTGCCGGTCGCTCATAACCGGTCGCCGTAGAAGGACTGTTTACAGGAACTTGTTGAATATTAACTGTTGCCATAATGGGGTTGTACATGTTGGTGTTGCTGCAGGAAGCTACTGATCATGTTTCAGATATCGAATGAACTTTGGATACTAATTACTCAAAAGTTGAAACTGAATTTGTGTTCAGGTCTTTGGAAGCGAATAGAAATTACCTTTGGGTTCAGGTCTTTGGGTGTGGCGTCCATTATCTTTTGGTCCCTCTAGACATTGTTTCACTAAAAATTTTGGTATTCAATCTGTAGCAAATAACGTTGAGAGGATGGTCAATGTAAAGGATGAAAAAGGGAAGCTTCCAACCCATAGTGAATACCTGAGGAGTGCGATGAATTCGTGTATGATATTTTGTGTATGATGTTGTGTAATATTAACTGTTGTACATGTTATGTTGTTGCGTGTTGGGGCTTTTTAATGTTGTGCGTAACAAACCCAAAATTCATACAATTTAATTCTCAACTTCGGTCGTTAATAATACATTCAACCTTTAATTTTACATCATTAAACGATAATACAACCATTGAAATTTGCGGAATAATTAAAATTTTCTATTACTATTAAAATTTTTTATTACAAACTATTTTCGTTCCCCAGAACTTTCAACCTTTACATCTAAATATCTCAGAAACATTTTTAATACTACTATAGTTTACATTGCAAAACAATATTACAAATCAACATTAATACATTATTCGGAATCTTAAACATGGTTCAAATAATAATAACACAACCAAAGTGTATAAATCTTCAAGTATCACATTTGATTCATGTCTTTCAGGTAACACATAACTTTACTTTGAATCTTGAACCTGCAAAAGTGGTTATTTGCAAGGTTGAGCTCGACAGCCTAGCAAAATCTAACAGTTTTCATGCATCACATAGTACATAATAGCATGCTCAACATATATCTCATAAACATTGAACTAACATAACATACATGTTACATTTCGTATAACAAGTATAAAGATTGAGTTCCGTACTCAATCAGCATGCTTTACTCAATCAACGCAGTCATAAGTTGACTTTAACATTTCATACATTCAACATATATATAACACATCATGTTCTTTGCAATAAAGATTTAAAACAATCAAATTCACATAGTAAATAAGAACTGAAAGACTTGCCTTGATCATTGTTTACCAATAACAGTTTAACAGCTTACAGTTATCTGCATTTCACGTGCCCTAAACAATTATATAATCATGCACATCAACTATTAGTCACATAGCAATGCATAGTAATTGTAACATAAACTTTACTTTACATCTCATAACCCTTCCTATTATATATACACAATGTTCAATTTTATTGTGTTAACTTTAGACTTATAACTCACTATATTTCTTCTTAGTCAAACTCGAAGTTCATTCAAGTGCTTAAGTCTTGCTAGGGCTACTTATTGGTTTTATATTAAATCCATTCCATATCTTATAATATTCATTTCAATTGACTTAAAACATTTTTTAAGTTCATTAACACTTGGCACGACATTTCAACGTTCTTTCGTCACACGCCCGATTCGTCTCTCATGTGTGTGCTTAGTATGCTTATACAACTTATCTAATACATCATTTAATAATGTTAAGCAACATTATATTTACTAATATTCATGTTTTATAACTTAGGACAACATCTTTTATCGTCAGGAGCACTACATTTGCATATGTGCAAGCCCGACGCCCTCCGATTGTCCCCGAAAACACAATAGTCCTACAAATGACCATTTTTGACCCTTTCTAAAGACTTCAAATTGAAAAACTTAAAGATCAAAAGTTGCAGGCCTATTCGTCCTCTTTCCGGATCATCTTGAATCACCGCAATCGGAGTTCGTATAAAAACGTTATGGCCGTTTTACTACAGGAGGTCAAAACTGTCCTACCCAGACCACAATTCCCGCGCTGGGACGCGAGATAGTTGCGTCGGGGCACGAATTCCAGCGTTTTGTTGGCGCTGGGGCGCGAAATTTGGCGCTGGGGCACGAAATTAAAGAACACCCAACCACGAAGAACAGAACAAAGTTAATTTTGTTGACTGTATCTTAATTCTAACACCAATTTATCATGTATAACATACATAAATTACACATAAACGTTACCCGTCATATGTATACTGATTAAAACAATTGAACAACTCCAGAAATTCTTGAATACCATGGTTTTCAACCTAAAACTCCATTATCGACACTGTTTAACAAAAACTAACACTGTAATCCCGATTATACACCAACTTAGGCCAAAAGCCATGCACGCTCATCAGTTATGTTAGGCCAAAAGCCATAAGGCTGTGTTTGGCTACATAAAATTCTCTTATACTAGATTATTTTAATAGCATTATATTATATAGTTACTTTTGTCACACCTGCCACCAATTTAAATAGCTTATAATTTATAATTATGATAATTATATTCTTATTATAATTATGCTTATAATAAATAATTAAATAATTATATATCTAATTTAATTAATAAATTAGAAACATCACTTTGTTTAATTTATTTATTTCCTTTAAATTAAATAATTCATTTAATTTAATTATCTTTTAAATATTAAGCAATTAATTTAATTTAATTATTTCTATAAATTAAATCCATCAAATAAAATTAACATTATTCAATTTAATTTACATTATTCAATTTAGTTACTAAATTAATTCACCACAATTTTATCAACCATTTATTTACCTCAATAAATAAATAAATTAAAATATTTATTTAATTCAATAAATATTTAAAATTAATTACTAAATTCATTTAATTACTTCAATTGTTAACTCAACTATTAAACCTCACTTTCCCAATATATGAATATATATTTCTCTTAATACCAGATCATATATTTCAACATATATAACACGTATATATACATACTCAAACTCAAAACATCTCATAATAAGAATTTTAATTATTAAATTCTTATTTTAATAACTTATAAAAATTCGGGTTGTCACATTGTGTCATGTGATATGTTGTGCAGAACTTTGTTGCGTGTTGGGGTTGTACTTGTGTCAAAGGACTGTGTTAATTCTACAGCAGGATAGCATATGTCATACTTTTTTATTTCAAGTTGGTCCGCTAGACATACTAGCGAATGATGCTAAGTGAGGAAAGTAGCACGTGGGGAAAGTGGGGGCATCAGTGTCTATCAGCGAATTACTAGCGGACGGCTTTTCTTTCAATCAGATCTCAGCCATTCATTAATTACACAGACAGTATAGATGTTATATGCCACTTTTTGATCCATAGAAAATAGATGCTATGGATCATTCCCCCCATATATATATATATATATATTCATTTATGTTTAACTTATGTTTAAAGACCAAGAAAATTGTCATACTATTATTCATTTAACTTATAAACATATTATATGTTGATATTTTCATTATCTAAAAGTATATAATAAATATATTATATGTTCTCCATGTAGCAAACAATTAATATTGGTTCAATTGGATAAGAGAGAGGTGTTGATATTAAAGGACTTGTGTTCAAGTCATGGCAATAACATTCTTATAATATTTTTTTAATAAAATTATAAAAGGCCAATAGTAATAAAAGGCCAACTGTAATATTTTTTTTGGGATGCCGACATTGGAATTGGGATACAAATAGAGTTTGGGACATCCCAACATCAGAATTGGGATAGCAACAAGAATTGGGATGCCATATTTGGATATCAACATAACTTTTCAAATGGGTGTTTGGAAACCTATAAATATGTTATAAATCCACCCAAAATACTTACTTAAAAATCATTCAATCCTTCTCAAATTCTTAGAAAAATTATCATTTTAAATAATTTTTCTTATTATAATTTTTTTCTTTTATTTATAGTTTAGCACTAGTTTTGTTTCTGCACAACAAATTCTAGTACAGATTAAAGTCTAGGCATGTCTTATCTTGGGAGACTAATTCGCAGTAACTATGTGTAGCAAAAGTAAGGGGCGAATATAGTCTTAAGGAAAGAATGGTCAACCATTCGATTCAGACAGGAATATTTTTGTTCTATATCTTACTACAAAGTAAGTTACAACAATCTTAAGACAATATAAACCATGGAGGACAAAAATGCAAAAAATAGCTTGAATCAAATTAACAAACTCGAGAAATTTGATGGAATCTTCTTTAGACGTTGGAAAAGAAAAATGTATTTTTACTTAACGGCATTAAAAATTTCTCATGTGGTAAATGAAGTGAAAATTAAAGAAAAGGAAAATAAGACACCGACAGAAATAAATATGCGAATAAAATGAGAACAAGATGACTTCATGTGTAAAGGGTACATTTTAAATGTGCTATCCAATTCGTTGTAAGATGTGTATGAAGCCATATTCATGGGAAAGACAACAAGAAAATTATGGGAGGATCTCAACAACAAATACAAAATCGAGGACGCCGAAAATAATTTTTTTTAGTAAGTTCGTTATTTAATTATCAAATGATAGATAACAAATCTGTTATGCTGCAAGTACATGAACTTCAAATTATTATGAATCAAATTATGTCAGAAGGCCATATATAGCCTTGACGAAGGGTTTCAAGTATCGACAATCATTTCAAAGTTACCATTTTCATGGAAATATTGTCGAAAAGAATTGAAACAAAAGAAAGATGTAATGACTATGCAAGAACTTATTAAATTTCTCCAAGTTGAAGAAAATTCTCGAAACTTGGATAAATTGGAAATAAAAAAAGTGCTAAACCTCCTGTCATAGAAAATGCATCTAAACCAAGGGGAAACAATAAAAGAAAGTGTGGTGGTCAACATAGCATTTCTGGAAATAAAAAAAACAAAAGGTACTTGTTGGAAGGGTGGTACGCTAGGACATTTCAAGAAACAATGTACTTTGTACTTGAAGCAAATGCAACAAAAGAATGACCAAGCAAATATGGTAGACAATGAGGATATTGTTGCTATGATCGTGGACACTAACATGATTGGAAACGACATATATGGAATGGTGGATCGATTCTGGAGAAACCAAGCATATTGCCAAGAATAAAGCAATATTTAAAGCCTATGAACCTATGAAGGATAGTCAAGAACTATTCATAGGAAATTCATCAACCAAAAAAGTGATGGGCAAAGGCAAGGTGGTTTTCAAGTTATCATCCGAGAAGACAATTACTTTTAATGATGTTCTCCACGTTCTAGAAATTAGGAAAACCTTGTATCTGTTAGTCTTTTAAACAAATGTACGTATAAAAGTCTTGTTTGACGCTAATTGTATTATATTATCTAAGGGTAGTATGTATGTCAGAAAAGGATATGAATCTAATGGCATGTACAAACTAAATGTTATTAATGAAAATATATCTTTTGCTTATATGGTTTCTACTTTTAATGTTTGGCATGCTAGATTAGGACATGTAAATTACAAAAGTATGCGTAGCATGAGTAATCTTAGTTTAATTCCTAAGATTAATTTTTCTGATTTAGAAAAATGTGTTATATGTGTTAAATCTAAAATTGCTAAGAATTCTTTTAAAAAAGTATAAAGAAATTCACAATTATTAGAATTTATTCATTCCGATATTTGTGAATTTGAGGGTATATAACTAGGGGAGGTAAAAGATATTTTATAACATTTATAGATGATTGCTCTAGATACACTCAAGTTTATATATTAAGGACTAAAGATGAGGCTTTAGAAAAATTTAAAATCTACAAGGCTGAAGTTGAAAATCAATTAGATCAAAGAATTAAAATTCTTAGATCGGATAGAGGAGGGGAATACTTCTCTTATAATGATTTTTGTGAGAATCATAATATAATTCATCAAACTACAACCCCTTATAGTCCTCAACAAAATGGAGTGGCAGAACAAAAAAATAGGACACTTGAAGAAATAATTAATACATTACTTCTTACTTCTGGTTTGCCTAAAAATTTATGGTAATGACTGCTTGTTATATACTTAATCGTATACCCCATAAGAAAACTCATATTACATCTTATGAATTATGGAAAAAGAGAAAACCTTCTATTGACCATTTAAGAGTGTGGAGATGTAGAGCATTAGTAAGGTTAACTGATCCTAAGAGGCCTAAGCTTAGAGCTAAACCAATTGAGTGTGCTTTTATAGGCTATTCACAAAATAGCAAAGCTTATAAATTTTTGACCATGGAATCCACATATTTTGTTAGCCAATATATTATTTTGGAGTCTAGAGATGTTGAGTTCTTTGAGAATTCTTTCTTTAGGAAAAGGTTAAGAGAAGACACTGATAAATAGTGTTAGTTCTCAGTAGGCACAATAGATCTAAAAGGGGGGTTAAATAGATCCTTTTTCGATCTGGTTTATTTTTTATTGCTAATAATTTAGCATATGACATACAAAAAAAAATTTCAAGCACAGCGGAATAAGTAAAAGATCCCCTTCATTAATATATTCATAACCATACATACATTGTTCGTAGAGTTAGTTCAGTAGTAAGCAGTTAAGTCATACATAGCAGTTATAGCAGTTAATATACATAATGTAAATGGCATAAAGTAAAAGACACAAGGGTTTTAAGTGGTTCAGAGACTCAAGCTCCTAATCCACTCTTCTACTTTCAACTAGCAGGATTTCCACTAAGGAAGGGCAGCACCCTGAATCACTAAGATTCCTTCAAGGCCAGCAGCCTTGGAACTTCAGTTCACTAAGAACTCTTCAAGGCCAGCAGCCTTGGAACTTCTTTAGTTCCCTAGGAACTCTTCAAGCCCAGTAGGCTTGGAACTTCATTTAGTCCCTCCAGACAAGGAGCCCTCAGGCCCTGGCTTCTTGTTGTTGAGTTGTTTATTTGTTTCTTGGAGTTGGTGTTGAGCTGCTAAGAGGTTTTTAAGCTCTGAACATCTTCTGTACTTAGCAGCTTTGCGTGATCATCCTTAAAGTGCAGTTGAGTGTTGCGTGATGCTCAACTTCTTTAGTTACTCAACCACTTCTGATGATCCCTTGATGAACTGTCTTGAAGATCATTCTTCTAGATACTTGATGGCTGCACATGATGGGTTTCTAAGATGACTGTAAGCTCTTCTGCTAGGTACGTAGAAATTTTCTCATGCTTGACTACCATGATGGCGTTGGTGATCTTCTTTCTTGATACTTGATGCCTTCTCATGATGGACTTGCTAAGATGACTGTAGGCTCTTCTCTCTGGTACTTAGAGTCTGCCCATGATGGACATCAAGATGACATGATGCTCTTCTTTTTCTCAGCAGTTCAGAACACTCTTCTTGCAGTATAACTCTCACTTCTACATTATAGAACTCTCACTTTGACTTCTTTCTTTGTCTGTCTTTAAGTGTTCTTGGTGGATCGTAGAGTGAGCCTTTGGACCTTCATTGGCCACTCACTATTTTTTGTTGGTTAGATCAGTCCACCATTTTTCCAAACTCAGCAACTCCAGCAACTTTTGATCTTTGAAGCTCTAGCTGATTTATACTCCTTCCCAATCTTCTTGTTGGAAAATAGCCATTGAGAGCTCTTTGAATTGCTTCGCAGATCTCGAGTTATTTGGTGCAGACTGTAGATGTGACATGACATGACTTTTCTGACACTGTAGTCTACTGTTTCACCTACCCCGTCAGAGATGTTACTTTGATATCTTGGGCAGGTCAACAACATTATTTCCCCTTCTGATTTCTCGATCAGAGGTTGTCCTTTTGCATCGATGCTCTCAATAAGCTCTTGTCTGAATACCAACCCTCAGATTGAACCGTTGCCGATGCTTCAATTTTTGGATGATCGAACTCTACGATTCTGATGTTTATTTTCTTGAACCTGATCGTAATGTCTTATTGACTTGCTCATTTAACATGTAGAGATAACACTACAATCTTTGAAAAATGTTCATTGGATCTTCAATGTTGAACACTTCTTCTTTCTCTTGTGCAGTGCCTTAACACTTTTGTTTGCCTCGACTGCTCTCAGATACTGATGGTTTAACTCTTTACTCTGGCCCTTTCTGAGTAACAAGACACTTCAAACTTGTGGTGTGTCCAGCTCGCTTTCTCCTTGTGATCTCTCATTCACTTATCATCAATGGACTGACCCAATGCTTAATCACTTTAGCCTTATTCTTCAGAGGCTAACCAGTATCTCTATTTACACTCCATTAGTTCTTTATTTGTTTGACAAACACTACAATCCTGGTGCTTCTAAGATCGATGTCTTCTATTTACTTGACAGCAACTGCACTAGCTGACTTTTCTTAGTCAGTTATTGAAGTCTTCTTATGATTAACTTATGGAAGACTTCATCTTGAATGGCTTCACAACTCAATCTGGATGCTAATTGAGTTGATGCTTAGATCTTCTGTTAGCCTGCATTCCATTCATTGAGTGCTCTCTAGTTTCCTTCAGGTGAGATATATCTTTACAGTACCAACTAGAGGCTTCATTCCTTTGGATATTCTGGGAGTGCTCATTTATTGAGAATCGTATTTTCTCTAAGATTCTGCCTTGGCATTGTGAGCACATCTGTTGAAGTCTCAGTTCTACACACTGCGATTCAGCTTCGGCTGTGCAGATACTATGACTCCGAGATCAGATCTTGACACTCTACGATTTTTATCATTGTGCTTGTTGTCTTCATCTGATCTTGCTCGACTACGATCTCTGCCTTTGATACGATCAGTAGACTCTACGAATCTGAGTGTAGTCTACGATTCTTAAATTAGCTTCGACATCAGTAGACTCTATGACTCAGAGTGTAGTCTACGATTCTTTACTTAGCTTCGGCAGAGGCTCGGTTAGCCTATAGGCAGGCTGTCTCTTCGATTCTGAACATGACTTCCTTAGTAAACTACGGCTCTGAGGAAGTGCTACTCGATACACTACGATCCTTCCTTGTCTCTCTTTGAAGTCTACGAACTCAGAGATCTACTATCTTGCAGACTACGATTCTTCCTCGATAGCTCTCTAGTTATCCTTGACTCTCCTGGCAGACTACAATTTCTGGTGCAGTGCTCGACGATCAGACAAGCCTATCTATTACATCATAAGATCAACCTAATATGCTTGATCTTTCTATATTTATAGTCCTTGTACATCATTTCTTTTTAAGGACTTTACAAATCTATTTTGTTTATGCAGGATCAACCTAACATATTTGATCAATTCATTCTAAGTCCTTGTACATATGTTTTTATAATCTATCAAAGGACTTTATAGCTTTTCTTAATACAATCATACTTGCATATTAATTTATATATATCATAATGAAATCATATGTAAATAGGAATATCATTTATATGCTTATTCATGATAATCTCCCCCTATTTGATTATGACAAAAACAATGAGTGCATATGCATGTTATGAATGAATCTTATATACAGTGAGTAACTATATTTCTAAAATAGATAATCATGAATGTCATTTATAATGATGTGAAATTTAATACACTGACATTTTACATCTTGGATCCAAAACATACCTAACTAGTTAGAGATGTACCTCTTTTGGCTCCATGTATGCTTCCAGGATGTCTGTTGATCAGCTATTCATTTGTTTGATCTTGAACCTACTCACCTTGGGACATCGACTTCATTTCATTTATTTGTTCCCCCTGCAGATGTATGATCCTCTTCTTCTGGCTCCCCCTCAGCCTTTGTAAATACAGGCTCATCATCCTTTGGCTCTTCCTCAGATGATGAACCAGCTTCTTCTTCTGTTGTCTTCTTCTTTGTCTTCTTGTATTGTTTCCTTCTGCTCTCCTTGCCCTTTTTTGAATACCTTTTACTCTACCTTTTCCATGCCTCTTTTTCTCCCCTTTTTTGTCATTAATCATGTGGGAGAGCTGCTCCATGTTGGACATAAGCTGCTCCATCAGATAGGAGGAGTTAGACTCTTCAAACTTGAGTTCTTGTTGGCTCAGCTCAAGTTGCATGGAGAAAGACTGATTCATGTTGTCAATCTTGTCAGAGAGGACTTGGAGTTGTTCTTCATTTGCCTTCTGTGCTCGTAGTGCATCTGCCTTCTGATCATTTCTGACCTTCAGATAGATGTCATCTCTCTCTTTGATTTTGAGAGATACATCAGCCATGGTGACTTGGAGTCTCTCTTGAGCTGAGTTATCTTCTATTGTTGTCAACCTCTTAGACTCTTCAGTGATTAGAGAAATCTTCTCAATCAGATCATCAGAATTTTTCATCAGCTCCTGCTCCATAGGGATTTGGTCATTTGGTTGGGCAGCCTCTTATTGAGCACCAGATTGGACTCTACGATTTTCATCCTTGGACAGATTTTCGAAGGTGTTGAGAATTTGAAAAATCATTGAGTACCAATCGCTATTGGAGGATGAAAAAATATCGGGCAATTGTGCTTGAGCAGATGGAGGCTTCTTATTCTGGACTTGAACACTATCAGTGGTAGAGTGAACAGACTCTACGATTATCTCCTTGGCCAGAATCCTTCTGCCTTTAGAGTCCACTCTACGATCGTAGGGAATGTAGTGATTACCAGCATGTCGGTAGACTTTGAAATGGGGCTGGTCATTGATCATCATGGTTGCAAACTTTTTTGCCCTTGGGAAGTTTTGTGACACCAACTCCAGATTTAGAAACTGAGAGTAGCACAAGCTGAAGTAGCTCTCATCTTTATCAGTATGTGCCTTTAACCATGGCATCCACGGGAAGAACCATCTCATTAGAAGATCTTCAGAGTTATATAGTATTGTTGTGCAATCTAACTCCATATTTTTCCAATTATGAAGCACTTCATCTATAGTCATTCTTACAACTCGAAGTTGTTCATTTCAATGACTTATCCATCTTGTTGCTGGTTCAGCTGGTGGTTCATCAAAAACTTCCACCACTATTCTTCTGCTAATTTTGGCTGGAGAGAGAACATGATAGTATTCTGGTTCCTCTGATTCCTGATGTGTAGAATCAGAATCTTTCTCCATTTCTTCTCTTTTGGAGCCTGAATTATTCCGATCAGATTCATCAGTGAATCCTTCTTGTTGGTTTTCATTTTCAGAACCTTCTTCAGTAATATCTTCCTTGGATTCATCCTCTTCATCACTAGTCCCATCTTTAGCACTTTCTTCATTTGATTCAGATTCATCATCACTTACTTCAATGACTGCAGTAGAGTGATCACTTTTCTTCTTGGAGGCAAATTTAGCTAGTAGTCTGTAGCTCTTTCTTCTCCTTGGGGGTTCAACTATGGGAGAGTCAAATTCTTCTTCCTCTTCAGACTCTGAGGCCTTTGAATCATTAGGCAACCTTCCTTGTCGTTTAGTATTGGTAGGGACAGGTCCTTCTTCTTCCGAATCAACATCATTTGACCCATCATCTGGGCTTGTTAGAGCATTTGCATTTGGAGATGCAGTTGGGTCATCTTGTAGCTTTGCTTCATCATTAGAGTGAATGATATGAGAGTTAACCATAGGGCTTGCATATTCTTTTTCATTAGCAAGATTTACATTTTCTTTCATGAATTCAGCTTCACCTTCATCGCTGGATTTGTTCTTTGTGGACTCAGTCTTGAGATCATCAATTCAAATACAACTTAATTATACAACAGTCGTGTAAAATATGACAAAATATATGCTATGAATTTTAATACAAATATTGTCATCTAGACAATATCCACACTCAATTGAGTCCTCATTACATTTATTATCACACTATTTAACAGAATAGTGAGGACTACTAATGTTATTATCTGGACCGTCACTCCGTTCCTTGACTAGTCACTGCTACATTCTCATTTCCTGAAGAGAACAATGAAAGTAAAAGGGTGAGCTCAACTAGCCCAGTAAGAAATATTATGACTAAGATAATATAGAATAAATTATCGTTAGCCTTCAATATTGTTAAACTGATACAATATAACAAACATCAAGTTTAACTGCAGTGGAACAAGCAATCCATTAAAAGAGTCAAGTAGAGAATAAAATCTACTACCTTTTATGATTTAAAAGGTTTTTCATCACTTTTATCATTGGGACTCAGTTTAATAAATAATTCACATCATCCCTGCATTACGGCCAAGGCTATTCATTAGTATCACAACCATAAATTATCCATGCACTACGGGCCAAGGATATTCGTGTATTCATCAATGGTCATGATCATGCCAACAACTTTCCATTAATGCACTACGGGCCAATGAGAACTTTCACCACATCATTTGTAATATTACGGTCATGATTATACCGATTAATCCCTGGTCATAATCATACTAAGTCCATCTATGCACTACAGGCCACAGATGACTTTTAACATAATATAAACATGAGGATGATGACAATGATATAAGAATTCAATAAAACAAGTTCAAGAATTAATTTATCCAGGAACTAATAACGTCCAAATTGTCAACATGATACTTCTTTGTAGAGTAAAATTCAAGAATGCTCAGAAAAATATTTCCATGAAAAGATACTGGATGAAGCGCAAATATCAAGGATATTCCACTAATTTCATGGAGTATAGAAGTCAAAACTTTAACCAACTAGGTATAATAAAGAATAGAATAACAAAAGAAATCACCAGGCATGCGATAGACCGCACAAACAGGTTATTCCAACAGAATAATAAATAACGGAATCATGTCATACGTAAACGCACAGACATGATATTCTAACAGAATAATAAATAATGGAACCAGTTCAGGCGAAATTTGCATCGACAGGATGTTCCAACAGAATAATAAATAACGGAACAAGGTCAAGCGAAATTCGCACCGACAGGATGTTCCAATAGAATAATAAAGAATGAAATAACAGAAGAATTTCACCATGTATGTGGTACTTTGCATAGACAGGTTATTCTAATATAATAATAAAGAATAGAATTATAGAAGTTCTCATCATGAATACGAAAGAAATAATACCCCTTACCTTAGAACAAACTGTATATTGGAGTAGTGAAGTAGCAGAATACTTTTCTTCTTTCTCTCTATAGTTTCTCTCTCTAGAGTTACAGTGAATTCGTAAGAAATAATGAAGGAATGAGCTTCTATTTATAGGAGAAGGGACTGAATAGTAACTAATTCCTGAAGGGTTCAGATTGATTTACTTTTAAACGGACGGTCCAGATTGGTTTACTATAAAATATTCTAATAAAACAAAATCTTTTAAATAAAATATAATATATTCTATTAATAATCTAATAAAATGAATAACTTTATAAAAGTATTCTATTTTATATAAAAAGATTTTACTATACAAAACACTATGTAGGCACTATGCAAACACTATGCATAATAAAATATAATATATTCTATTTATAGTCTAATAAAATGAATAAATTTATAAAAGTATTCTGTTTTATATAAAAAGCTTTTCTATTTTATTACATTAATAATAATAATAAAACAAAACTTCATCATCATTATTATAATTCACACTATTAATCGACTAGGTTGTTCCCAGGAAAGAGGGGGCTTTCCATTAAGGATTTCTCCTTATTGGCGCGCAATTAGGTGACCAAACCTCTCATTGGCAGAACTTCTAGACATCGTTAATATTGCAAATAATAATATTAATAACTTCGTCCTCTCAATTCTTGATTTAATAATATATAAATATCGACAATAATTAAATCAATTAACGTGAGATACTGTGCAACAATTACTGAAGCAATAATTGAACAAAACTAAGTGACTTCTCACGTAAGCATCAATAATCAATACCGTGTGCTACTATGCAACCACGCGTATTACTGTACTTTTAACACCAGGTGTTTCAACAGTTAACAGTAAAACTTCCGCCGTTATTTTTATAAAATATTTTTGTCATTTTCTCAATCCGACAATAATTCCGTTGTGGGGTCCACCAATGATTTTGCCATTCTACGAATATTCCCTGTTAAAACGAATATTCCCCGACCAATCGAATATTATATAACAACTTGCGTACTTTGCAAAATTTATAACTATTATCCACAACTATAACATTACATCAAATTTATTCCATAATATTCAAAATAATGATAATTATAGAAAATTCATCTTTATTCATAAAAGTTGGGGTCTTACATCTTTCGCCTTCCTCTTCTTTACAAAGACCTTGCTTCTGCTTCCAGTTGTTGTTAGCTTCCTGTTTTCCTTTGAGTTCTTCTTCCAGTTCACGAACAGCTGTGGAGATATTACTTTATGAATATTTAGAGGCTCTCCTACTTCATCCTTGATTTTGCCTCCCAGCTTCTTCTTCATCACAATACTCAGCAATCTTCCATGAAAGACCTTGGTTAGGGGTTTTTCTGTAGACTCCTTTAATTTAGCCTTTTCTACCCATTTGGAAATCTGATCGAACAAGATAGCTCCAAAGTTGATTCGCTTCTTCATAACTATTGCAGACATAATCTTTAACTGCTGATCAAGCACAGTGTCATGTGCAGTATCCTTGCATATGATACATTTTCCCACTATCTTAGCAAGGAACTCGAATTTCTCCCACTATCTTAGCAAGGAACTCAAATTTCTTAGGGAACTCCTTCTTCTTTATGTCCTTTAGATTAAGGTTTCTTTGGTACCCCAAAGTCTTCTTCGCTTGCTCATTGTCGATCTCATCGAGGTTTTTCAGTCCTAGATCAGGAAAACCTAAGCATTGATTGATATCAGATGATTTCAACTTTAGAGACTGACCTTTAACCTTGGTAGAAAGGGTTCCAACATTTATGGATGCCTTTGAGTAGAACTCCTTAACCAGTTCAGTATATACTCGAGTGCTTGCCTCAAGACATTTTGAGAATCTAGCTTTCTTCACAAGTTCAAGAATGTCTCTGAACTTCTTTTCAGATTTCTCAAACGACTTGGTTCCGAGTTGAATGCCAGTGATTACTCGCAAATCTTCCATTAGAATGGTTCGAGGAATATGGGTATTTGATTCAGAAAGATTTATGAGAGATAGATGATTGTGATTTGGGCTCTTGGAGGTTTAATTAATTTTGGCTTTGAATAGGATTCTAGGGTTTGAGAATGGGAGGGAGGGAGAGAGGTTCGATAGTTTCTGATAACTGTTTGCAAATTTTGAATTTGTCTGTATGGCAGTTCCCTCTGACTCTGCATAAGAAGTTATGTGTCAACCAACCATTGGTTACACGATGTCCAGTAATAATCTGTATTCCCCCCATTAACTTTTCAGTTAGATGTTTCTTTTAGAAGAGTAGACGTTTGATTGACGTGGATTGACCGTTGACCTCTCTGGTTCATAGAGTAGCATGATAAGGTAGTTATGGACTCTATGATTTCCTTTGTTGACTCAACGATCAACTTTTGAGAGGTGATGCAGTAGATGGTTTTTGAAATTACTTTTCATTTTGAACCTGCATGGCTCAACTACTGATGTACTTCATAAATTCTTGGGCACTTTTCTTTATCAGGTCATCTTTCCAACCAGCATTAGAACTTATCTCCCATAATCTGAATGGTTGAGCAATTGTCCTGTTCTTCCAAGCTCCTCATGAGTTGGAGTAGCTTCTTGTAAGACTGCAGTCGTTGATTCTGTTTCTACGATCGCTGAGGTTGCACTATGATCGTTGAGGTTATATCATGATCGTTGTGTTCTCACAAACTCTACTCTGCGATCGTTGACTGTCTTGGTCCTTGAGATGAACTTGATCAAGCAATCCTTCTGGGTTAAGGTATCTCAGGAAGGGCCAACTTCTTAGAATGAGCTAAGGGTCAGGTTTATCCCTGAGGCGCTTTCCAGATGAAATACTTTGGGAGTAGATTGCATTGATATCTCATTTGACCTTTTCCAGTGGGGAGGTCTTCTCCCAACTTTAGACAATTGCATTTTTTGTAATCGTGGTGTCCTCCAGCTCTTACACTATGATCAGATGTTTGATCGTAGGCACTTCATGATTTTGAGTTGGGTGGTTGATAGGTTATACGTAGTACGTTTTGAGACGTTCCTACTGACTATGGATTTTCATTTGGTTCATCAGCCACAAAGTTTTGGGACTCTGTAGCTAGTACATTGCTTTATAGAATATATCAGTGTTGTTGTTTCTTAACAAATCACTGCTCCACCATGGTTGATGTTGTCTTTTTAGTGAGGTGTGATTTCTTTTTCTTCAGGTACATTAGGAAGCATCCCTGCATATCTCCTTCTGAATAAAATCATTAAATCTTCTTATATCATAGAAATGGGCATCTTCAAGGTTGATCATTCTACGATCCTTTGACAGCACTACGAACGTAGTCTTCTTTTATAGTTTGAACTTGTGGAGTTCTGCTCCCGTAATGAGTTCCTCATGTTTGATTCTCAATGATCCTCTATGGTGATCTTCCGTGAGGATTCTTCTCTTATGACCTGCTTTGTATGATTGAGCATCTAAGACCTTTTTACATCTTTGGTTGAATGACTTACTTCCTTATAAGGATCAACAACAATGTGAGCTTTATTCAGATTAGCTCAGCAAGTCTTCCAGGACAGGCTTTGACATATAGGATTTTTATCATAATCATTTCTGAACAGTCTCAAGCCTTCTGCTGGTTGAATTTTCTTAACTGAAGTCTTCTGCTTCAGCATTCCTTAGTGTGGTCAGATGGACCAAGGACCTGCAGGTTATAAATTTCTATTTGGATAATCATTATATTGATCACCAACAGTCATATCCATGCATGTAACTAATTAAGATAATACATTTTGAGATGTATGATGGTGGGTGTGTGTGAGATTTGCTATTTTAATAAAACCCTCTTTTTCTTTGATGGTTTCATCATTTGCTAGGTTCACAGGGTTTAAATGTTCACAGAGTGAAAATCAACTCTGTGATTTATTAGTATCTAGTTGATTCATGGAGGTGATCAGTTTCTATAAATCTTCAAGATTCTCTTGTAGAACTGATCAAACTTTGTGTGTTATTAAACACTTAGACCATAGGTTGTACATACATACTAACCCATCGGCAAAGATTACTTCACATTAATTTGACATGTGATGCTCTTATGACCCATTTCAGATTTCTTTCAAGATGTCATATTCAACCTAAAACTTGGATGGAGAGAAAGTTTATAGGCATTTGAGTTTCTACCCTCAGTGTACTTTCTCTCTTCACCTTTTTAGGTAGATTATGATTCCTTGAAAGAATATTGTTATAGTTCATAAGGGGGTGCAATCATGATGTACATATTTATATTAGTGAGGAACCATACCTTTTTACTGTCAGTTTCTTAACAGTCATTTATCTTAGATATACTGAGTTTAGGCATTGATGTGCATGGTTTCTCATTTGCTCCTGACATCTAGTTCTCCAGTTGACCTTTAATCAATCAGTCATGGTTTTGAAGATACAAGCTAAGAAAATCTCAGCATCTTTAGTTCTTTGACATCCTTGAGTTCACAAGGTTTACATCCTTCTGCTAGTTGGCCAGATACATGTTTGAGAAGCTCTTCTTTGGATAAGCATTTCTTAGATTATGTGGCCTTTTCATCTTTTCAGACTAGTGGATGTTTGACTCTTTTTTGTTGATGTCTTTTGAGCTTTCTAGCCAGGTCCTCAGACTACAAGATTGACCGTGAGCAAGGATTGGTCATGTTGATTATGACAATCAACAACATGGACCAATCTGAGCAGCTTCAGGTGTATATGCACATTTACCTGTACACAATATTTCCAACGTGTGAGCTCATCTGCATATAACAAGTGACTTACTACTAAACTAAATTTAGAACAATGTTTGTGCCTAGGATCAGACTCAAAGCGATTAGCTTTTGAATATATCATGAGAACATGCTCTGATACTAATTGTTAGTTCCCAGTAGGCACAATAGATCTAGAAGGGAGGGTTGAATAGATCCTTTTTTGATTCAAATACTTTTCTGGTTTATTTTTTATTGCTAATAATTTAGCATATGATAAACATAAGAATTTTTTCAAGCACAGCGGAATAAGTAAAAGATCCCCTTCATTGATATATTCATAATCATACATACATTGCTCGTAGAGTTAGTTCGGTAGTAAGCAGTTAAGACATACATAACAGTTATAGCAGATAATGTACATAATCTAAATGACATAAAGTAAAAGACACAAGGGGTTTTAAGTGGTTCAGAGACTCAAGCTCCTAATCCACTCTTCTTCTTTCAACTAGCAGGACTTCCACTAAGGAAGGGAAGCACCCTGAATCACTAAGATTCCTTCAAGGCCAGCAGCCTTGGAACTTCAGTTCACTAAGAACTCTTCAAGGCCAACAGCCTTGGAACTTCTCTAGTTCCCTAGGAACTCTTCAAGCCCAGTAGGCTTGGAACTTCATTTAGTCCCTCCAGACAAGGTCCCCTCAGGCTCTGGCTTCTTGTTGTTGAGTTGTTTGTTTGTTTGTTGGAGTTGGTGTTAAGCTACTAAGATGTCTTTAAGCTCTGAACATCTTCTGTAGTTAGCAGCTTGGCGTGATAATCCTTGAAGTACAGTTGAGTGTTGCATAATGCTCAGCTTCTTCAGTTACTCAACCACTTCTGATGATTGCTTGATGAACTATCTTGAAGATCATTCTTCTAGATACTTGATGGAGGCACATGATGGGTTTCTAAGATGATTGTAAGATCTTCTGCTAGGTACTTAGAAACTTTCTCATGCTTAACACCATGATGGCGTTGGTGATCTTCTTTCTTAATACTTGATGCCTTCTCTTGATGGACTTTCTAAGATGACTGTAGGCACTTCTCTCTGGTACTTAGAGTCATCCCATGATGGACATCAAGATGACATGATGCTCTTCTTTCTCTCGACAGTTCAGAATACTCTTCTTGTAGTAAAACTCTCACTTTACATTGTAGAACTATCACTTTTACTTCTTTCTTTGTTTGTCTCTAAGTGTTCTTAGTGGATCATAGAGTGAGCCTTCGGACCATCATTGGTCACTCGATCACTATTTTTCGTTGGTTAGATCAGTCCACCATTTCTTCAAACTCAACAACTCCAGTAACCTTTGATCTTTGAAGCTCTAGTTGATTTATACTCCTTCCCAATCTTTTTGTTTGAAAGTAGTCGTTGAGAGCTCTTTGAATTGCTTCGCAGATCTCGAGTTATTTGGTGCAGATTGCAGATGTGACATGACATGCCTTTCTGACACTGAAGTCTACTGTTTCACCTACCCCGTCAGAGATGTTACTTTGATGTCTCCGGCAGGTCGACGACTTTATTTCCCCCTTCTAATTTCTCAATCAGAGGTTGTCCTTTAGCATCGATGCTCTCAATAAGCTCTTTTCCGAATACCAACCTTCAGATTAAACCGTTGTCGGTGCTTTAATCTTCGAATGACCGAACTCTACGATTCTAATGCTTACTTTCTTGGACCTGATCGTAGTGTCTTGTTGACTTGATCATTTGACATGTAGAGACAATACTACGATCTTTGAAGAATGTTCATTGGATCTTCAATGTAGAACACTTCTTTCTTCTCTTGTGTAGTGATTAACACTTCTCTTTGCCTCGACTGCTCTCAGATACTGATGGTTTGACTCTTTACTCTGGCCCTTTTTAAGTAACAAGACACTTCAGATTTGTGGCATGTCCAGCTCGCTTTCTCCTTGTGATCTCCCGTTCACTTATCATCAATGGACTGACTCAATGCTTAATCACTTTAGCCTTGTTCTTCAGAGGCTAACCAGTATCTCTGTGTACACTCCATCAATTCTTTCTTTGTTTGACAAACACTATAATCTTGGTGCTTCCAAGATCGATGTCTTCTATTTACTTGACATCAACTGTACTAGCTAACTTTCCTTAGTCAGTTATTGAAGTATTCTTATGATCAACTTGTGGAAGACTTCATCTTGAATGGCTTCACAACTCAATCTGGATGCTGATTGAGTTGATGCTTTGATTTTCTGTTAGCCTACATGCCATTCGTGGAGTGCTCTCTAGTTTGCTTTAGGTGGGATGTATCTTTGCAGTACAAACAAGAGGCTTTATTCCTTTGGATATTCTGGGAGTGCTCACTTGTTGAGAATTGTATTTGCTCTACGATTCTGCCTTGGTATTATGAGCACATCCGTTGAAGTCTCAGTTCTACACACTGCGATTCAGCTTCGGCTGTGCATATACTATGACTCCGAGATCAGATCTTGACAATCTACGATTTCTATCATTGTGCTTGTTGTCTTCATTTGATCTTGCTCGACTACGATCTCTGCCTTTGATACGATCAGTAGACTCTATAACTCTGAGTGTATTCTACGATTCTTGACTTGGCTTCGACATCAGTAGACTTTACGATTCAGAGTGTAGTCTACGATTCTTGACTTGGCTTCGGCAGATACTCGGTCGACTCGTAGGCAGGCTGTCTCTATGCTTCTGAACATGAATTCCTCAGTAGACTACGTCTCCGAGGAAGTGCTACTCGATACACTACGGTCCTTCCTCGTCTCTCCTGGAAGTCTATGAACTTCGAGATCTACTATCTTGCTGTAAGACCCCGAATTTTATGAAATAAAAGTATTCAATTTTTCTATTCAATAAATGGTTAAATTGATAAAAGTTAAAGTTAAGGGTGGTATATGAAATATTTTTCAAAATACGCAAGTGGTTATAAAATATTCATTGTTGTCGGGGAATATTCGTTTGGTCGTGGAATATTCTTTCTGTCGGGGAATATTCGTACGACGGCGCAGCCATATGTGGGCCCCATAACGGAAAGCGGTTGGAGGAAGAAAACGACAAATATAAGCTGTTTAAAAATAACGGCGTAGTTGTTACCGTTTACACTGTTGGAATACCCGGTGGTTAAAATACAGTAATACGCGTTGTTGCACAGTAGCACACGGTATTGCACAGTATTTTGAATTATTGATCCTTACGTAAGAAGGCACTACTCAATAATTGCTACAGGAGTTACTGTTCATTACTTTATTGATTCAATAATTGCTGCGTTGATATTTATATTATTATTGTTTCAATAATTATCATTTGCACAGTATTTTCAATTATCAGATCAATAATTCATATTATTTGAATAATATTATCAGATAACATTATTGGCAATGTCTAGAAAGTTCTGTCAAGGAGAGGTTTGGTCATCTAATTGCGCGCCAGTAAGGAGAAATCCTTATTGGAGAGCCCCCTCTATCCTGGGAACGGCCTGGTTGTCAGTACTGTGATTCTGTAATATTATTTTTAATAATTAATTATTGATTATTATGATAAAAAAAATATTTATTATGGATATAGATGGAGAAAATTTTTAATGTGACAATTGTTGAAAATTAATATTTTATCTTTTTCTGATAAAACAATTCTTTTAAATATATTATTTTAATAATATATTAACGATGATATTTTTATAATGAATGTGGGATATATGAGTATATGTGGAGGTAGAGTATTTTTGTGGCATTAAATGTTTAAAGCATGTTTTATGTGTCGGTGGACCTCATTTCTTGACTGAAATTTGATTATAGACTGTAAAATCGTTCGTTTGTGGATTTCGGTCAATTTCTGTTTGGAATTTGGAAAAACTTCCTTCTGCAAAGTTGTAGAGAATTGAATTTTCTATAAAAACTCGCGAGATTCGAATTTTCTGACAAAAAGGCTATTTATTGTGAATTATTGAAGTTCCGGAGTTCCGAAATAATTAATTTTTGGAAATTTTAATTATTTTATTTAAAAAAAACGTTTTTGTGGTTGTTGGCACATGGGTGGCTGATATTTTTGACCAATGATGGCTTTCAAAATTGGTTGGTGAAGGTTGGTGTGGAATAAGAAAAAGGAAATAATATTTTATAATTTTAGTCTCCTTTGGCGTTCTAGCATTTTCCTATAAATAGAGGGCTAAGTTAGAATTGAAAATCACACCAGAAACATAAGTTTTCTCTCTACTTCTCTCTCTATATATCAAGAGTGTTCTTGTGAGTATACTTTGAGTGTTGCTATACGGTGAAAGGTATCTTCGACTTTTCATCAGATATTCCGGTCAGAAGTACTGCTCTTTTGAGGTAAGGGATAGTAAGGGATGTTATTTTCTACTCAAATGATATTATTTCTTCAATATCATCATGATGAAATATTGGTTGGAACTTTTTATCAAATTTGAAACTTTTCTTTGTCGGGGTTACTATTCATGAGTTACTATTCATGAGTTACTATTCACGAGTTACTATTCACGAGTACTATTCACGAAACGTGATGATGTTTTTGTGAAATTTCTATCTTTTGGGTGTCGGGGTTACTATTCACGTATACGGTACTATTCACGTATACGGCACTATTTACGAATACGACACTATTCACCGAAAAATGAAATTTCTTCTTTTTGTCCAAAATATTTATTCTGGATACTAACTTTGATTGTATCCATGTTTTGATCATTCTTGAATTTTACTTCAGTATGATTATTTATGAAGTATTTTTGAACTCGGATTGCTTAAAGTACGAATTCTTAATACTTGTTATTTTGTTTCACTAGATTCATTTCCTTTAAAATATTTTTCATCATCCTTAGTCTTAAAAGATGGTTGATTTTATTATGAATATCTTTGGCCCGTAGTGCAAAGATGAACAGGTGTTTAGATGAATATGACCAATTGATGAATATCTTTGGCCTGTAGTGCAAAGATGAATTATTGATGAATATCTTTGGCCTATAGTGCAAAGATGAATTATTGATGAATATCTTTGGCCTGTAGTGCAAAGATGAATTACTGATGAATATCTTTGGTCCGTAGTGCAAAGATGACATGTTGTTGAATATCTTTGGCTAGTAGTGCAAAGATGAACATGTGTTGAGATGAACATGACCAACTGGTGATCCAAATGAATATCTTTGGCCGTAGTGCAAAGATGAATATCATCTACCATATGTTCTAAATCTCTGATTTATTATTGATGAAGGCTATTGATAATTTAATTATCTTTAGTCATGATATTCTTTACTGAGCTAGTTGTGCTCACCCTTTTGCTTCACAATTCCTTTCAGGTAATAAAGGTATAGCTGGGTCGAGCGGAGAATAACAAGGGAATAGAACGGTGGTCTATAGATGTTGAGGGTGAAGTGAATTCAACTTTGGAAGGGTGTTTTGTCATACAAGATGTCTAATGATATACAACCTCGTATCATCATAAGACAGGGATGTGCTCATCCACTTGTTGAGTATATATATGAGCACTACCTATATAATCTTGATGTTTGTTTGGAGTATAATTCTCAATTTGAGACAATGGAGATAATGATAAATCAAGAGAAGACTCACCATTAGGAAGAATATGATAGTAATCTTCTCGTTTTTTTTTGGGTATATTAGGTCAACCAAGGATAATTCTCTGGACATATGATATCTATCATAACATAGACGCATGGCCTCCCATGTACGAAGGTTTCCATGAGCACTTCCCAAAGATTTTAGTTTCTAAAATAGTTTTTGACTATACCTTTATGTAAGGTGTCACTGTGAGGTGTTGTCCACGGTTGGGACATGTGTCACATTTGGTATATATTTGTATCCAAACTCACAGTATATGTGTTGTTGTATTTTGCACGACAATTGTTATAATAAAGTTGTAGTTGTTTTCTGTACCATGTATTTGGCGACTCAGAATGGGTTGGATGGAATGGACCTATTTTGGGGTTGTCACACTTGCAGACTACGATTCTGCCTCGATAGCTCTCTAGTTATCCTTGACTCTCCTGGCAGACTACGATTTCTGGTGCAGTGCTCGACAATCAGACAAGCATATCTATTACATCATAAAATCAACCTAACATGCTTAATTTTTCAATATTTATAGTCCTTGTACATCATTTCTTTTTAAGGACTTTACAAAGATATTTTGCATATGTAGGATCAACCTAACATATTTGATCAATTCATTCTAAGTCCTTATATATATGTTTTTATAATCTATCAAAGGACTTTACAGCTTTTCTTAATACAATCATACTTGCATATTCCACTACAAAAAAGGCCTATCTGCGACCAATAATATCAACGACCGTATATCCGGTCGCTGATAATAATAGTTGTGACAACCGTAATTTTATAATTTAATTTTAATATTTATTGGATTGAATAAATATTTTTTGATGAATTAATTATTAGCTTAAATAATTAATTGATGAAGTTGTGATAGATTAATTTAATTATATATGTTACATTTATTAATTTAATGTGGAGAGTTTTTATTATTCAAAGTATGTGATTATGTGAGCTTATTGAATTAAAAGAAATATTTAATAAGCCTTTGTTATTTTAATTAATTTAATTATTAATTAGGGATTTAATAATTAATATTATTATTAAATGAGAAAATTTAATCATGTGACTATGTGAATTAATGAGAAATTATTTTATTTTATTTAAATAAATAAACTAGATATTTGATTTATTTTATAATGGATGTGACATTTTTTTAAACTATATGATAAGGTTTTATTAAATTAAATAGTTTTGAAACCTTTTAATTCTAGCCAAACATGGCCTTGGTGGGAGTTAAGGGAAGTTACCCATGATGGGGGGTAACTGACCTCTACTGCATCCGTTTTTCTCCATTTATCAAACGCTTTCTTTTTTTTCTTTTCTTATTATTTTCTAAGTCTGGCAAAAAAAAACAGAGAGAGTTGAGAAAAGTTTTGAGAGAGATTGTGAGTTGGGTAATTGAAGAACTGTGGAGGAGGAGTTTATCTCTTGTAAATTGTATTCTACGCTTGGGTAATCTCTTCAACCCAATTATTATTTTTACGTCTTTTAAGTTTCATGAATATGACTTAAAGTCTTCTGTGAATCTCTGTAAATTGGAAAGTTGTTATAAAAATATATGTAATAATTCGAGTAGTGGCATGTTTTATATATATATATTGCATAATTCCATATCATCAGTTTCATGAAATTTTATAGTATACGATTACAGAGTATGTTATATGGCCATATGGACTTATGCGTGATATTAATACGGCAATCATATATTATCCCTAAAATTTTCCACCTGTATATGATTATGCATGTTAAAATGAACAAAATGAAACTTGAATGGTTGGATTTGGCTTTATAACGAATCTGTAGCATTAAAATCCATGTTTTTATTCAAGAACATCAAGAACAGTTCAATTTGCATGCTTTAATTCTGTAATTATATGTTTTTATGGGTGAAAATCACTCTATATATGTTGGGTAATGGTTATGTATAAATTCTAGCATGTGGGTATGTTTAATTTGGTAAAATTTATGATTATGTAGAGTTTATTTCGCTGAATTCTGTGTTCTTCGCGAACTGGAAATTCAGAATCTGGAGTGTCGTGCGGCGGCGCCAACTCCAGGCATGAGACTCACGCCACAGCGCCACTGCGCCGCAACACCAGACACCTGTGCCGCAGCGCCAAGACATAGTATAAAAGTGGCGTCGCAGCGCAACTTAGCAGAATCGTCAAAATTGAGTTTTTAAAAGTGTTCAAGTATAAAAATGAGTTAGTAACTTAGTCTAATGATTATAAAGACTTGTTAGACCTATAATGAGATGTTAAAATAAATTCTTAACATGTCCATAACACAATTACGTGTGGATTGAATGATCGAAGGCATAATTAGTTATTTTTTGTGAAGTCTAAATTTTACACTAAGTGTAATAATTGATTAAGTATAGTCATGAATTCGAGTTAAACAAAGAATAACTTATGATGTTTAGCACGTTATTATTGACTGGTATTGTGAACGTAATTGATATGTAGGATTTAATTCAAAGAACGAGTTTGTTTAAGTGTAATCTACGCACGAGGCAAGTTTTTAAACCTTATCTTGTTACATTGAGCAAGTTTTCTAACTCTACATTTATGTTGAGCAAGTTTCTTACCCTATACTTTCGTTGAGCAAGTTTCCTAACCCTACTTGTTATCGTTATATAAGTTGATTAATTCATCTTTCGATATTGAGCAAATTCTCATTATTATTGATCAAACATGTCTTGTATATTAAAGTTTATTAATCTTCAAGCATGATGTTGTTATACAATAATTATTCTATTGTATACTTTTGAGATTTCATCCAAGTTAAATTATCTGTTATTGTTAAACCTTGTTAGACTAGCGAACCCTTATTGATTCGACTAGTCCATAGTTGATGAGCGTTCTAAATTTCAGAACCCCTTGATGAATTATCCAAACCAAACTTCCTTTGGTGCGGACTCGAATGTCAAAACTGAGATGAACAACCCTGTATAGGGGATTATTTACGCTTTAGCGTTAAGATATTGTGCACGGTATGGTACTAAGGGCTGATCCCCCTAAGTATGAGAAGAAGAGTCCATAGTCTTATGACTGTTAAAAGTTTCAAGTATAAACGCTTGACAACCTAGGACATAGTTCAAGGTCTTATGACCCTCAGAAGTTCTTTTGATTCTTGTATTCATTCTTGATTCAAAAGTTGAGCTTTATTTCAGAAGTTGTTAATTCATTCGCATGTTATTATTAGTCATTTGTTATATCGTTATACTTGTGGGCAATTGTGCTCATTCTTGCATAATAATAACATTGCAATTAAGAACGAAAGAGCAGACGAACCATCCACTAGTAAAGGCAAGGGCAAGCTTAGCAAGTAATGAAGACTGATTATTTATGTGGTTATGTAATGATATTTAGAATTGATATTACTTAAGACTTATTTGTTTAAGATTCCGCATAGATGTTTTAAGGTTAGAGTAACCTGGGATTTATTTATTATTCAGTTGATGTAACCCCATAAGGGGAGAGTTTAATTATTTATTTCTATTTATTGCATGGTTTGCATTTATTTATGGTTAGATAGATAGATGATGTTTGTACAGTGAACACCAAATCCTGTGGAAATAGAAGTACCAGATTTGGGAGTGTCACAATAGTAGTGACTGCTATCAGTGATCGGGATGAATTCTAGTCGCTAGTTTCTATCAACGACCACATGTGGTCGCTGATCGGTCGCTAAGATGAATTTTCACCCAAAAAATTTGGTGCAAAACCCTGGTGCGGTTTTTGTTGCGACTAATCTTTATCAGCGACCACATGCGGTTGCTGAAATCGTCAACGTCATTAAAAATCAGCGACCGTATGCGGTCGCTGATTCTCTTGAATAGATTCAGACTTAGGCGTTCGTTTGATTCAACAGAAAAAAAGAGGGCGACAAAAGAGGGAGAAGGGGGAGAAGAGAAGAGGGAGTCCAGTTGGTGTTCGTGTGTTCAATCTTCTTCAAATCAGATTAATTTTAGAGGTAAGAAATTCTTCTTCTTTTTTCGGTTGTTTATTGTTTGTTCGTGTGTTTTTTTGGTTTTTTGTTTTTTGTTTTTTGTTGTTTGTCATTCGTGTGTTGTTTGTTGTTTGTTATTCTACGAATTTTTGTTTTAAGAGTTAATTTATTGGAAAGATTTGAATGAATGAAAATGAATTTAGGATTATTGAAGTTGGGATTACTGAAATATATAGCTTCTTATTGAAATTGGGAATATACTGAAATTGTTGCAAAGAGTTTTATGAGATTACTAAAATTTTTAGGTTAAATTTTTTTAGGGTTAATATGTGTTTTAATATGAGATTATGTGAAGTTGGATAATTTGGATAATATATGGATAACATTTGCTAAAATTTGAATTTTTTTTTAATATAACATTACTACTTGGCTAGGTTTTCAGAATTTTCTTTATATAAATTGAAACATTTATTTCATACCCTTGGATTTCATGACCTAATATGTAAGGAAACATAGGATTTTGCCCCTGCCACAATAGAGAACAAAATATCTGTTAACACAATATATTCCATGTATAAACAATGGTTATAAGTTTGTAATGGGATGGATATGGATTTATCATATGAATGTAAGAATCAGTGGGAAATTAGTCTAATAATGAGAGATATCCTCTAATAAGTTGTTACTACCTTAAATTAAACAACTAAAAAATAAAAACAGTACTGCAAATATGTTATTACAAATAACAAGAATATCAAAGTATTCTGCAAAAGCAAGATCAACAAAACCATGAAAATGAGTATGACATAAAACATAACTAGGAATTAAGTTTATCCATAATTCAATCAAGAAGAAGGTTCAAAGAAGTTTATCCATAATTCACATCAAATATGCTAATTGATGTTAATTATAAAATTCATTTATAATGTATGTTTGTTAAAACTAAAATTCATGTATAATTGTATATTGTTAATGTTTTGATTGATATTATATTGGTAATGTATATGGGTCTGAATATTTTACTGCTTTAATTTGCATTCAATCGTTATTGTTTTGGTCTTATTGTATTGGAAATTTGTATATTTTTCTTGGTTTGTGTCTTGGGTACCTAGAAATATCCATATATGCATGCTGTCGTGCATGTTGCTAGTCTATATTGTAGGGGAGACTCTGACAATTTTTTTTAAAATATTATAAGTATAAGTTTGAAAAATGTTCATAATAAGTATAAGTTTGTAGTTGATTTTTTTTACCTCTTTTATTGTGAACAGTTTTAGGTTTAAAATATATAATAGCTTTTGGTTATAGGAAAGATATGCCCATTATTGAAATAAAATGAGAAATTGAATTGTTTGAATATGCGAGTAGCTTAATTTTAGTAATTCTCAATAAATTGGGTTCTGTTTATATAGAGAGCCTGAGTGCTGCTTATCAATTGGATATAAATATATTGGTGATCCACTAAAGCCTATTAAGGGGCTGTTGGAGCTGATGGGCTGGGCTTGGGGCCGCGAGGCCACACCAAGCTTAGTCAAGCCTCACGGGGCCAAACCAAGCTTGGTTGTTAGTATGGTAAGCTATTGGGGGGCTGTTAAGCCAAAATAGGCAGTGCTAGAGAACTGTTAGTGCAACAGAGAAGGTAACTAGGCACACTTGGTCAATAAAGAGACTGTTTTGGCTATAACAAAAAAACAAGGGTATTTAACACTTATGTATACAAGAATAAAGCTACAAAATGTTATAGAAGCTATAAATTTCATCGGCAAATTCTGACTATCCCAAAACATAAAAGATTATAGAAAGGGACCGTGAGGGGTATAATCTGAAAACATGTTAGTCGAGGCCTGAGATGGACTCTTCAATTCTTGGCGTAAAGCCTTAGATGGTGGTAGTTTTCTTAAGAAGAAACATTTCAATGCATCTGAATACCAACCAAATATGTATTACTGATATAAAGCTAGCATGAATGAAATACCTTACGTATTCACTTACGATTAACAATAAAAACAAATTTAAAACAAATTAAATTAAAATAATATGATATAATATAACTATTAAACTAAGTAGTATTTACTTAGTTTATCATACTAAGTAAAGTTTCACATTTAAAGTTTTATTTAAAGTTTCTCATACCTTACGTATTCACATGGTTACAAGTATGCTCAAGTCATATGCTTACAAGTATGTTGAAATGTTAATCATATGCTTACAAGTATGCTCAAGTTATATGGTTTCAAGTATGCTCAAGTCATATTATTAATAAGCTCATGTTGTCTGTAGTAGGTACCATGGAATCATGGACCTCTATTCAGACCGTAGTTGGATGGCACGATGAAAGTCAAGTGCCCATATAGGTGCTACAGCTTAATTTAGAGCTGGTTACCAAGTGTTTTTGGAGTATGCGTATAGTCACCCGGAATGTATGAATGGTAAGTCGCTGATACGATGTCCATGTTTAAAGTGTAAGAATGTAAATTATATGGACAGAGACGTTCTAAACTATCATTTACTTGTTTCTAGGTTCATGAAAAATTACGAAGAATGCTAGTGGGCACATGGGCAGAGAAGAGATGGTGGCATCACAGAAGTACACAATTCGGGCAGTAGTACTCATCGAATGAATGAAATGGTTCATGATATTGTAGGGCCAGATTTTGATTGGGAACAAGACAGAGATCAACCTATGAATTCTGATGCCAAAGACTTCTTTAAGTTGTTAGACGAGGGTAGCGAGCCATTGTGGCATGGTTGCACCAAACATAGTATATTGTCTGCAGTGGCGACATTACTTAACATCAAGGCTGATCACAACATGAGCCATGAGTGTTTTGAGTCGCTCTTGAAGGCCATTAAGAGTATGTTGCCTGACGGTGAGAAATTACCTGGTAACTATTACTTTTGTAAGAAAATGGTGAAGAAGTTGGGTCTTGGATACCAAAAGATCGATGCGTGTCCCAACGATTGCATGTTATTTTATAAGGAAAATGAACAGATGACAAGGTTCACATTTTGCAGTCATGATCAGTTTAGGCCTAATAAAGAGGGTGTGACTACAAAAAAATCAAGTATACCGTTTAAGATTCTAAGGTATTTTCAAATAACACATCGGCTAAAAAGATTGTACATGTCTTCAAGAACAGCTGAACATATGAGTTGGCATGCGAAATCTCCAGCTAAAGATGGAGAACTAAATCATCCCACAGATGGGCAGGCTTGGAAAGATTTCAACTTAGCACATCCTGGGTTTGCATTGGAACCTAGAAATGTGAAGCTTGGATTGTCCACTGATGGTTTCAATCCGTTTGGCCACTCAGCTGTTCCGTACTCATGTTGGCATGTGATTGTTACTTTGTACAACTTTCCTCCTTGGATGTGTATGAAACAGCCATACTTGTTTCTTTCACTCGTAGCTCCTGGTCCTAAGAGTCCTGGAAAGAACTTAGATGTTTACTTGAGACCTCTTATAGACGAGTTAAAGGTATTGTGGGAGGATGGAGTACAGACTTGGGATGTTGCAACAAAAATAATTTTCAACCTTAGGGCAGCGGTCATGTGGACTATAAGTTACTTCCCAGCTTATGGTATGTTATCTGGATGGAGTACACATAGGAAGTTGGCTTGTCCATATTGTATGGAGCATACAAAGTCGTTTAATCTATCAAAAGGTTGAAATCCTTGTTGGTTTTACTGTCATCGTCGGTTCTTGCCAGTAGATCACCTATTTCAAAGAAATAGAGAACACTTCAGGAAAGGGAAAGTAGACAATGATATGCCTGCACCGCGATTGTCGGGATCGGAGATGCGAGATCGTGTGATGAGATTGTCGGTTATCCCTTTTGGTAAGATTTATGCCACAAACATAATCAATAGGTTTGGCGAGTCTCATAACAGGGTTCGGAGAAGCATCTTTTGGGAACTGCCTTATTGGTCTACAAATTTGATTTGTCATAATCTAGATGTGATGCATATTGAGAAGAATGTGTTTGACAATGTGTTTAACACCGTGATGAATGTTATGGGGAAGAAAAAAGATAACGATAAGGCACGTTTGGACATGAAAGATATTTGTAAGCGTCCTGGATTAGAACTTTATGAATCTCCTAATGGTAAGATTGTTAAACCGCATGTAAGGTACACATTGTCCAAAAAGCAAGTTGAAGATGTGTGCACATGGGTTAAGTATCTGAAACTACCAAATGGATATGCGTCAAACATGGCAAGGTGTGTTACGAGTGGGAAATTGCAAGGGATGAAGAGTCATGACTGTCATGTGTTCATGAAGAGACTCATGCCTATAGCATTTCAGGATCTGCTTGATAAACTAATATGGGATGCTTTGACGGATCTTAGTCTTTTCTTCAAAGACTTAAGTTTAAAATCATTAAATGAGAAGGACATGTCTATACTTGAGAAGAACATCATAAAGATCGCGTGTAAACCGGAAAAATTATTCCCACCTAGTTTTTTTGACTCCATGGAGCATTTGCAAATCCATTTTCCCTATGAATCTCGTGTTGGGGGTCCAGTTCAATATAGATGGATGTACCCTTTCGAGAGGGTGATGGGAAACCTTAAGAGGAAGGTGAAGAATAGAGCTTATGTCGAGGGGTCGATATGTGAGGCATACAGCTTCGATAAAATATATACGTTTGTCTCAGACTATTTTTCGGACGAAGTCTTGACAGAGGCCAATCGAGTATCGAGACATGATGATGGGGGAAATGTTGAACTAAATGGTCGGCTCTCTATATTTGGTCTATCGGGCCACGCTTATGGAAAATGGAAGTGCATATTCCTCTCTGAGCAAGAGTTACATGTTGCATATACTTACATTCTTCTCAATTGCGAAGAGATTGATGAATTTATGAGGTACACATGTAAACTTGATAATTTATCTTTTAAGTTGAAAATTAATTATTCTAATATGTTAATGTTTATTAAATGGTATAGATTGTACGATGACGAGTTAAAAGTGAAGCATCCCGGCATAACTGATAAAGATATTCAAATCAATCATGATAAAAAATTTGCACTTTGGCTAAAGGACAAAGTAAGTTCAATTTCTTAAGCACAACATATATATATATATATATATATATATATATATATATATATATATATATATTCCATGTTAACTATGACTTCATTTAATAAGATGGAGTTTTTGTAGGCTTTTACTGCGGGATCAATGATTCCGGCTAATGTACAAGTCCTAGCTATGGGACCAGACAGGGAGCAAGTCAGTCGCAATGGTTATAAAATAAATGGTTGTGAATTTTATACAAAGGCATATCGGCGCGGTAAAAGAACAACGAACTCTGGAGTGTGTGTCCAAGGATATTGTTACAATGAGCTTGGTCGTGCCTTTTATAGGGAGTTGGAGGAAATCGTAGAGTTGTCGTACAAGGGCACGTACGAGGGTCATATTCACTTGTTTAAGTGCCATTGGTTTGATTCAGAAAAAGGGATACGTGTTGATAGACATGGAATCGTCGATATTAACCTCTATAGGTCTGCGTACTCCAGCGAACCGTTTATCTTACCAACTCAAACAGTACAAGTATACTACACTCCTAGTGCTGTTAGGAAAAGGGATAGACCGCCTACAGATTAGCAAGTTATAATTCATACTCCCGCGTATAGTCGAACTATAATAAATGTGGAGGACGACAATGAAGTAATCCAGTTAGATGGTGGAGATGAACCAAATGAATTAGATCCTGAGTCAATACTTGTGTCAGATGACATTGATACTGAGGAGGAAGAGTTATTGACTGAATCTGACACTGAATTTGAAGCAAATGATGGTTATGAATCTGCAACATGTATACAAGATGATTCTGAATCAGACATTGACACCTGAATAAATGAAATGTATGTTTAGCATTACATGTTTTTTAAATCACTGTCATGTTTATGTACTAAACTATTTAAATATAACTTTTGTTTATTGTCATTTATATTCATATATATACATGTTTATATCACTGTCATGTTTATGTACTAAACTATTTAAATGAAACTTTTGTTTATTGTCATTTTATATTCATATATATATACATGTTTATATCACTGTCATATTTATTGTCATATATACATGTAATCAAATATGACTCATAATAAGATCTTAAAATTTGTAATATACAGATGGCTTCTGAAGCAGCGCAGAAAAAGCGCAACTTGGGTAGGGGGCCTAATCATGTGCCCGAGGCTCTTTCTAATCCGGATGATCGAATTCTTATTCAGATTCGCCCTCCTCCGAATAGCACGTACGTCCCGCATATATCATTTATATATAAGCATTTAAGATTCTATTTATACAAGATATATAGAACTTAGATGCAAATTGCTTTAATATATCTACTTATCGTTGATGTAAATTGTTGTATATTATAGTGATTTTTCAGATAATAAGATCGTCAAGATCAACAAAACCATGAACATGAGTATGACATAAAACATAACTAGGAATTAAATTTATCCATAATTCAATCCATAATTCATGTATAATTGTATATTGGTAATGTTTTGATTGGTATTATACTGGTAATGTACATGGGTCTGAATTTTTTACTGCTTTAATTTACATTCAATCGTTATTGTTTTGGTCTTATTGTATTGAAAATTTGTATATTTCTCTTGGTTTGCGTCTTGGGTGCCTAGAAATGTCCATATATGCATGTCGTCGTGCATGTGGCTAGTCTATATTGTAGGGGAGACTCTGGCGAATTTTTTTTAAATATTATAAGTATAAGTTTGAAAAATGTTCATAAGTATTATAACTTAGATGTAAATTGTTTTAATATATTTACTTATCGTTGATGTAAATTGTTGTATATTATAGTGATTTTTCAGATGATAAGATCGTCAATTGCATATCACAGCTGTGTTTACAGAATTGGCCTACACCTAGGATTACGTGGGCGAGCACACCTATCTCCCAAAAGGATGCTGTTTGGGCTGAATTTTAGGTATGTTTTTTTAGTTATGACAGATAATATAATATTCAAAGGATAATTTTTTAGTAATGTTATTATTGTTGTTTTATTTGTAGAAACGGTATAGATGGGAGGAATCGCAGGCTTCAGTGATACAGACATTATTCTGACAGAAGTACGCGGGCTTCAGTGATACATACATTATTTTGAACAAAGAAAGACAAGAAGCCCTTCACAATGCCGAGATCGACCATCCATGTAAGACCCCGAATTTTATGAAATAAAAGTATTCAATTTTTCTTATAATTACAATTCAGTAAATGGTTAAATTGATAGAAGGGTAAAGTTAAGGGTGATATATGAATTTTTTTTCAAAATAAGCAAGTGGTTATAAAATACTCATTGTTGTCGGGGAATATTCGTACGACGGCGCAACCTTTTGTGGGCCCCGTTATAGAATAACTGTCGGATGAAGAAAACGACAAATTAAAGTTTTTAAAAAATAACGGCGTAGTTGTTACCGCTAATACTGTTAAAATACTCGGTGGTTAAAACACAGTAGCACATGGTATTGCACCAATTATTGATTCTTACGTAAGAATGCGCTACTCAATAATTGTTACAGTAATTACTGTTCAGTATTTTATGTTATTGATTCAATAATTGCTGCGTTGATATTTTATATTGCTGTTGTTTCAATAATTGTCATTACACAGTATTTTTTATTATCGAAACAATAATTCATATTATCTGAATAATATTATTAGATAATATTATTGGCAATGTCTAAAAAGTTCTGTCTAAGGAGAGGTTTGGTCACCTAATTGCGCGCCAGTAAGGAGAAATTCTTATTGGAAAGCCCCCTCTATCCTGGGAACGGCCTGGTTGTCAGTATTCTGATTCTGTAATATTATTTATGAATAATTAATTATTGATATATATGATAAGAACAATACTGATTTTATGTGGATATAGATGGAGAAAATTTTTTGTGACAATTGTTGAAAATTAATATTTTATCTTTTTCTGATAAAATAATTCATTTAAATATATTATTATATTTTTAATATAATAATGGTGATATTTTTACAATGAATGTGGGATATATGAGTTTATGAGGAGAAAGAGTATTTTTGTTGTAATAAATTTTAAAAACAGATTTTGTGTGTCGGTAGACCTATTTCTTGACTGAAAATTTGATTATAGCCTGTAAAATCGTCCGTTTATAGATTTGGTCAATTTTTGTTTAGAATTTGGAAAACCTTTCTTCTGTAAAGTTGTAGAGAATTGAATTTCCTATAAAAACTCGCGAGATTCGAATTTTCTGGTAAAAGGGCTATTTATTATGAATTATTGAAGTTCCGAAGCTCCGAAATAATTGATTTTTGGAAGTTTAAAATATTTTTTAAAAGGAAAATGTTTTTTTTATTACAATTTCTAGAAGGTTGGCATGTGGGAATGTTAAGAGCTGATTCAAAATGTGCGTAGGAAATTATAATATATATATTAATATTTTATTAAATTTTCTGCATTGGTGTTCTAAGCAATTTCCTATAAATAGGGTGCTTAGGTTATAATTGAAAATCACACCAGAAACTGAACTTTTCTCTCTCTATATTCTCGAGCGTATTCTTGTGAGTATTTTGAGTATACTTTGAGTATTGCTATACGGTGCAAGTTCGTTCAGTGTTATTCCAGTCAGAGGTACTGTCTTTCGAGGTAAGGGATAGTAAGGGAGGTTATTTTCTTCTAAAATGATATTATTTCTTCAATATCATTATGCCGAAATATTGGTTGGAACTTTTTATCAAATTTGGAACTTTTTCATGTTGGGGTTACTATTCATGAGTTACTATTCACGAGTACTATTCACGAAGCGTGAAGATGTTTTTTTGTGAAATTTCTATCTTTTGGTGTCGGAGTTACTATTCACGTATACGACACTATTCACCGAAAAATGAAATTTCTTCTTTTTGTCTAAAATATCTATTGTGGATACTAGCTTTGATTGTATCCATGTTTTGATCATTCTTGAATTTTACACCACTATGATTATTTTTGAGGTATTTTTGGACATGGATAAAATAAAGTACGAATCCTTAATCCTTAATCCTTGTTATTTTGTTTCACTGGATTCGTTTCTTTAAAAATATTTTTTCATCATCCTCAGTCCTAAATGATGATATAATTGAATATCTTTGGCCTGTAGTGCAAAGATGAATGATTTCTGATGAATATCTTTGGCCCGTAGTGCAAAGATGAACAGGTGTTTAGATGAACATGACCAACTGATGAATATCTTTGGCCTATAGTGCAAAGATGACTTGTTGATGAATATCTTTGGCCTGTAGTGCAAAGATGACTTATTGATGTATATCTTTGGCCGTAGTGCAAAGATGAATTTATTAGTATGATTATGAACATGAACTGTGATTTGGTATAACCATGATCTTTGATGTTTCAGGTGATAAAAATTATCTTTGTCCTGGATGAGAAAAGAAATTTAGAACAACAATTACGATTATGAGTTATACATGTGATTGTGAACATGAATTGTTGATTGATGTTATAGGGATAAAACATTGTTGATGGACTTTTAACATGGAGAAGATAATAGACTTTATAGTCTATTTGACTCTTCTAATGGATTGCTCGTTCCGCTGCAACTATGGTTGAAATTTTTATCATATACCATATGTTCTAAATCTCTGATTTATTACTGTTGAAGGCTATTGATAATTTATTTATCTTTAGTCATGACATTCTTTACTGAGCTAGTTGTGCTCACCCTTTTGCTTCACAATTCCTTTCAGTTAATACGAGTGTAGCTGGGTCGAGCGGGGGATAACAGGGGAATAGAACGGTGGTCATCATTTAGTAGTTATATTTGGAGAATCAACTAGGGTGAAGCGAATCCAACGTTGGAAGGGTGTTTTGCCACTGTCATACAAGATGTCTAATGATATACAACCTCGTGTCATCATAAGACAGGGATGTGCTCATCCACTTGTTGAGTATATATATGAGCACTACCTATATAATCTTGATGTTTGTTTGGAGTATAATTCTCAATTTGAGACAGTGGAGATAATGATAAATCAAGAGAAGACTCACCATTGGGAAGAATATGATAGTAATCTTCTCGTTTTTCTTTGGGGTATATTGGGTCAACCAAGGATAATTCTCTGGACATATGATATCTATCATAACATAGACGCATGGCCTCCCATGTACGAAGGTTTCCTTGAGCACTTCCCAAAGATTCTAATTTCTAAAACAGTTTTCGACTATACCTTTATGTAAGGTGTCATTATGAGGTGCTGTCCACGGTTGGGACATGAGTCACAGTTGATATATATTTGTATACAAACTCACAGCATATGTGTTGTTGTATTTTGCACGACAATTGTTGTAATAAAGTTGTAGTTATTTTCTGTATCATGTATTTGGCGACTCAGAATGGCTTGGATGGAATGGACCTATTTTGGGGTTGTTACAATCCAGGCCAGGGAGAGGATTACATGCACGAGCATAGCCTCTGGTGGTGCACCCAGTCCATATGGGCTGAGATGTGTGCCTAATGGAGAGCTAAGAGCTGGGTAAAAAGACGAAAGACTGCCGCCACCAACAGATTCTCGGGTGTACCTGATGGCGAAAAAGCTAAAAGAACATACAAGGGCGACAGTATTTCATAGTTGCAGCATATTACTGCCAGGTTATGTATTTACAAGTTTTAATATGTTTACAATCATGAATTATAGAAAATATCACATTTTTACTTAGTAATATTGTGCTATTTTTTGTATAGGAGTCTCAGTCTCAATGTCAGCCAATCCATTGGCTGGATGTGTACGTGGCCACCAATGATGGTCTGCCTGATGCTATCCAGATAGCGGTAATAAGTTTTAACAATTTGATCTTGTTTATCAATGCTTATAGAATTTATTTTTAACTATTTAGTCGTTAACATAATGACAGGATACTTATAGGCGTTTATTGAATGAGCGCTATCCTGAAGGTACTCCACGTTCGCCTATTGATCAAGAGTTATGGGAGAGGGCGTCTTTTGTGAAGAAGAACTATATTAAAGGTCAAGGACAACAACGACGCCCATCCTTCAGTGGCTCAGGTTGCTCTTCTACCCAGTCTTTACAGTCATCGAGCCATCCAGCTGTTCATACTCTAGCTGACTGTGTGAGAGCTATATGTCGAGATCGAGATCTTCAAAGATACTAGGCGGGCATCTGGGGGCTCTGAGTCCTGAGGAGTTAGCTGAAGCAGTAGCTGCAGCAGCAGCAGGACATCATGGGGATGGCGATGAGGTATAAAATCAATTTATTGTATGTATTGTCGTAATATATACTGTAAGACCCCAACTTTTTAATAAAGATGATTTTTCTATAAATATCATTTTTAAATATTATGGAATGAATTTGATATAATATTATAGTTGTGGGTAATATTTATAAATTTTGCAAAGTACGCAAGTTGTTATATAATATTCGATTGGTCGGGGAATATTCGTTTTAACAAGGAATATTTGTACGATGGCACAATCATTGGTGGACCCCATAACGGAATTATTGTCATATTAAGAAAACGAAAAAAATATTTTAATGAAAATATCGGCGGAAGTTTTACAGTTAAAACTGTTGAGCTACTCGGTAGTAAAAGTACAGTAATACGCGTGGTTGCATAGTAGCACACGGTATTGATTAGTGATGCTTACATGAGAAGTCACTCAGTTTTGTTCAATTATTGCTACAGTAATTGTTGCATAGTATCTCACGTTATTTGATTCAATTATTGTTGATATTATTTATATTATTAAATCAATAATTGAGATAGCGAAGTTATTAATATTATTATTTACAATATTAACGATGACTAGAAGTTCTGCCAAGGAGAGGTTTGGTCACATAATTACGCGCCAATAGGGAGAAATCCTTATTGAAAAGCCCCCTCTTTCCTGGAAACGACCTGGTTGATTAATATTGCGAATTATAATAATGATGATAAATGTTGTTAAAATATTGAAGTGATTTTTATGAAGTATTTATTGTAAGTATTGGCATATTATTTGGACTCTCATTTACCCATTTTTCAAAATAATAGGTAGAAATTTATTCTTTATAATAAGTGTGGGGGGCACATGTGGGGGCCACGAATGGAGTAAATGGATGAAATGAAAATGGGGTGGGGGGGAGGTCACGTAATTAGAAGGGAATTGATATTATATATATATATATATATATATATATATATATATATATATATATATATATATATATATATATATATATATATATTTAAAACATGTGTTTATATATTTATATATATATATATTATATTTTTGTTTTGTTTTTTTCTTGCTTTTACATTGAATTTCAATAAGCCTGACTCCCGTGAATGCTAAACTTCATCCGTGAAATTTTTATTCGGTGCACCCGTGATAAAACAGTACCCTCCAATTCTCCTATAAATAGAATCTCATTCCTTCATTATTTCTTACGAATTCACTGAAACTCTAGAGAGAGAAACTATAGAGAGAAAGAAGAAAAGTATTTTGCTACTTCACTACTCCTATATCCAGTTTCTTTTAAGGCAAGGGGTATTATTATTTCTTTCGTCTTCATAAAGAGAAATTCTGTTATTCCATTCTTTATTACTATGTTGGAATAACCTGTCTATACGAAGTAACGGATACATGGTGAAATTTCTTTGTTATTTCATTCTTTATTATTATATTGGAATAACCTGTCTATGCGAAGTACCGCATACATGGTGAAATTCTTCTGTTATTTCATTCTTTATTATTCTGTTGGAACATCCTGTCTGTGCTTTACGCATGACCTGGTTCTGTTGTTTATTATTTTGTTGGAACATCCTATCTATGCTTTACGCATGACCTGGTTCCGTTATATATTATTCTGTTGGAACATCCTATCTGCGCTTTACGCATGACCTGGTTCCATTATTTATTATTATGTTAGAACATCCTGTCTGTGCGTTTATGCATGACCTTGTTCCATTATTTATTATTCTGTTGGAATAACCTGTCTGTGAGGTCTATCGCATGCATGGTGATTTCTTTTGTTATTCCATTCTTTATTATAGTAAGTTGGTTAAAGTTTTGACTTCTACTCTCCATGAAATTAGTGGAATATCCTTGATATTTTCGCTTCATCTAGTATCTTTTCATGGAAATATTCTTCTGAGCATTCTTGAATTTTACTCTACAAAGAAGTATCATGTTGACAATTTGGACGTTATTAGTTCCTGGATAAATTAATTCTTGAACTTGTTTTATTGAATTCTTATATCATTGTCATCATCCTCATGTTTATATTATGTTGAAAGTCATCTGTGACCTGTAGTGCATAGATGGACTTGGTATGATTATGACCAGGGATTATTCGGTGTAATCATGACCGTAATGTTACAAATGATGTGGAAAAAGTCCTTATTGGCCCGTAGTGCATTGATGGACAGTTATTGGCATGATCATGACCATTGATGAATACACGAATATCCTTGGCCGTAGTGCATGGATAATTTGGGGTTGTGATATTAATGAATATCATTGGCCGTAATGCAGGGATGATGTGGATTATTTATTAAGCTGAGTCTCATCGATAAAAGTAATGAAAAACCTTTTAAATCATAAAAGATTTTAAATTTTATTCTCTACTTGACTCTTTTAATGGATTGTTTGTTCTACTGCAGTTAAACTTGATGTTTGTTATATTTTATCAGTTTAACATTGTTGAAGGCTAATGATAATTTTTTCTGCATTATCTTACTCATAATATTTCTTACTGGGCTAGTTGAGCTCACCCTTTCTTTCACTGTTCTATTCAGGAAATGAGAACATAGTCGGGACTAGTCGGGGAACGGAGTGACGGTCCAGAAGATAGTATTAGTAGTCCTCACTATTCTGTTAAATAATGTGAAAATAAATGTAATGAGGACTCTTTTGAGTGTGGATATTGTCTAGATGATAATATTCTTATTAAAACTCTTAGTTTACGTTTTGTCGTATTTTACACGACAGCTGTATTAGTAAGTTGTATTTAAATTTTGTAACATGTATTTGGTGACTCAAGATGGTTGATGTATACCTATTTTGGGGGCGTCACAGTTGGTATCAAAGCTTAGGGATATGATCCATGGCTAAGATGTGAGACAAGAACTAGGAGGGGAGAAACGGAGAATTCAATCGCTCCTACCTAAGTTTATTTGGTATTTAATTGGTCGGTCAGAATATAGGGATAATATGTGATATGTTAATTAACCCTTATTTTGTGGCAATATTTGAAAATGACATCCGAGAATGTTGAGAACATCAATGGAGCACAGGAGACCGTTGAGTCTCCACAGATCAATAATCAGGATAATGTGCATCAGGAAGGCGACAATACTAAGGCAAACAACAAAACGGTCCAGATGATTAATGATGGAATGTTCAGAGGCTTTATGCAACATCAGGCAAGAGCGGCTACTGTCCAAAATACAGGTGGAAACACTGGAAACTCTTGGACGGTCACCGCTAAGCAGTTCAAGGAACTGGGACCACCGGAGTTTTTTAGAGAGCCAAAACCACTTAAGGCGGAGACGTGGATAAAGCAGATCAATAAGATATTTGATGTCTTGGGATGCTCCGAGGAGCAAAAGGTTCCCTTTGCCACCCTCATGTTACGGGCAGAGGCAGATTACTGATGGTAATCTGTAAAGCGTACTCAACCTGCCGCAGTGAAGATGTCTTGGGAGAAGTTCCAAGAACTGTTCAACGACAAGTACTTTCCCGAAAGTATTCGTCACATGAAAGAGGTAGAGTTCATCAAGCTGGAGCAAAACAACATGACCGTGTCGCAGTACGAAGCCAAGTTTGACGAGTTGTCTCAGTTTGCGTCTCATTTGGTTGATAATGAGGAGAGAATGACACGAATGTTACTAAGAGGTTTGAAACCCGAGATACGTCAATATCTTATCTCTCATAAACTATGTTTGTATTCAGATGTTGTTAATAGGGCTCAGTTATTAGAGTACGATAATGAGTCAACCCAACCAAAAGAGTGCAGCCGACAAAATGATAATACCAGTGATAACAGTCATCAAAGCAGTGACAATAAGCGTGGAGGGAATCAACATGCAAGAAATGGTAACCACTTCGGTGGTAATCATGGCCAAAACAATAAGAATGGATATTTCAAGAAGAGGAGATTCAGCAATGATGGAAAGACGTCAGCATCAGCACCTGTCATTAAGGAAGGAGAACGACCACCTGTCATATGCTTCAAATGTTGAGGAGAGGGACACATCAGTCCAAACTGCGCGATTCCATCTAAAGCATGTTATAATTGTGGAAGAGAAGGTCACCTGGCCCGATTTTGTCATGCACCGAAGATAAGTTCAGCTGGGATGGAGGCATCAAAGGCCGTCCCAGACAAGACAAAACCGATAGTTCAAGGGAGAGTGTTTGTCGTGACCTCCCAGAAAGCAAGTAACCCGAATGAGGTCATCACAGGTAAGCTTATCATAAACTTTAGCAAAGTATATACCTTATTTGATATCGGTTCTACCCATTTTTTTATTTCTCCTACTTATGCTCAACGTTTAAATTTGACTCCGGAAAAATTAGACTTTGACTTATCTGTTAAAACTCCATTGGGAGAAACCTTCATTACATCCACTATTTATAAGTCTTGTTTGGTTCAAATCGATACCCTCACATTACCTGTCGATCTTATTTCTTTAAAAATACTTGCATTTGATGTGATTCTAAGGATTGATTGGTTAACTACTCATCATGTAAAAATTGATTATTTTTGTAAGGTTGTTAGCTTTCATATTCCTAACCAACCTATTATGAAAATTCAAGCAACCAAACCATTAAAATCAATCACTGTCATCTCAAGCCATAAATTTATTCGTTTATTAAAAAATGAATGTCAAGCTTTCTTAGCACAAGTCACGGATTTAAACAAAAATATATCAGTTTTGAATGATATCTCTATTGTTAATAAATTTCCTGACGTATTCCCTGAAGAACTTCCTGGCCTACCCCCAGAGCGTGAGATTGAATTTTGTATCGACCTTGAACCCGGTACAAAACCTATTTCCAAAACCGCATATCGAATGGCTCCTATTGAACTTCAGGAGTTAAAGACCCAACTGCAGGAATTGTTAGACAACGGTTTCATTCATCCTAATACGTCTCCTTGGGGTGCTCCTGTTCTATTCGTGAAGAAGAAAGATGGGAGTATGCGACTTTGTATTGATTATCGGGAGTTGAATCATGTCACCATCAAAAACAGGTACCCATTGCCACGTATTGATGACCTGTTTGACCAGTTGCAAGGAGCCAAATTCTTTTCAAAGATTGATCTTCGTTCCGGATATCACCAATTAAAGATTAGAACCGATGACATTCCAGAGACGGCTTTCAGAACTCTGTACGGGCATTATGAATTTCTAGTTATGTCCTTTGGATTGACTAATGCTCCTGCTGCCTTCATGGATATGATGAACCGAGTATTCAAGGAATATTTGGATCACTTTGTGGTTGTCTTTATTGATGACATCCTTATTTATTCCAAAACCTGTGAAGATCATGAGCAACACATAAGGCTGATACTCCAAAAGCTTCGTGAATATAAGCTTTATGCCAAGTTGAAGAAATGTGAGTTCTGGCTTGAGGAAGTAGCATTCCTTGGGCACGTAGTATTAAGTCATGAAATATTAGTTAACCCAGCAAAGATTGAAGCTATTCAAAGCTGGGAGCAACCTAAATCAGTGACCGAAGTATATAGCTTTATCGGTTTACCTGGTTATTATCGGAGATTCGTAGAAGGGTTTTCTTGAATCGCTACTCCATTAACTCAGCTAACTCGGAAAGATACAAAATTCGGTTGGAACGAGAAATGTGAGAAGAGTTTTCAAGAACTCAAGAGGAGACTCATTTCAGCACCTGTTTTGAAAATATCTGTAAGACCCCGAAATTTTTTAAATAAAAAGGAATTTCCTTTATTTATTTTTTTGAAATAGTAAGGGTGAATTTGATTAATGTGGTTAGTTATGGGTAAAATGCGTAAATATTTTAATTAAGTATGTGGTTATAAAATATTCATTGTTGTCGGGGAATATTCGTTTGGTCGTGGAATATTCTTGCTGTCGGGGAATATTCATACGACGGCGCAGTCTTTTGTGGGCCCCATAACGGAAAGCGATTGGATGAAGAAAACGACAAGTATAAGTTGTTTATAAAAACGGCGTAGTTGTTACCGTTAATACTGTTGCAATACCCGGTGGTTAAAACACACTAATACGCGTTGTTGAACAGTAGCACACGGTATTGCACTAATTATTGATTCTTACGTAAGAAGGCACTACTCAATAATTGTTACAGTAATTACAATTCTGTATTTTATTTTATTGATTTAATAATTATTGCGTTGATATTTTATATTGCTGTTGTTTCAATAAATTGTCATTACACAGTATTTTCCATTATCGAAACAATAATTCATATTATCTGAATAATATTATTTGATAACATTATTGATAATGTCTAGAAAGTTCTGTCTAAGGAGAAGTTTGGTCACCTAATTGCGCGCCAGTAAGGAGAAATTCTTACTGGAAAGCCCCCTCTTCCCTGGGAACTGCCTGGTTGTCAATATTGTGATTCTGTAATATTATTTGTGAATAATTAATTATTGATTCATATGACGAGGAAAATATTGATTTTATGTGGATATAGATAGAGAAAATTTTTAATGTGACAATTGTTGAAAATTAATATGTTATCTTTTTCTGATAAAATAATTTATTTAAATATATTATTTTAATAATATATTAACGGTGATATTTTTATGATGAATGTGGGATATATGAGTTTATGAGGAGAAAGAGTATTTTTATTGTAATAAATATTAAAAACAGATTTTGTGTGTTGGTGGACACAATTATTGACCTAAATTTGATTATAGCCTGTAAAATCGCCCGTTTGTGGATTTCGGTCAATTTTTGTTTGGAATTTGGAAAAAATTTCTTCTGCAAAGTTGTAGAGAATTTAATTTCTTATAAAAAATTCACGAGATTCGAATTTTCTGGCAAATGGGCTATTTATTGTGAATTATTGAAGTTTTGAAGCTCCGAAATAATTGATTTTTGGAAGTTTAAATTATTTTAAATTAGAAAAACATTTTTTCTTATTTTTTTCTAGAAGGTGGCATGTGGTTATTGAGCTGAAATCAGATTTCAAGTGTGCATAGAAGATTTATTATATATATTATTATTATATTAAATTTTCTGTTTTGGTGTTCTAAGCAATTTCCTATAAATAGGTGCTTAGGTTAGAATTGAAAATCACACCAGAAACTGAAGTTTTTTCTCTCAATATTATCGAGCGTATTCTTGTGAGTATTTTGAGTATACTTTGAGTATTGCTATACGGTGCAAGTTCAAGTCATAGCCTATATCCGGTGTTTCAACCAGAAGTACAGTCTTTCGAGGTAAAAGATGTTATTTTCTTCTCAAATGATATTATTTCTTCAATATCATTATGCTGAAATATTGGTTGGAACTTTTTATCAAATTTGGAACTTTTTCATGTTGGGGTTACTATTCATGAGTTACTATTCACGAGTTACTATTCACGAGTACTATTCACGAAGCATGATGATATTTTTTGTGAAATTTCTATCTTTTGGTGTCGGAGTTACTATTCACGTATACGTCACTATTCACGTATACGGTACTATTCACGAATACATCACTATTCACCGAAAAATGAAATTTCTTCTTTTCGTACAGAATATCTATTATGGATACTAGCTTTGTTTGTATCCATGTTTTGATCATTCTTGAATTTTACTCCACTTTGGTTATTTATGAAGTATTTTTGAACTTGAATTATTTAAAGTACGAATTCTTAATACTTGTTCTTTTGTTTCACTAGATTCGTTTTCTTTAAAATATTTTTCATCATCCTCAGTCCCAAATGATGATATTACTGAATATCTTTGGCCTGTAGTGCAAAGATGAATGAATACTTAATGAATATCTTTGGCCCGTAGTGCAAAGATGAACATGACCGACTGATGAATATCTTTGGCCTGTAGTGCAAAGATGAACAGGTGTTTAGATGAACATGACCAACTGATGAATATCTTTGGCCTGTAGTGCAAAGATGAATATTTGATTCCAGATATATATTGATTGATTTTACAGGGATAAAATATCGACGATGAACTTTTAAATTCATATATAGAAGATAGTAGTTTGCATTCTCTACTTAACTCTTCTAATGAATTGTTGTTTCCGTTGCAGTTGTTGATCTAAAACTTGTTTTCTATTTTATTCTATCAGATTTTTTCCCTGTTGAAGACTAAGGATAATTTGTTGTACATTATCTTAGTCATAATATTCTTTACTGGGCTAGTTGAGCTCACCCTTTTTCTTGTTGTTCTATTTTTTCTTCTCAGGAGACGAGAATGTAGCGAGTACGAGTCGGGAATGTAATGATGGTTCTAGAGAGAGTTGTTTAGTAGTCCTCACCATTTTTGTAAAATAATGTATCAATAATTATGATGAAGATTTATTTGTATGAGGATATTGTCTAGACGGCAATAGTTTATATGTTGTAATAATAAAGTTGTAGTTATTTCTGTACCATGTATTTGGCGACTCAGAATGGGTTGGATGGAATGGACCTATTTTGGGGGCGTCACAGTTGGTATCTGAGCTTAGGGATATGATCTCTGGCGGAGATCGGGGAATAGAACTAGGAGGGGAGAGAAGAGTAAATCCTTCGCTAGTGTGTCCTACCTAAGCTTATTTGTTAGTTGGTAACTATATAGGGATATTATGTGTTATATTGATTTCCTTAATTAACCCTTGTTTTATGACAGTATTTGAGAATGTCGACTGAGAATGTTAACAGTGGAGTAAATGAGACCGTAGAGAATCCAGTACTCACCAATGAGGAGAACGTGCAATAGGCTGACAATATACCTCCTGTGAACAACACCACTGAGCAGACGATGAACGACGGGATGTTTAGGAGCTTTTTGCAGTTCATGCAAAATCAGACGAGGGAGACTCGTGTTCAAAATGCAGGAGGAAATGATAGCAATTCACGGGTGGTCACAGCCAAGCAGTTCAAAGAGTTGGGACCACCAGAATTCTGGGGAAAGCCGGATCCGATTAAGGCGGAGACGTGGGTCAAACAAATTACCAAGATATTCGATGTCTTGGGATGCACGGAGGAACAGAAGGTTCCATTCGCCACCTTTATGTTCCGTGGTGAGGCAGATTACTGGTGGGAATCTGTGAAGTGTACCCATCCAGCTGCACTCAGCATGTCTTAGGAAACGTTTCAGAAACTTTTCAATGAAAAATACTTTCCTGAAATTATTCGCAATATGAAGGAAGTGGAGTTTATTAGACTAGAGCAGGATAACATGACGGTGTCCCAATACGAGGCGAAGTTCGCGAAGTTATCCAGGTTTGCACCTCATTTAGTGGAGAATGAGGAACGTATGACGCAGATGTTTTTGAGAGGTTTGAAACCTGACATACGCCAGTATCTCATTTCTCATAAATTTTATCTCTATTCAGATGTTGTCAACAGGGCTCAATTGTTAGAGCGAGATAACGAGTACGTTCAATCGAGGGACCATAACCAGGATCATACTGGTGACAGCAGTCATCAGAACAATGATAACCTACGAAGAAAGAAGAATACGGGCAAAGGTGGTAACCACTCTGGTGGTAATCACGGCCATGAAAATAGAAGAAGTGAGTTGGGAGGAGATTTTAAAAAGAGGAGATTCAACAATGACCATGTGAAGACGTCAGCACCAGCAGCAACTGGTTCCAAGGGAGGAGAAAGACCACCGGTCGTATATTACAAATGCGAGAAAGAGGGACATATCAGCCCAAACTGCCCACAACAGTTCAAGGTATGCTATAATTGTGAAAAGGAAGGACATATCGCTCGAGAGTGTACGGTATCGAAACCCAGTCCAGCGGGAACGGTGACTCAAAAGGATGTCCCAGAAAAGTCAAAGTCAACGGTTCTTGGAAGAGCGTTTGTCGTGACTGGTCAAAATGCGAGGAACCCGAACGAAGTTAACACGGGTTAGTTAATTATAATTCTTGCGAAGTTTATACCTTACTAGATACCAGTTCTACCCATTCTTTTATCTCTCTTACTTGCGTTCAACGTTTGAACTTGACTCCGGAGAAATTAGACTTTGACCTATCTGTGGAGACTCCGTTAGGAGAAACTTTCATTACATCCGTTGTTTAGAAATCTTGCTTGATTCAAATTGGCACTATCACATTACCTGTTAACCTTATTTCTATAGAGATATTTGCTTTTGCTGTGATTTTAAGGTTAACTACTCATCATGCCAAAATTAATTGCTTTTGTAAGGTTGTTAGTTTTCATATTCATAAGCAACCTGATATTCGAACTCAAGCAATCAAACCATTGAAGTCAAACATTTTTATATCAAGCCATGAAGTCATTCGTTTATTGAAAAATGGATGTCATGTTTTCTTAGCCCATGTCATGGACTTGAACAAAAGTACATCAGATTTGAATGATATTTCTGTTGTTAGTGAATTTTCTAACGTATTTTCTGAAGAATTTCTTGGCCTACTCCCAGAGCGTGATATTGAATTTTGTATCGACTTTGAACCCGGTACAAAACCCATTTCTAAAAATCTCATGGCTCCTATTAAACTTCAGGAGTTAAAAATTTAACTATAGAATTTGGTACCCGAGCCTTTATCTTGTGACTTCCTTTGTAGAATGCACCGAAGCCAGACTCTCCATAGGGGACGCCATATTCGTGCGGTAGTAAACTGATAGGTGTCATTGTAACGTGTTATCCAAGGTTGGGATATGAGTCACAGTTGAGAGAAACCTAAGTCAGTAATCGAAATACGTAGCTTTCTAGGCTTAGTTGGTTATTATCGGAGATTCGTTGAAGGATATTCTCGAATCGCTACTCCATTAACGCAGCTGACTCGTAGAGATACAAAATTCAAATAGAGCAAGGAATGTGGGAAGAGCTTCGAAGAACTCAAGAGGAGACTCATTTCGGCACATGTTCTGACCATACCGTCTTAGAAAAGCGAACGTGGTAGCTGACGTGTTGAGTAGAAGATCGTATACGAGTATGAGTACGATATTGTCAAAGACTCATTTCGTATAATTTACAAATAATAGAGATGGACTTGAAAACTCTAGGTACCCACGTGATGATATACGAGTATAATCGACTTTAATCGATAAAGTTAAAGTTGTTCAAGCTACACAATGGAGCTGGTGAATTTGAAGAAAGGGATGCAAGAAGTTGTTATTTCAAAAGCAAGAATCGGTGAGGTGAGGAAAGCTCAAACCTTCGATTTATTAATCCATTTGAAATTCTTGATCGAATAGAAACTGTGGCCTATAGACTCGTTTTACCGCCAAGTATGTCGCGTGTTTATAACATTTTTTATGTACCGATGTGAACGACTCGAACCATGTTATTGAGTTAGAACCGGAGGAAATAGCCAAAGACTTAACGTACGAGGAGGTACCTGTCAAGATGTTGGATGGGAAGGAGCATGTCCTACGTACGAAGGTCATACCACAAGTTAAAGTTTTGTGGAGGAATCATGCTATAGAGGAAATGACCTTGGAGTTGAAAACGGAAATGAAAGCGAGGTATCTTTACTTTTTCGAAACACTAGGTACGTACGTCAATTTCGAGGACGAAATTTCATAAGGAGGGGAGGTTGTAAGACCCCGGAAATTTTTAAATAAAAAGGAATTTCCTTTATTTATTTTTTTGAAATAGTAAGGTTGAATTTGATTAATGTGGTTAGTTATGGGTAAAATGCGCAAATATTTTAAATAAGTAGGTGGTTATAAAATATTCATTGTTGTCGGGGAATATTCGTTTGGTCGTGGAATATTCTTGCTGTCGGGGAATATTCGTACGACGGCGCAGTCTTTTGTGGGCCCCATAACGGAAAGCGATTGGATGAAGAAAACGACAAGTATAAGTTGTTTATAAAAACGGCGTAGTTGTTACCGTTAATACTGTTGGAATACCCGGTGGTTAAAACACACTAATACGCGTTGTTGAACAGTAGCACACGGTATTGCACGAATTATTGATTCTTACGTAAGAAGGCACTACTCAATAATTGTTACAGTAATTACTATTCAGTATTTTATTTTATTGATTTAATAATTGCTGCGTTGATATTTTATAGTGCTGTTGTTTCAATAAATTGTCATTACACAGTATTTTCCATTATCGAAGCAATAATTCATATTATTTGAATAATATTATTTGATAACATTATTGACAATGTCTAGAAAGTTCTGTCTAAGGAGAGGTTTGGTCACCTAATTGCGCGCCAGTAAGGAGAAATTCTTATTGGAAAGCCCCTCTTTCCTGGGAACTGCCTGGTTGTCAATATTGTGATTCTGTAATATTATTTGTGAATAATTAATTATTGATTCATATGATGAGGAAAATATTGATTTTATGTGGATATAGATGGAGAAAATTTTTAATGTGACAATTGTTGAAAATTAATATGTTATCTTTTTCTGATAAAATAATTCATTTAAATAATTATTTTAATAATATATTAACGGTGATATTTTTACGATGAATGTGGGATATATGAGTTTATGAGGAGAAAGAGTATTTTTATTGTAATAAATATTAAAAAACAGATTTTGTGTGTTGGTGGACACAATTATTGACCTAAATTTAATTATAGCCTGTAAAATGCCCGTTTGTGGATTTCGGTCAATTTTTGTTTGGAATTCGGAAAATATTTCTTCTACAAAGTTGTAGAGAATTGAATTTCCTATAAAAACTCGCGAGATTCGAATTTTCTAGCAAAAGGGCTATTTATTGTGAATTATTGAAGTTTTGAAGCTCCGAAATAATTGATTTTTGGAAGTTTAAATTATTTTAAATTAGAAAAACGTTTTTTCTTAATTTTTTTTCTAGAAGGTGGCATGTGGTTATTGAGCTGAAATCAGATTTCAAGTGTGCGTAGAAGATTTATTATATATATTATTATTATATTAAATTTTCTGCTTTGGTGTTCTAAGCAATTTCCTATAAATAGGTGTTTAGGTTAGAATTGAAAATCACACCAGAAACTGAAGTTTTCTCTCTCTATATTATCGAGCGTATTCTTGTGAGTATTTTGAGTATACTTTGAGTATTGCTATACGGTGCAAGTTCAAGTCATAGCCTATATCCAGTGTTTAAACCAGAAGTACTGTCTTTCGAGGTAAAAGATGTTATTTTCTTCTCAAATGATATTATTTCTTCAATATCATTATGCTGAAATATTGGTTGGAACTTTTTATCAAATTTGGAACTTTTTCATGTTGGGGTTACTATTCATGAGTTACTATTCACGAGTTACTATTCACGAGTACTATTCACGAATCATGATGATGTTTTTTGTGAAATTTCTATCTTTTGGTGTCGGAGTTACTATTCACGTATACGGCACTATTCACGTATACGGCACTATTCACGAATACGTCACTATTCACCGAAAAATGAAATTTCTTCTTTTCGTACAAAATATCTATTATGGATACTAGCTTTGTTTGTATCCATGTTTTGATCATTCTTAAATTTTACTCCACTCTGGTTATTTATGAAGTATTTTTGAACTTGGATTATTTAAAGTACGAATTCTTAATACTTGTTCTTTTGTTTCACTAGATTCGTTTTCTTTAAAATATTTTTCATCATCCTCAGTCCCAAATGATGATATTACTGAATATCTTTGGCATGTAGTGCAAAGATGAATGAATACTTAATGAATATCTTTGGCCCGTAGTGCAAAGATTAACAGGTGTTGAGATGAACATGACCGACTGATGAATATCTTTGGCCTGTAGTGCAAAGATGAACAGGTGTTTAGATGAACATGACCAACTGATGAATATCTTTGGCCTGTAGTGCAAAGATGAATATTTGATTCCAGATATATATTGATTGATTTTACAGGGATAAAATATCGACGATGAACTTTTAAATTCATATATAGAAGATAGTAGTTTGCATTCTCTACTTAACTCTTCTAATGAATTGTTGTTTCCGCTGCAGTTGTTGATCTAAAACTTGTTTTCTATTTTATTCTATCAGATTTTTTCCCTGTTGAAGACTAAGGATAATTTGTTGTACATTATCTTAGTCATAATATTCTTTACTGGGCTAGTTGAGCTCACCCTTTTTCTTGTTGTTCTATTTTTTCTTCTCAGGAGACGAGAATGTAGCGAGTACGAGTCGGGGAATGTAATGATGGTTCTAGAGAGAGTTGTTTAGTAGTCCTCACCATTTTTGTAAAATAATGTATCAATAATTATGATGAAGATTTATTTGTATGAGGATATTGTCTAGACGGCAATAGTTTATATGTTGTAATAATAAAGTTGTAGTTATTTCTGTACCATGTATTTGGCGACTCAGAATGGGTTGGATGGAATGGACCTATTTTGGGGGCGTCACAATATCATCTGGCTCGGAGGAATTTGTCATCTATAGTGATGCTTCGGGAAAAGGGTTAGGATGTGTTCTCATGAAATATAGGAAATTCATAGCCTATGCCTCTCGACAACTCAAAGAATATGAGAGGAATTATCCTACTCATGATCTAGAATTGGCAGCAGTCATTTTTGCACTAAAGATTTTGGAGGCATTACTTGTATGGGGAGAAAATGGAGATCTTTACGGATCATAAAAGCCTAAAATATTTCTTCACTCAAAAGGAACTTAACATGCGACAGCGATGTTGGCTTGAACTGTTGAAATATTATGATCATACCATCCAATACCATCCTGGAAAAACAAACGTGGTAGCTGACGCATTGAGTAGAAGATCATATGCGGGTACGAGTGCGATATTGACAACGCAAAGGCCCATCTTGGGTGACTTGCAAAGGATGGAGATAGAGTTAAAGACTACAGGGACCCATGTGATGATGGCGAATATACGAGTAGAACCGATTTTAATTAATAAAGTTAAAGCTGCTCAAGTTACAGATCTGGAGCTGATGCGTATGAGGAAGAAAGTGCAAGAAGGTGTTATGGCGGAAGTAAGAATCGATGAAGAAGGAATACTTCGAGTCAACTCCAGAAGTTTTGTTCCTAACGACCCTGATTTAAAGTATAAAATCATGATGGAGGCTCACAACACACCGTTTGCAATCCATCCTGGGAGTACCAAAATGTATCATGATCTTCGTCGTATATTTTGGTGGAGAAATATGAAGAGAGAGATAGCGCTGTTTATCTCAAGGTGTCTAACTTGTCAACTAGTCAAAGCGGAGCATCAAGTACCAAAAGGTCCATTGCAACCACTTAAAATTCCAAAATGGAAGTGGGAGCACATTACCATGGATTTTATTACTGGTCTTCCCAAGGTTTCTCAAGGCATAAATGCAATTTGGGTCATTGTTGATAGATTGACCAAGTCTGCTCATTTCTTACCAATACGAGAAACTTATACACTTGAACGTCTTGCTCGTATATACATAAATGAGATTGTAAGATTGCATGGTATGCCAGTATCCATAGTTTCTGATCGAGACCCAAGATTCACTTCACGATTTTGGGTTAGTTTACAATGGGCAAGGACTTACGATTTAATTCGACATATCATCCTCAGACGGACGGACAATCAAAGAGGACTATTCAAACTCTTGAAGATTTATTAAGACTCTGTGTCCTTGACTTCATGGGAAGTTGGGACAAGTTCTTACCGTTAGTGGAGTTTTCATACAACAACAGTTATCAAGCAAGTATTGGCATGGCTCCATTCGAAGCGTTGTATGGAAGAAAGTGTCGTTCTCCAGTATGCTGGGATGAGGTGGGTGAACCAACATTGTTGGGACCAGAGTTGGTACGTATGACTACGGAAAAGATACAAATGATCCGGTAACGTATAAAAACCTCACAAGATCGACAAAAGAGTTATGTTGATCTTCATCGAAAGGACGTGGAATTCGATATTAGAGATCATGTGTTGTTATATGTTTCTCCATGGAAAGGAGTTACGTGATTTGGAAAGAAAAGAAAGCTCAATCCTAGATTCATTGGCCCATTTTTAATCCTCGATCGAGTAGGAACCGTGGCGTATAGACTCACTTTACCGCCAAGTATGTCTCGTGTTCATAACGTTTTTCACATATCGATGTTACGTAAATATGTGGAAGACCCGAACCACATTATTGAGTTAGAACTGGACAAAATAGCGGAAGATTTGACGTATGAAGAGGTTCTTGTTCAAATCTTGGATAAGAAGGAATATATTCTACGCTCCAAGGTTATACCTCAAGTCAAAGTTTTGTGGAGAAATCACGATGTTGAGGAAATGACCTGGGAGTTAGAATCTGAAATGAAATCAAGATATCCTTTCCTTTTCGACATACCAAATACGTACCCTAATTTCGAGGGCGAAATTTCATAAAAAGGGGAGGTTGTAAGACCCCAACTTTTTAATAAAGATGATTTTTCTATAAATATCATTTTAAATATTATGGAATGAATTTGATATAATGTTATAGTTGTGGGTAATATTTATAAATTTTGCAAAGTACGCAAGTTGTTATATAATATTCGATTGGTCGGGGAATATTCGTTTTAACAAGGAATATTCGTACGACGGCACAATCATTGGTGGACCCCACAGCGGAATTATTGTCGTATTGAAAAAACGACAAAAATATTTTTATGAAAATATCAGTGAAAGTTTTACAGTTAAAACTGTTGAGCTACTCGGTAGTAAAAGTACAGTAATATACGTGGTTGCATAGTAGCACACGGTATTGATTAGTGATGCTTACGTGAGAAGTCACTCAATTTTGTTCAATTATTGATATAGTAATTGTTGCATAGTATCTCACGTTATTTGATTCAATTATTGTTGATATTATTTATATTATTAAATTAATAATTGAGACGACGAAGTTATTAATATTATTATTTGCAATATTAACGATGTCTAAAAGTTCTGCCAATGAGAGGTTTGGTCTCCTAATTGTGCTCCAATAGGGAGAAATCCTTATTGAAAAGTCCCCTCTTTCCTGGGAACAACCTGGTCGATTAATATTGCGAATTATAATAATGATGATAAATATTTTTAAAATATTGAAGTGATTTTTATGAAGTATTTATTGTAAGTATTGGCGTATTATTTGGACCCTCATTTACCCATTTTTCAAAATAATCGGTAGAAATTTATTCTTTATAATAAGGGTGGGGGCCACATGTGGGGCCCACGAATGGAGTAAATGGATGAAATAAAAAATGGGTGGGGGGAGGTAACATAATTAGAAGGGAATTGATATTATATATATATATATATATATATATATATATATATAACATGTGTTAATATATATTTATATATTATATTTTTGTTTTGTTTTTTTCTTGCTTTTACATTGAATTTCAATAAGCCTGACACCCGTGAATGCTAAACTTCATCCGCGAAATTTTTATTTGGTGCACCCGTGATCAAATAGTACCCTACAATTCTCCTATAAATAGAAGCTCATTCCTTCATTATTTCTTACGAATTCACTGAAACTCTAGATAAAGAAACTATAGAGAGAAAGAAGAATAATATTCTGCAACTTCACTACTCCTATATCTAATTTCTTCTAAGGTAAGGGGTATTATTATTTCTTTCGTCTTCATGAATAGAACTTCTGTTATTCCATTCTTTATTATTACGTCAGAATAACCTATATATGCAAAGTACTGCATACATGGTGAAATTCTTCTGTTATTTCATTCTTTATTATTCTGTTGGAACATCCTGTCTGTGCTTTACGCATGACCTGGTTCCGTTATTTATTATTCTGTTGGAACATCCTGTCTGTGCTTTTCGCATGACCTGGTTCCATTATTTATTATTATGTTGGAACATCCTGTCTGTGCGTTTACGCATAACCTTGGTCCATTATTTATTATTTTGTTGAAATAATCTATCTGTGCGGTCTATCGCATGCATAGTGATTTCTTTTGTTATTCCATTCTTTATTATACTCAGTTGGTTAAAGTTTTGACTTCTATACTCCATAAAATTAGTGGAATATCATTGATATTTGCACTTCATCTAGTATCTTTTCATGAAAATATTCTTTTGAGCATTCTTGAATTTTACTCTACAAAGAAGTATCATGTTGACAATTTGGACGTTATTAGTTCCTGGATAAATTAATTCTTGAACTTTTTTTATTAAATTCTTATATCATTGTCATCATCCTCATGTTTATATTATGTTGAAAGTCATCTGTGGCCTGTAGTGCATAGATGGACTTGGTATGATTATGACCAGGGATTATTCGGTGTAATCATGACCGTAATGTTACAAATGATGTGGAAAAATTCATCATTGGCCCGTAGTGCATTGATGGACAGTTGTTGGCATGATCACGACCATTGATGAATACACGAATATCCTTGGCCGTAGTGCATGGATAATTTGTGGTTGTGATACTAATGAATATCATTGGCTGTAGTGCAAGGATGATGTGGATTATTTAATAAGCTGAGTCTCAGCAATAAAAGTAATGAAAAACCTTTTAAATCATAAAAGTTAGTAGATTTTATTCTCCACTTGACTCTTTTAATGGGTTGCTTGTTCCGCTGCAGTTAAACTTGATGTTTGTTATATTTTATTAGTTTAACATTGTTGAAGGCTAATGATAATTTATTCTGCATTATCTTACTCATAATATTTCTTACTGGGCTAGTTGAGCTCACCCTTTCTTTCACTGTTCTCTTGAGGAAATGAGAACGTAGTCGGGACTAGTCGGGGAACGGAGTGACGGTCCAGAAGATAGTATTAGTAGTCCTCACTATTCTGTTAAATAGTGTGAAAATAAATATAATGAGGACTCTTTTGAGTGTGGATATTGTCTAGATGATAATATTTTTATTAAAACTCTCTTTTTACGTTTTGTCGTATTTTACACGACAGCTGTATTATTAAGTTGTATTTAAATTTTATACCATGTATTTGGCGACTCAAGATGGGTGATGTATGCCTATTTTGGGGGCGTCACATATACCAGTATCAACATAGTTACTATATTTTTAACTTGTTTTATTATTTTGTTAATTACAGGGTGATTAAGGAGGCGATGATGCTTGACGTACCTGCTTTAGATCAGTTTTGTAGTTATAGTATAAGCTTGTACTTGTATATTCATTCTTTGGATGTTTGTATATTACTTAAACAAGTTTTGAAATGTTATTATATTTATTCAAATCATATTGGTTTTTAAAGGTTTATATACTAGTTTGGTGTATGTGTTGGTGGACGATGGATGTTTATAGTATTGTGTATGTTATTTATCTTGTTGTGTATGTGTGTTGGGATACAACAGGTATAAAACAGGTACGGGTTTTTGGAAATTCTGCAAAACATCAAAAATCTGGTTTTTATTTTTTTCCATATCAGCGATCGCTGATAGTTATTAGCGACGGCTAAATAATTGAGGGTATTAGCGACCGCTTGTGGTCGCTGATCGTGGTCGCTGCCACGTGAACCACGTCAGTTTTGGCCCTGGACCATTCTGACTCAGCTTAGCGACCGGATTTGTCATTTCGGTCGCTCATATCGGTCGCAGATATATCGATTGCTAATAGTGGTCGCTGATGTGCATCCCAGCGATCAAATTTTATGCGACGATTATCAGCGACCGCATGCCGTCGCTGATAGTTATCTGAGACCGAGTGCGGTCGCTGATAGACCTTTTTCTTGTAGTATTCATTCATATATATCATAATCAAATCATATATAAATAGGAAGGAATATCATTCATATGCTTATTCCTGACAAATAGGATCAAGAAATAGTTCATCATGGAATAAATGATGAAATGGAACTTACTACATCTACTGAAGAAATAGAACCAATAAGAAGTAAAAGAGTAAGGACAGAAAAATTCTATGGTCTTGATTTCTACATGTACCTAGTAGAAGGAAACAATGATACTATTGTTTCTTCTAGTGTTTTTATGACCGAGCAGGATTCTAGTGATAGAGATCTATTGACTTTTAGAGAAGCTATGTCCTCTAAAGATTCAAGTTTTTGGCAAGAAGCCATTAATGATGAAATAGATTCTATCATGGGTAACAAGGCTTGGGTCTTGGTGGATTTACCTCCTGGTTGTAAACCCATTGGCTATAAATGGATCTTTAAAAGGAAAAGAAGATTAGATGGATTCATTGATAAGTATAAAAATAAACTGGTAGCCAAAGATTTTAAGCAAAAGGAAGGAATTGATTACTTTGATACATATGCTCCAGTAGCAATAATTAGTACCTAAGCAGTGACATGAAAAATTTGATCAAATAATTATTTCAAATGGGTTTAAAATAAATGAATCGGATAAATGTGTTTATTATAAGTTTAGTAAAGGTTTTGGTGTAATAATTTATTTATATTTTGATGATATGCTTATTTTTGGTACTAGTGAAAAGGTAGTATTAGAATCTAAAGTATTTTTTTCTGATACTTTTGATATGAAAGATATGGGGGAGGCTGATGTAATTTTAGGTACTAAAATTTTGCTGTCTTAAGATACCATTTTTTAACTCAGTCTCATTATATTGAGAAATTATTAAAGAAGTTTAATCACTAAAATTGCAAGATAGCCTCTGCCCCATATGATCATTCTGTTAAGTTATTTCTAAATAAAGGAAATAACATATCTCAGTTAGAGTATGCAAATGTAATTGGTAGTCTAATGTATGCAATGCAGTGTACTAGACCTGATATAGCATTTGCAGTATGAGTATTGAGTAGGTTTACTCATAATCCAGGTCAGGTTCATTGGGATGCAATATCAAGGATACTTAAATATCTTAAAGGCACAATGAACTATGCATTATGCTATACAGGATACCCAGCTGTGGTAGAAGGGTACACGGATGCAAACTAGATAATGGATTCGGATGAAATAAAGTCTACAAGTGGATGAATATTCACTTTAGGAGGAGGGACAATTTCTTGGGGTTTCGAGAAATAAACCTTGACAACACATTCAACTATATGGAATCTAAGTTTGTTGCATTATCAATTACTATAAAAGAAGCTGAATGGCTTAAGAATTTATTATTTGAGATACCACTTTGGCCCAAACCAATGACAACTATATCAATATATTGTGATAATGAGACAGCATTATCACGGTCTTATAACAAGGTTTATAACGAGAAGTCTAGACATATAAGTTTAAGACATTGTTATGTAAGGGAGCAAATCAATAAAGGGATGTTACCTTTAACTATGTCAAGTCAAAGGGAAATTTGGCAAATCTTTTTACAAAAGGCTTAGGCAAGGATGTAATATGTAAGACTTCCAGGGAGATGAGTTTAAAGCCTTTAAATGAGAGGTAATTTATAAGTGGAACCCAACTAAATACTAGAGTAACATCTGGTATATTTGTTCAATGGAAAAAATACTTATAGTAATATCCAGTTATAAACTAAACAAGTATGAAAAAAATTCTTCAAAACCATCTCAAAGATAGTGTATGCTTGTATGGAGAACAAAGACGGTAGGGTAAACCCTTAATGAATCAATGTCCAGTTTGGAGGATGTAGGTCATACAAGTGCATCTAATTAGATTCACCTATGTAAGTGAAGGAAGTGGGCCGCTTCTGCGAGACATAAGACTTATCTCTAAGTCACTTACGAAACCCAAGAGGTAAACACAAGGCCATAAATGTGTTGGGTTTTCTTAAACTATAAGAGATATAGTATATGTCTATAGAGCAAGATATCACTATAAGATTTTATAGTTCAAAGCTAACGGTACTAAAAATTCAAATATTTTGTGAAATAGACTATGTAAAGGTTCAAGTCGAAAGACACCTCTTACTTATGTATACTATATTTAATAAGAGAAAGAATAATGTCAAATAAAAAAGATTGGAAGATTATGAAAATAGGAGAGGATTGTTGGATATTTTCATTATCTAAAAGTATATAATAAATGTATTATATGTTATCCATGTGACCAAAAATTAATATTGGTTCAGTTGGACAAGGCCGTGGGTTCAAGTCATGGCAACAACATTCTTATAAAAAATAATTATAAAAGGCCAACGGTAATATTTCAATTGGGACGCCGACATTGGAATTGAGATACGACTTGAGTTTGGGACATCTCAACATCGGAATTGGAATATACAAGAATTGGGATGCCATGTTTGGACATCAACATAACTTTTCAAATGGGTGTTTAGAAACCTATAAATAGGTTACAAATCCACCCAAAATACTTACTTAAAAATCATTCAATCCTTCTCAAATTCTTAATTAGAAAAATTATCATTTTAAATAATTTTTCTTATTATAAATTTCTTCTTTTATTTATAGTTTAGCACAAATTTTATTTCTACACAACAAATTCTAGTACAGATTAAAGTATGAGCATGTCTTATCTTGGAAGACTAATTCGCAGTAACTCTATGTAGCAAAAGTAATGGACGAGTATAGTTTTAAGAAAAGAGTGGTCAATCATTCAACTTAGACAAAAATATTGTTGTTCTATATCTTACTACAAAACAAGTTATAACATTATATTATATTGAATATAACAGTAAAAAGGTTACAATCAAACAAACTAGAGGATACCAGCATTTATGTTTGAAGATTTCTTAAAAACATTGTGCGGTGTGTCAAGTTCTGAGTGGCATCTTTATTCGGCTGGGACTAGAATTCACTTCACTTTATTCTTTATTTTTTATATATTTTTCATCGATCATTTCTCTTCCATCGTCGTCATGTTATCATTTAAAAATTAAAATGAAAAGAATCCTAGTCAATTAGACTGACTAGAATGAAAGCAACAAAAGAGAGGAGAAAGAGATTAATAGTAGCTGGCAGCCTGGCAGGGAAGAGGGACATCCGGTGGATAGCTGGCACATTTTACTATGCCAGAATAATTAAATGGAATTCTTTTAAGGGGATATTTTTTGGGAACATTTCTAGCTATATTTTATTCTGTATTTTTTTTTTTGGTTTTTTTTGTAGTACCTCTTAAAAAATATATAATATTTATTTTAACTAATTTTTTTGTAAAAAATAGTGTTTTATGTGTAATTTAAATATATACAAAAAATAAAATTTGTACAATTTGTACAACCAAAAAAACCACAAAAAAACAAAAAAGGTTGCTAGAATTGTCACCCTAGAATTTCTGTTAAATTTGAGTCACTCACTCATCAATCTCACCTGTATTGTCCTGTGAGGCTGCTGCTGTGGCCTATGAAGAAGAGAAGAGAAGAGAAGAGAGGGTTGACCCCACTTAAGGTGCTGCATGTGCATGCAGTGCAATTGCAGCTGCTGCTGGGAACAATGGGGTCTAGCCCCTCACGGCCTCATTCAAATATCTATTCATTTCACATTCTCACCTGATCACCCATAAATTTTAAAAAATAATAAATAATATATCGTTTGTAAAACCCACAAATAAAATAATAATAATAATAATAATAATAAAAAAAATTATAGTCAAGTGACTTGGTAGGAATTTAGAATCGATAATAGTTTGAAGCAATTTCAAAAAAATATAATCACTGCTGAATTGATACATAAAATCCGTGTTAAAGATTTTATAACAGAGTAGGTTGTTGATATTGTTATAACAGAAACTAAGACCTCATTCATTATTTTATATGTTATATTGTTATAAAATATAAATATTCAGCGACATTTGCAGTTGTTTTAGTAATATTTTTTAGTTTTAATTGCTCCCCTTGCGTTACAAAATAATAAAGTAAGACCCCATTCATTATATGTATTTTTTAATTCACTTTAATTTATATTTAGGGATATAAATATTATTTTTAATGATAGCTTTAGCCACACAATTATTTGTAAAAAAAATTATTGTATCATTAATTTTGCGATAAATTTAATTGTGTCGTTAAAAAGCAATATTTAAATCGCCTGCCTTAGATTGCCCCTTTCTCTTTCTCTCTCTCCCTCCCCGTATAACCAAGCCTTCTTTTGTTGAAGAAATAGAAGGTTTTCTGACATCTAATAGTGCAATTATTTAACCAATAAAGAAAACACAATAATGTAGTTTACTATTTAAATATTAGTTAAAGCCTTCTTTTGTTGAAGAAATAGAAGGTTTGCTGTCATCTATTAGTGCAATTATTTAACCAATAATGAAAACACAATAATGCAGTTTACTTTTTGTCCCACAAAGATTGTATTTTAAACCGTTGAACCGTTGAATTATCGGACGAGAGCTCTATTATACTGTTGAATTATCGGACGAGAGCTCTATTAAATCGTTGAATTATAGGATGAATGTTCACGATCTGTTGTAAGAATAACCTTAACCTGATTTTAAGCTCCATACCCCTAATTTGTTTAGCAAGGAGTTCTATATAAGTAACTGTTTTACAAGCTTAACAGATATCTAAACTATGGAACTTGGAAATGTTCTACACATGAATGAAGGCAATGGGGAATCTAGCTATGCTAATAACTCAACCTTCCAGGTCTCGTTCTCTATCTCATATATCTTTCTCTAGCATGGGAAAGTGTTTATAACATGCATGGTACATTAATTTTCGTTCATGTAATATTTATATTTTATTGTCACCTAAAGAATTAATTTTATAACTTCGATTTCTCAGAAAGCAGTAATATTGAAGGCGCAACCATTTTTGGAGAAAACCGTCAAGGAATTCATGTGTAGTACTATCGACAAATTCCCTCAATGTTTAAAGATAGCTGACTTGGGTTGCTCCTCAGGGCCAAACACCCTCTTGGTTATCACGAATATAATAGACAATGCTCATGCAGTTTGCGAGGAAAAAAATGTCCAAGTACCAGAGTTTCAAGTGTTTCTAAATGATCTTCCAACTAATGATTTTAATACCATGTTCAAATTGCTACCACCATATTTCCATGAAAAGCTAAAGAAAGAGAAAGGTGACAATTTCCGGCCTTGTTTTGTAGCCGGAGTGCCGGGTTCTTTCTATGAGAGGCTATTTCCAACCGCTAGCCTTCACTTTGTTCATTCCTCTACTAGTTGTCACTGGCTTTCTCAGGTTAGTACGACTACTCATGAGTCTCTAGAAGTTGCTACTCTATCTTCTAGTATTTATAATTCAGGAAATATTATAGGGAGTATATGATAAAAAAATTACATAAATATTTACGTTACCAATAAAACGTTATTAGCCTAAGTTGTGTAATTTCTAATGTAACAAATTACGTCCTTTCGGTTACCAAATCATGAACCTTCAATTTTCAGTTAATTTCAATAATACCCTTGACATATCAGTGAGTGCACAAATGAGGTTCACTTAGCGCATTTCTATTTTTCTTGCGAGTATGGAGCTCTTAATTCATTAACACAAATGACAAATCATTTATGAAGCTTCCCACCTGCCTGTTTATGTGTGAGAAAGACTATAACTAATATAGCCTGACAAAGCTTATAGGTTCCTGAAATACTAGAGAGCAACAAGGGGAATGTCTATATAGCAAAATCAAGTCCTCCAAATGTTTATGAGGCCTACATGAAGCAATTTGTACGAGATTTCTCAACATTTTTACGTGTTCGATCCGAGGAAATAATTCCTAATGGCCATATGTTTATTACATTATGCGGCAGAAAGAGTGCAGATCCCACAAGCGACGATAGCGGCTTCCCTTGGAATATGTTAGCAAATTCACTTTTCGACATGGTGGATCAGGTCCGATTCAATTTTATTAGTCCAATTAATTACAAGGATAAAATTCAGATAACCAATTGCAGTTTTGTCAAATCTCACATTATCACATTGTTTAAAGTTAAACACATAAACCCTTGTAGTGGACAGGCTAAGTGAAACTATTAACTTTTACATCCAAAATGACCCATGATTCCTAATTTGTGTTTTACTTTGAAATTATGAACACGAGTACTGTATGAAAAACATTTGTACAATAATTTCAAAGTAAAACACAAAGAGCACGAGTCTCTGAATTGAAAAAGTTAACAGATTCACTAAACTTCACAACTACAGGTTTTTACGACTATTAATTGTTGGACAAAAGATGATCATATAGAATTTTGTCAAAACTTCAGGTGGTGATCTGAGTTTTACCCAAATTAGAAATATGATCAATATATTATAGATGAACATATGATTAAATAGTTTGCATAACCAAAATATTATGATTTTATAATAGGGTTTTCTTGGTGAAGCAGACTGTAATTCATTCAATATCCCTCACTATTATCCCAGCAAGGATGAACTAAAGGCAATAATTGTGATGGATGGTTCCTTTAACCTTGACAGCCTAGAATCCTTTGAACTTAACTGGGACGTTCCCAAGGATATTGATGACAGACAATTGGGCATTAATAAGGACAGCAGTGGCATGTTCTTCGCCAAAACAGTTAGAGCCGGTACAGAACCATTACTGGTTAGTCATTTTGGAAACTCTTTCATTGATAACATATTTGAGAGCTATGCAAGGCACGCGGATGACCATCTCTCCAGAGAGAAACCAAAGTTCTTCAATATTGTGATTTCCTTGACGAAGAAGTGATTTTGTAGGAGTCTAAACCAAGTTTCAGATTGTTTATTTTGTTAATGTTATGTGTGGGCATTATTTATTTGGGCTTGCTTAGTATTGAACCATATTATGATGATAGTACACAATCATCCAACTAGGGTTAGATATAAAAAGTTAGTATTAGTAGTCATATTCTCTTGTTACGTGAAAGAGAGATCGTGTAATGACTGAAAATTCTATGTAAATATTCAATTATTATAATGTTAATTTTTATGTATTTTTTTTATTGTGACATTATAATTACTTATTTCTTAATCATTATTAAGTATCTTAGATCATGAATGGTAAAGAAAGAGATAATGATATACACAAATATAATGGTATTCAAATACCAAGAATAAAAAGGAAAGCCAACAGCACTTATTTGAGAAAGATTCTTGGCATAAAGCTATTTATATGTTTAAAGAAATAATTATATTATAATATAATTAAAATCATTAAATAATGGCATTTATTGACAAATAAGGTCAAAAGTATGTACTATTATGAGTTGTGTAAATTAAATAGAGTTGTCATTTTAATGATATATGTGCTAGCTATTGTTGCTAGCCTAAAAGGAATTTCATAGATAAAATTCATGTGTTTTAAATTTAATATGAGTCCATATTAAAATATTGAACCATATTAAATTTTGCTAAGTATGCTTGTATGTCTCTTTCAATTATTTTAGGCTATGGGTTATTGTACTGGGTCAAAAATAAAGATAATTCTAACCTAATTTCTTAGCCCAATTTGGCAGCTACATTGTTAAAGAGGGAGGGTTGGTTTAAACCCAAATTAAAAAGGGTCCTTTACATAAGTATACAACAAATAAAAAGTAATTACTAGAAAAGTGCATCAACTAAATAATTATAAAAAGAAGGTAATTATTACAAAAATAGTACAATTCACACTAATAAGGAAACCTAAAATCAAGGACAAATAACTGCTATAATTCAAATTCAAATATTTAGATCTAACAACAAAAACAAATTCAAATTTAAAATAATAATTCAAAACACCAATGAGAATAAGAAGAAGATTCGCCCTATAAAAAGTTTAAAAATAAATAGATGTAACTATTAATGTTCTAAAAAAAAATTTATAACTATTTTGTTACTCATAAATAATAAAATGGTTACCTTTGTATGAATGGTTGGCTACCAACTGCATCACATTCAAACGAAATTGGTAACTTATCAAATGGTTTGGTAACCAACTATATGAAATTTGGTTACCAACTGCATCACATCCAAAATAAATTAGTAACCTAATAAAACTAGATTGGTTACCTTATCGGAAGGTTTAGTAACCAACTGCATAAAATTTGGTTACCAACTTCATCACATTCAAAATATATCAAGCTAATAAAACTGAATTGGTTACCTTATCAAATGATTTGGTAACCAACTACATGAAGTTTGATTACCAACTGCATCACATCCAAAATAAATTAGTAACCTAATAAAACTGAATTGGTTACCTTATCGGAAGATTTCGTTACAGGTGAAAATAAAGAATGGACCGGTGGCGGTGAGAGGCGGAGGGATCGAGAAGAGGGAGGGGCGGGAGGAGGAGGGGGTGGGGCGTGGGCTGTGGGGGGAGAGAAGGGTGGAGGAGAAAGGGGGCGGGAAGAGGGGGAGGAGAAAGGGAGGCGGGGAGGCGGGGAGGCGGGAGGAGGGGGAGGCGTGAGGGTGGGGTGGGGTGGGGTGGGGTGGGGTGGGGTGGGAGTGGCTGGAGGAGGTGGAGGCGGGAGGAGGGAGGAGGGGTTGGACAGGAGGAGGAGGCGGAGGGAGGGAAGAGAAGAAGAAGGGAAACAGAAATGGAGTGGAAGAAAATCGTGGGAGAGATGGAGAGAAAATTGTTGGAGAGTTGGAGGAGAAAATCGTGTGCATAATTAAAGAGATAAGATTACATTTTTTTTTGGTAATTATGTATTGCACTAGTATTGTAAATAAATATGGAAGTGTATTAGTTGTGTAAAATTTTTATGAGAGCACTATTGTTGTAATTATTTTTAAAAATGTAATAGAATATGTAAATTATCCAATTAAAAATTGTCACACTTTTTCCCCTTGCCCCAATCCTGTAAACCAAATGATGTATAGCAAGAGAACTGTTTTAAACCAATTAAGAAAGCAATGAGATGGCTTGAGCACTCAGTCAATTAGCAAGTTATACGAATTCTAACTTAGTTCCTAGTTAGTAAGTTAGTTCAGTTAGCAGTCAGCTAGCACGTGGGATAGATTTGCACAGGATAAGATGTAACAGAGTAGCTATGGTCTGACAGGTCCCATAGGGGCAAAGTGAACTAGACTAGGAGTGATTGCTTACAGCTTGATAGGGTGGCTGAGTAGAGGCCAACTAGAGGCTAATAGGACTGCCAGTAGGAGGTGATAGACCAGCCATTAAAAGTAGCCCCTCACCCTCACTCCACCCAGCCATTCAAGAAGGAATTGGGTGGTATATACTTTGTTGCAGAATTTCTGGCTAGAGAGGGAGGAAAGTAAACTACCTGAACTTTAGAAGCTAGCAAGGTAATTCTATTTTAACTCCTTCCCTTCTTTTTCTATTCCATTGGTAATGAGCAAAGATGGACGGTTAGTGGTCGGATGGCTGAGAATTGAATTGAAGACTGTCATATTAAAATTTTTCTTTTGAGTTGATATGTTAACTATATATAAGGCTGTAAACGAGCCAACACAGTTCGGGCTCGACTCAAAAAAATACGAGCGAGACTCGGATTCGTTAATAATATGATCCAAATCTGAGCATTAAAAATAGTTTGAATAAAAATATGAGTAGAATCTGAGCAAAGTTATACTCGACTCGTTTAAGATTCAAACTACTCGAATTTTTTATTGTGATTCGATACATACTCGGTTAATACATATTCGATTAGATGTTCGATACATTCTATTATAATATATACAAATTTAAATCAAATTAGGATAATTAGTTATTATTTTATTTTGTTTTTAATTTTAATTGTGATTTTATATGTATAAAGTGTAATAATAAATATATTTTCTCATTTTTAAGTAAAATAACAAATTCAATTTATAATTACATTTATTATAAAACTAGTTATTATGTGGTGACTCGAATTCGAGCTTAAATTTAAAGCTTGCGAGTAGTTTGAATAAATATTCGAGTCGAGTCGAGTCAGATCGAATTCGAGTAATAAATATTCGAGTTGAGTCGAATCTGAGTAGAATTTTTCAAATATAATTCGAATTCGAGTTGAATTCAAGTATGAATTTATCATTTCGAGTCGAATTTGAGTAGCTCTCTGTTCGCTTCGGTTCGACTCGTTTACACCCTTAACTGTATAGGATTAATTTGGCTATCATGTTGTTGTTGTATTGTTGTGGCACTGTAGGGAAAAGTGTGCTAAAAATAATCTCTATCCCAATAATTACTTTTCCGTCTTTGTGCAATTAAATATGAAATCAACAAAACCAATTATGAGAACAAAAATAACAAATAACCATCCGCAAGCAAAACACCAAATTTACGTGAAAAATCCTCTAAAACTAAGAGATAAAAACCACGGGTCAAACTCCGAATCTCCACTATATCACTAATAATGGGCATACAATAATCCTAAACTTGAGGTTACACAATAAATTGAGATAGTACAAATTTACCTTTAATTAGGTTGAGAAATTAATTAACTTCACCACCCAAAAATACCTCAAGCAATAAAGTCTTCAAGCTTTCAATTGAACGAAGGTGGCGGCGGATATCCACTAACAACAAATTATAATTCTCTCAATTTATTCTTTTGGTACCTTCTTGCTACCAAGCTTCTCTCATATATATCTAATAAGACTCCCTCATAGGCTTATTTATAGTACTCTTCCTAATCCATTCCTATTATGGATTAGAAACAATTTATTCTCCTAATCAAATTAGGGTTCACATCTCCTTGTCTTGGTCACCAACCAATCTAACAAGTAAATCCTTTTTCAACTTTGGATTTTTTTCATGGAATCTCCAATTCCAATATTGCTTCCACTAACTCAATTTCTAATTGGATTAATATCAAGTAAATACACTTACTTGTTCACAAAGAAAATTATTTCTTTTCTATCTTGGATTCTATCTCATGGGTGAGGATCCACACCCAACAGCATATGGGTGTTATCTATAATATATGATACCACTAGGAGTAGCAGGCATGCCTATATTTATGATCAACATGGGAAAATAGAGACTGCACACCAACTGCTTGATAAAATGTTTGTGAATGGACTGTTGGTGTCAACTGTGTTAAAAAAGGAGTGCAGTCAAGTATAATCTTATGCCCATATTTTTTACATTGTAATTCTATGAATGCAAAGGTGCTTAAAGGTCAGTTTTGCCTTTAGCATAGGATGATTATATCTTGTTATACTAAGGTCATGCTTAGAATATCTAAGTTGGGATAAAAGAGGTTAACTGAAATGTTAATAACTAATTATAGCTATAATAATCATCAAGAAGGAAACTGAGATGTTGCTTAATATGTTTGTTTTCAAAGGGGTTGGAATTTGTTATTGAAGTAAACTAACTAGGTTGTAATGATTAGTTACTTATGCATATAATTGTTTAATGAATTGCTATGCCTAAAACTGTTACCCAAAATTGACTATGATAGTATTCCTATTGTAGTGGCTGAGATTATGTTGAAAGATGAAGGTAAGATAATTAGTGAACTAACTAATTTATAAGCTAAGTAGTTGTCAATTACTTTAATATACATATATTCGATGGTATATTACTATATTTGACTGTTATGAACTGAATTTAGGCACAAGGAGAGAGGCTAGGCTGGGCTGAGGAGTAATAAGGAGGATAAAAATGGGTTTATAACACAAGTAAATGGCTATGAAAAGAGGGAATTAAAATTGTGCACACCACATGTTTATTAAAAGTAACTAGTGGACTGTCTTGATTGAAAATGGATTCTAGAAAGAATTGTTGTTTGGGTTTGGTTGAGACAACACATGTGAGGGTAATTAGTAAGTTTAGAACCATTAGGATTAGACAAACTACAATATTAGGCCAAATGGAAAAGTTAAATCATATTATGTCAAGCCATTTTGATAAACTGTTTTGGACAGTAAAATGAACTTGAAGTTCAAGGCTAATATGTTTTTAAGATAGACTAATATGGTAACTTTATTACCCCAAAAAGAAATTAGGCCTAAGCAAATTAGTGCATCAAAAGTTTCTAAGGAAAGAAAAGGGAAAGTTGGGCTTGGTGCAGGGCTGCTGCTGCCTCGGCAGCAGTAGTAAGCATATAGAGCAGTGTTAACAACCTTAATAAGTTGTTTTGTAATATGATGAGATGCCCATAAAAACTTGAGTTAATATCTCTACAAAGGTAAGAATATAAAACATATATAACCAACTAATGAGGTTATAGAAAATAAAAGACATAGGAAGAATACAAATTTCCTAAAGCAAGAGGCAAAAGGGCTACTGTTTTAGAGCAGCAGCAGATTATAGCAAACAACTGCTATGGCAGTTTGGATGAGCCATTTTTGACTTTGTGGTGTAATTTAAAAGCTTACCCATCAAGTCCAAATTTCAAATAAGCAAGTGTGTGGACTATATAACAAAACTATAATCCATTTAGACGGATAAAGGAAGAGATAAAAACAAAAATTGACAGCAGCATGAAGCGTGTCGCAGCAGCTACTGCTGTAACGAATGAGAATTTTTGTGTAATTTAAAAATATTTATTGAATTAAATAAATATTTTAATTGACTTATTTATTGAGATAAATAAATAATTGATGAAATTATGGTGTAATAAGTTAGTTAAAATTTGTTATAATAATTAAATTAATGAATGGTAATTTTATGATTTGAAGATTTAATTTAATGAGATAATTAAATTAAATGAATTATTAAATAATTATAATTTTGTTCTAATTTAATTTAATAATTAAATTAGAGATTTATTAGTTATGGAATAAAATTATAATTTATAATGGAAATTATAATTATAAGGCAAATGTTAATTTAAATTATAAATTTAATTAAATTACTTGTATTATGGGTGTGACACAAGAACTATATAATATAAGAAATATAAAAATAAATTAAAGTGGGATATTTGAGACTAGCCAAACATAATTTTGTGTCTCTTGGTCTTTGTAACAGCTGAACCTATTGGTTTCTTTTACCTGGTGACTTTAGATGGCGGACGATGTTATATCAGTGTTAGTGGGCAGGGGCGGACCTGCCTTAGGGCAGGGGGCACCTGACCCCACTGAATTTTCAGGGGGTCAGGGGTCATATTAGGAGGAAAAAAAATTAAGAGGGTCATATTAGGAAAAAAAAATTAAGAGGGTTTAAAGTGAACATGTATACTAAGAAACATGACCCCACTGTATTATGTTATATATATACTAAGTGAGCAGACACTAGGCAACAATCCCTAATTCTCAAATCCCACTAAGTCATTAAGCCAACTTTTCTATTCTTCTATATTGTAGATATAGAGAAACGATTCCAATTTTTCGAGTATAGAAGGAATTGGGGAATTGGCTCAAATGTTGGTTCAGAAAAGAAAGGATGATGTGTATCCCCAAATCTATTTGTTGCTAAAATTGGCTCTACTTTTGCCCGTTGTGTGACGCCTCCAAAATAGGTTCATTCCATCCAACCCATTTTGAGTCGCCAAATACATGGTACAGAAACAACTACAACTTTTACAACCCATAAACTGTGAGTTTGAATACAAACATTGTCATCTAGACAATATACATACCCAAATATGTCCTCAATATAATTATTGATATATTATTTTACAAAAATGGTGAGGACTACTAAACAAATCTCTCAAGGACCATCAATTCATACCCCGACTCGTACTCGCTATATTCTCGTCTCCTGAGAAGAAAAATGGAACAAAAAAGAAAAGGGTGAGCTCAACTAGCTCAGTAAAGAATATTATGACTAAGATAATATACAACAAATTATCGTTAGCCTTCAACAGGGAAAAAATCTAATAGAATACAATAGACAACAAGTTTTAAATCAATATTCGCAGCGGAAAATATTAATTCATAGAAGAGTTACGTAGAGGATGAAATCTACTAATGTCTATGAATTTAACAGTCCATCAACAGTATTTTTATCCCTGTAACATCAATCAATGCACATCTTGAATCATATATTCATCCTTGCACTACAGGCCAAGGATATTCATCTGTTGGTCATGTTCATCTAAACACCTGTTCATCTTTGCACTACGGGCCAAAGATATTCATCAGAAATCATTCATCTTTGCACTACAGGCCAAAGATATTCAATAATAACCTCCTTTAAGACTGAAGATGATAAAAAAATAATTTTAAAGAAACGAATCCAGTGAAACAAAATGACAAGGATTAAGGATTAAGGATTCGTACTTTGTTTTATCCATGTCCAAAAATACCTCAAAAATAATCATAGTGGTGTAAAATTCAAGAATGATCAAAACATGGATACAATCAAAGCTAGTATCCACAATAGATATTTTGGACGAAAAGAAAAAAAATAATTTTTCTGTGAATAGTGCCGTATTCGTGAATAGTGTCGTATACGTGAATAGTACCGTATACGTGAATAGTAACTCCGGCACAAAAAGTTCCAAATTTGATAAAAACGTTCACCAATATTTCGGCATAATGATATTGAAGAAAATAATATCATTTAAGAAGAAAATAACATCCCTTACCTCAAAATAGCCGTACTTCTGACTGAATTTCGGTATAGTGCTGACAGAAACTCGCACCGTATAGCAACACTCAAAGTATACTCACAAGAATACGCTCGATAATATAGAGAGAGAAAGAGAGAAAACTTTATTTCTGGTGTGATTTTCAATTCTAACTTAGCCCTCTATTTATAGGAAAATGTTAGAACGCCAAAGGAGACTAAATTAATATAATATTAATATTTACAAAACATTCAAGCCAACCACCAAGGAATCTGATTTTAGCCATCAAACACATGTTAAAGATGCCCACCAACCTTTGAAAAACGTTTTTGTTGAAAATAATAATTAAAACTTCCAAAAATTAATTATTTCGGAACCCCGAAACTTCAATAATTCACAATAAATAGCTCCTTTGTCAGAAAATTCGAATCTCTCGACTTTCCATGGGAAATTCCATTCTCTACAACTTTGCAGAAGAAAATTTTACCAAATTCCAAACAAAAATTGACCGAAATCCACAAACGGGTGATTTTACAGTCTATACTCAATTTTCGGTCAAAAATTATGTCTACCGAATCACAAAACATGTGTTAAACATTTAATGCCACAAAAATACTCTACCTCCTCAATATTTATATATCACACATTCATTGTAAAAATATCATCGTTAATATATTATTAAAATAATATATTTGAATAAATTATTTTATCAGAAAAAGATAAAATATTAATTTTCAACAATTGTCACATTAAAAATTTTCTCCATCTATATCCACATAAAATAAATATTTTCTTTATCATAATAATCAATAATTAGTTATTAAAAATAATATTACAGAATCACAGTACTGACAACCAGGCCGTTCCCAGGATAGAGGGGGCTTTCCAATAAGGATTTCTCCTTACTGGCGCGCAATTAGATGACCAAACCTCTCCTTGACAGAACTTTCTAGACATTGCCAATAATGTTATCTGATAATATTATTCAAATAATATGAATTATTGATCTGATAATGGAAAATACTGTGCAATGTCAATTATTGAAACAATAATAATATAAATATCAACGCAGCAATTATTGAATCAATAAAGTAATGAATAGTAACTCCTGTAGAAATTATTGAGTAGTGCCTTCTTACGTAAGGATCAATAATTCAAAATACTGTGCAATACCGTGTGCTGCTGTGCAACAACGCGTATTACTGTATTTTAACCACCGGGTATTCCAACAGTGTAAACGGTAACAACTACGCCGTTATTTTTAAACAACTTATATTTGTCGTTTTCTTCCTCCAATCGCTTTCCGTTATGGGGCCCACACATGGCTGCGCCGTCGTACGAATATTTCCCGACAGTACGAATATTCCACGACCAAACGAATATTCCCCGACAACAATGAATATTTTATAACCACTTGTATATTTTGAAATATTTGCATATTTCACCCATAACTATCCTCATTAATCAAATCAACCCTTACTATTCAAAATAATAATTAAAGAAAATTAAATTTCATTTATTAATTATTTGGGGTCTTACAACCTCCCCTCCTTATGAAATTTCGTCCTCGAAATTGACATACGTACCTGGTGGTTCAAAAAGGTGAGGATACCTCGCTTTCATTTCCGTTTTCAACTCCCAGGTCATTTCCTCTATAGCATGATTCCTCCACAAAACTTTAACTTGTGGTATTACCTTCGTGCGTAAGACATGCTCCTTCCTATCCAAGATCTTGACAAGTACCTCCTCATACGTTAAATCTTCGGCTATCTCGTCCGGTTCTAACTCAATGACGTGGTTCGGGTCTTTTACATATTTACGAAGCACAGATATATGAAAAACATTATGAACACGAGACATACTTGGAGGTAACGCGAGTCTATAAGCTACATTACCTACTCGATCAAGAATTTGAAACGGACCAATAAATCGTGGATTAAGCTTTCCTCTCTTCCCGAATCTTGTAACTCCCTTCCATGGGGCAACACGCAACAATACATGATCCCCAAAACTAAATTCTACGTCCTTTCGATGAAGATCCGCATAACTCTTTTGTCGATCTTGTACCGTTTGTATACGTTGTCGAATCGTTTGGATCTTCTCCGTAGTCATACGTACTAACTCGGGTCCCAACAATGTTGCTTCACCCACCTCGTCCCAACATACTGGAGAGCGACACTTTCGTCCATACAAAGCTTCAAATGGGGCCACACCAATGCTTGCCTGATAACTGTTGTTGTAGGAGAATTCCACCAATGGTAAATATTTATCCCAACTGCCCTTGAAGTCTAGGACACAGAGTCTTAATAAATCTTCAAGAGTTTGAATAGTCCTCTCTGATTGTCCGTCCGTTTGAGGATGGTATGCCGAACTGAATCGTAACTCCGTACCCATAGCTTTTTGCAAGCTAACCCAAAATCTTGAAGTAAATCTTGGGTCACGATCCGAAACTATGGATACTGGCATGCCATGCAATCTTACAATCTCATTTACGTATATTTGAGCAAGACGTTCAAGGGAATAAGTCTCCCGTATCGGCAAGAAATGAGCAGACTTGGTTAATCTATCAACAATAACCCAAATAGCATTGATGCCTTGAGAAACCGTAGGAAGACCCGTAACGAAATCCATAGTAATGTGTTCCCACTTCCATTTCGGAATCTCAAGTGGTTGCAATGGACCCTTTGGCACTTGATGCTCCGCCTTTACACGTTGACAAGTTAAACACGTTGAAATAAACTTTGCAATCTCTCTCTTCATATTGTTCCACCAAAATGTATGTCGAAGATCACGATACATTTTGGTACTTCCAGGATGAATTGCAAACGGTGTATTGTGTGCCTCCATCATGATCTTGTACTTCAAATCAGAATCAGTTAGGAACACAAAGTCTGGAGTGGACTCGAAGTATTCCTTCTTCATCAATTCTCGCTTCTGGAATGGCACCTTCTTGTACTTTCGTCTTCATATGCATCAGCTCCGGATCGGTGGCTTGAGCAACCTTAACTTTTTCTATTAAAGTTGGCTCTATGCGTATACTTGACATCATTGCACTCATTCCTGCATATGATCTTCTACTCAATGCGTCAGCTACCACGTTCGCTTTTCCAGGATGGTATTGAATAGTGTGGTCGTAATCTTTCAACAACTCGAGCCAACGTCGTTGCCGCATGTTGAGTTCTTTTTGAGTGAAGAAATATTTGAGGCTTTTATGATCTGAATATATCTCCACTTTCTCCCCGTATAGATAGTGCCTCCAGATCTTTAGTGCAAAAACGACTGCTGTCAACTCTAGATCATGAGTAGGATAATTCCTCTCATACTCTTTAAGTTGTCGCGAGGCATAGGCTATGACTTTCCCACGTTGCATGAGAACACATCCTAACCCTTTGCCTGAAGCATCGCTGTAGATAACAAATCCATCCGAACCAGATGGTATTGTTAGAACAGGTGCCGAAATAAGTCTCCTCTTAAGCTCTTGGAAACTCTTCTGGCATTCCTCGCTCCATACGAATTTTGTATCCTTCCGAGTTAGCTGAGTTAATGGAGTAGCAATTCGAGAAAACCCTTCCACGAATCTCCGATAATAACCAGCTAAGCCCAAAAAGCTAGGTACTTCAGTGACCGACTTCGGTTGCTCCCAACTTTGTATTGCTTTAATCTTCGTCGGGTCAATAGATACTCCATTTTTTGACACCACGTGCCCAAGGATTGCTACTTCCTCAAGCCAGAACTCGCATTTCTTCAACTTAGCATATAACTTGTTTTCACGAAGCCTTTGGAGTACCAGCTTCAAATGGTGCTCATGATCTTCACGGCTTTTGGAATATATGAGGATGTCATCAATAAAGACAACAACGAATTGATCCAAATAATCCTTGAATACTCGGTTCATCATATCCATGAAAGCAGCAAGAGCATTAGTCAATCCAAAAGACATGACTAAGAATTCATAATGCCCATACCGAGTTCTGAAGGCAGTCAGTCTTTGGAATATTCTCAGTTCTAATTTTCAGCTGATGATATCCAGAACGAAGATCTATTTTTGAAAAGAATTGTGCTCCTTGCAACTGGTCAAACAAGTCATCAATACGAGGTTGAGGATACCTATTCTTGATGGTGACATGGTTCAATTCTCGATAGTCAATACAAAGTCGCATACTCCCGTCTTTCTTCTTTACGAATAAAACAGGAGCACCCCAAGGAGATGTACTAGGACGAATGAAACTGATGTCCAATAACTCCTGTAGTTGGACTTTTAACTCCTGAAGTTCAATAGGAGCCATTCGATATGGGGTTTTAGAAATGGGCTTTGTACCAGGTTCAAGATCAATAAAGAATTCAACTTCACGTTTTGGGGGTAGACCGGGAAGTTCTTCAGGAAATACGTCAAGAAAGTCAATAACAACAGGAATATTATTCAATTTTGACGTGTCTTTATTCAAATCCATAACATGGGCTAAGAAAGCTTGACATCCATTTTTCAATAAACGAATAGCTTTATGATTAGATATGACAGTGATTGATTTTAATGGTTTAGTTGCCTGAATTCGAACAACAGGTTGATTAGGAATATGAAAACTAACAACCTTACGAAAACAATCAATTTTGGCATGATGAGTAGTTAACCAATCAATTCCTAAAATCACATCAAAAGCAAGTATCTTTAAAGAGATCAGGTCAACAGGTAAGGTGATGGTGCCAACTTGAATGAAACAAGATTTATAAACAGTGGATGTGATAAAAGTTTCTCCTAACGGAGTTTCCACAGATAGGTCAAAGTCTAATTTCTCCGGAGTCAAGTTTAAACGTTGAGCGCAAGCAGGAGAGATAAATGAATGGGTAGCACCGGTATCAAGTAAGGTATAAACTTCGCAAGAATTTATAAATAGCTTACCCGTGATCACCTCGTTTGGGTTCCTCACATGTTGACCAGTCACAACAAACGCTCTTCCAGGAACCATTGACTTTGGCTTTTCTGGAACAGTCTTTTGAGTCACCGTCCCCGCTGAACTAGGTTTCGCTACCGTACAATCTCGAGCGATATGTCCTTCCTTTCCACAATTATAGCATACCTTGAACTGTTGTGGGCAGTTTGGACTGATATGTCCATCTTTCCCGCACTTATAGCATATAACCGGTGGTCTTTCTCCTCCCTTAGAACCAGTTGCTGCCGGCACTGTCGTCTTCACATGGTCGTTGTTAAATCTCCTCTTTTTAAAATCTCCTCCTGACTCGCTTCTTCTATTTTCATGGCCATGATTACCACCAAAGTGGTTACCATTTTTGTCCGTCTTTTTCTTTCTCCACTGGTTATCGTTATTTTGTTGACTGCTATCTCCGGTATGATCCTGATTGTGGTACCTCGATTGACCGTACTCGTTATCTCGCTCCAACAATTGAGCCCTGTTAACAACATCTGAATAGAGAGAAAATTTATGAGAGATGAGATATTGTCGTATGCCGGGTTTCAAACCTCTCAGAAACATCTGCGTCATACGTTCCTCATTCTCCACCAAATGAGGTGCAAACCTGGATAACTCTGCAAACTTTGCCTCGTACTGAGACACCGTCATGTTATTTTGTTCTAATCTGATGAACTCCACTTCCTTCATATGACGAACACTTTCAGGAAAGTATTTGTCATTAAATAGTTTCTGAAACTTCTCCCAAGACATGCTGAGTGCGGCTGGATGGGTACGTTTCACAGACTCCCACCAGTAGTCTGCCTCGCCACGGAACATAAAGGTGGCGAATGGAACCTTCTGTTCCTCCGTGCATCCCAAGACATCAAATATCTTTGTAATTTGTTTGACCCATGTCTCCGCCATGATCGGGTCTGGCTTTCCCTTAAATTCTGGTGGTCCCAGCTCTTTGAACTGCTTGGCTGTGACAACCCGTGAATTGTTATCATTTCCTCCTGTATTTTGAACACGAGTCTCCCTCGTCTGATTTTGCATGAACTGCAAAAAGCTTCTAAACATTGCGTCGTTCATTGTCTGATCAGTGGTGTTGTTCACAAGATGAACATTGCCAGCCTGTTGCACGTTCTCCTCGTTGGTGAGTACAGGCGTCTCCACGGTCTCATTTCCATTGTTAATATTCTCAGTCGACATTCTCAAATACTGTCATAAAACAAGGGTTAATTAAGGAAATCAATATATCACATAATATCCCTATATACTGACCAACTAACAAATAAGCTTAGGTAGGACACACTAGCGAAGGATTTACTCGTCTCTCCCCTCCTAGTTCTATTCCCCGATCTCCGCCAGAGATCATATCCCTAAGCTCTGATACCAACTGTGACGCCCCCAAAATAGGTCAATTCCATCCAACCCATTTTGAATCGCCAAATACATGGTACAGAAACAACTACAACTTTTATAACCCATAAACTGTGAGTTTGAATACAAACATTGTCATCTAGACAATATACATACCCAAATATGTCCTCAATACAATTATTGATATATTATTTTACAAAAATGGTGAGGACTACTAAACAAATCTCTCAAGGACCATCAATTCATACCCCAACTCGTACTCGCTATATTCTCGTCTCCTGAGAAGAAAAATGGAACAAAAAGGAAAAGGGTGAGCTCAACTAGCTCAGTAAAGAATATTATGACTAAGATAATATACAACAAATTATCGTTAGCCTTCAACAGGGAAAAAATCTAATAGAATACAATAGACAACAAGTTTTAAATCAATATTCGCAGCGGAAAATATTAATTCATAGAAGAGTTACGTAGAGGATGAAATCTACTAATGTCTATGAATTTAACAGTCCATCAACAGTATTTTTATCCCTGTAACATCAATCAATGCACATCTTGAATCATATATTCATCCTTGCACTACAGGCCAAGGATATTCATCTGTTGGTCATGTTCATCTAAACACCTGTTCATCTTTGCACTACGGGCCAAAGATATTCATCAGAAATCATTCATCTTTGCACTACAGGCCAAAGATATTCAATAATAACCTCCTTTAAGACTGAAGATGATAAAAAAATAATTTTAAAGAAACGAATCCAGTGAAACAAAATGACAAGGATTAAAGATTAAGGATTCGTACTTTGTTTTATCTATGTCCAAAAATACCTCAAAAATAATCATAGTGGTGTAAAATTCAAGAATGATCAAAACATGGATACAATCAAAGCTAGTATCCACAATAGATATTTTGGACGAAAAGAAAAAAAATAATTTTTCTGTGAATAGTGCCGTATTCGTGAATAGTGCCGTATACGTGAATAGTACCGTATACGTGAATAGTAACTCCGGCACAAAAAGTTCTAAATTTGATAAAAACGTTCACCAATATTTCGGCATAATGATATTGAAGAAAATAATATCATTTAAGAAGAAAATAACATCCCTTACCTCAAAATAACCGTACTTCTGACTGAATTTCGGTATAGTGCTGACAGAAACTCGCACCGTATAGCAACACTCAAAGTATACTCACAAGAATACGCTCGATAATATAGAGAGAGAAAGAGAGAAAACTTTGTTTCTGGTGTGATTTTCAATTCTAACTTAGCCCTCTATTTATAGGAAAATGTTAGAACGCCAAAGGAGACTAAATTAATATAATATTAATATTTACAAAACATTCAAGCCAACCACCAAAGAATCTGATTTTAGCGATCAAACACATGTTAAAGATGCCCACCAACCTTTGAAAAACGTTTTTGTTGAAAATAATAATTAAAACTTTCAAAAATTAATTATTTCGGAACCCCGAAACTTCAATAATTCACAATAAATAGCTCCTTTGTCAGAAAATTCGAATCTCTCAACTTTGCATGGGAAATTCCATTCTCTACAACTTTGCAGAAGAAAATTTTTCCAAATTCCAAACAGAAATTGACCGAAATCCACAAACGGGTGATTTTACAGTCTATACTCAATTTTCGGTCAAAAATTATGTCTACCGACACACAAAACATGTGTTAAACATTTAATGCCACAAAAATACTCTACCTCCTCATATATTCATATATCACACATTCATTGTAAAAATATCATCGTTAATATATTATTAAAATAATATATTTGAATAAATTATTTTATCAGAAAAAGATAAAATATTAATTTTCAACAATTGTCACATTAAAAATTTTCTCCATCTATATCCACATAAAATAAATATTTTCTTTATCATAATAATCAATAATTAATTATTAAAAATAATATTATAGAATCACAGTACTGACAACCAGGCCGTTCCCAGGATAGAGGGGGCTTTCCAATAAGGATTTCTCCTTACTGGCGCGCAATTAGATGACCAAACCTCTCCTTGACAGAACTTTCTAGACATTGCCAATAATGTTATCTGATAATATTATTCAAATAATATGAATTATTGATCTGATAATGGAAAATACTGTGCAATGTCAATTATTGAAACAATAATAATATAAATATCAACGCAGCAATTATTGAATCAATAAAGTAATGAACAGTAACTCCTGTAGAAATTATTGAGTAGTGCCTTCTTACGTAAGGATCAATAATTCAAAATACTGTGCAATACCGTGTGCTACTGTGCAACAACGCGTATTACTGTATTTTAACCACCGGGTATTCCAACAGTGTAAACGGTAACAACTACGCTGTTATTTTTAAACAACTTATATTTGTCGTTTTCTTCCTCCAATCGCTTTCCGTTATGGGGCCCACACATGGCTGCGCCGTCGTACGAATATTCCCCGACAGTACGAATATTCCACGACCAAACGAATATTCCCCGACAACAATGAATATTTTATAACCACTTGTATATTTTGAAATATTTGCATATTTTACCCATAACTATCCTCATTAATCAAATCAACCCTTACTATTCAAAATAATAATTAAAGGAAATTAAATTTTATTTATTAATTATTTGGGGTCTTACACGTTGCTACTGCAACTGTTGAAAGGACATTTTCAGTCATAAATATCATGAAGAATGAACTCCGTAACCAAATAGAAGATGAATGGATGAATGACTATTTAGTAACATACATTGAGTGAGATATTTTTGTAACTATAAAAAATGAGACTATATCATGCAACAATTTTAAGCAATGAAATCTCAAAAAATGTTATTATAAATAATATTTGAGGATTGTTTAGTTTTGTAAGTTATTTTATGAAATTTTTATTTGTAAGAATTTTTTCCAAGTTTGACCTCACTTAACAATCCGTCTGGATCCGCCCCTGTTAGTGGGTTACGTTTTTTTCCTAAAGGCTAGGAACAGAGAGTATAGAGAGGAAGAAAATAAAGTGTTAGAGAGTAATTGAGAGAGAGCAAGAGAGGAAATTGAGAGTATTCTCTATAAATTGATAAGGGTTAGGGGAGGAAGAAGGTTTTTTCAAAGCTATTCTATCATCTTGTTAACAAGGAATTCAATGTATAATCTAAATTCATATTTTCAGTTGTATGTTTCTAGAGTTTATATGGCTAATTTGTGAGAATTTGGAGGATATGTGTTAATTAGTTATTGTAATCCTTGATTATCATTTACAAACAATTTTCAGAGGTTGAAATTTATGAAAAATCATGTTTTGTGTTCTTGAGTTTTCTTAGGATAAAGGGAAAGTTTGGTTAATGATCGGTTAGAATAGTTGTTATGAATGTTATGGATAGTGTATAATATGTTATATGTAGTTTATAAATGATGTTGAAGTAATCAAAATAAGTGTAAATATGTTGAAGAAGAGGAATTTGAGTTTTGGTTGTAATATGTGTATTATGGTTGTTTTAGAGTTAAAAATTAGTATAAAATTAGGCTGTAAATTATAGATTGATGGTTGTTTATGGTAGAACTATGTGATACGAAAATAATGTAATTTGAACAAATCAAAATGGTTGAAAATCGAAGTAGTGGTGACTGATTTCGTTGTGTATGATAAAACAATGAAAATTGGTATGAACTTGAAAATTGAGTCCTTAAAATTGGTTGTTAAAGTGGTTTGTGATGTTAGAATTGCTTTATAAATATATGGTTTTGAGTTTATAAAGCTTATAAATATCTGGGTTTGGTTAATTTGGTGTTGGGTGAAGAAATTAGAATTTTGGTTTAGAGTAGAGTCTGAATTAGTGTTTTGGAAAACTGAATCTGGAGTCGAGCGCGGGCGCGCTGGATTCAAGGGTAGACATGGCGCGACCGCGACAAAGGTCTAGTAAACCCAGTAATGAACTGTTAACAGTATAGCTGGGGAAATGTTAACTTAACTTATTTTAATGATTATAGAGAAACCTAAAACATGTTATAAGACATAATAACATATTGTAATCACAAAGTTGAAACTATAGGTTATGAATTAATAAGTTGTGAAAGACCATAATGTGATGTCATGAGAATTGGAGTTGTTTTGCAATCATCATGTCGTATACTATAATATAATTGGGAGTTCAAGTTATGGTACGTGAATGATTAGGATAATCAGATCTTAAGTTAAAGATTATAGACTTGACTAAAATGAGAAGTAAACCAATGAAGTTAATGTTAATATAACTAATTGGTATTGTGATCCTAATGGTATATATAGGGTATTTGGCGAACGTTTATTATAATTGAGTAGCTTACGCACAGACAAGTTCCCTGACCTCAATTTTTCATTCTGCAAGCTCTTGTATTCTAATTCTTTTACCTTGAGCAAGTTTCATATTCCTAACTTGATATCGTTATGCAAATTTCTAAAACTTGAATATTTTATTGAGCAAGTTCTTAACTTTTTTTCTTGCTCTTCAAAGCATAAATTGTTCAAGTTCATTGTCCCAAATGAGTTTTCTAACTCTTTTGGATGTAATACTTTGTATATATCATGTCTATTCAATTTTATATTGTTGATATTCAATCTTTGACTTAAGTATCATTGTTCAATCTTTTATTATCATGTTGAACCTTCAAATAGCTAATAAATCTTTATTTATTGGACTAATCCATAATCGATAAGTGTTCTAAAATTCTAAAATCACTGTTAAGCTATTCCAAGCTAATTTTTTTAGTGCGAAAATTCTAAAGTCAAACTGAGATGAACAACCCTAATATAGGGGATTATATGTACGCGTTAGCGTTTAGATGTTTGTGCACAATACATGGTATGAAGGGTTGATCCCCCTAAGTACGAAAGAAAAGGTCTATATAGTCTAACGACTGTTAAAGGTTGAAATAGAAATACTTAATAACCTTAGGACATAGTTCATGGTCTTAAGACCCTCAGATATAAATCTCGAACTTGTTTACTAATCTTGATTCAAAGAACGAGTTCTTAATTATTCAGTATTCATTGCTTACTCTTATGCTATTGTTATTGTCATCATTATATTAGTGAGCAATTGTTTGCTCACTTTTTGCATTTAACACTGCAGCTAAAGTTAAGAAAGTTGACGAACCGTCTTCTAGCAAAGGCAAGGGCAAGATGTCCAAGGGATGAAGTCTCGTTTGATTTTATTTAATAAAATTCCGTTATGAGACTTATTTTATTTTGTGATGTATTCTGCAAACTTATGTAATAGTTTAAGGTTAGATTACCTGAGATTTATTTTAAGTTTGATGTAACCCTTTAATGGGGAGGATTATTATTTAAGTTGTTTAATTTATGTCTTTATCCTTGATTATGGGTAGTTAGAAGTAATTATTTTAGATGCTGAGCACCAAATCCTGTGGGAATGAAGTACCCGGATTTGGGGGTATCACAGGTTGGTATCAAAGCTTTAGGTTATGAACCTTAGGTGGGGGAAACCTTAGGAAGTAACCTTTAAGGAGACAGAAAACATAGTGGTGATAACTCTTATCGAGTTCTAAGGAATGAATTGAGGAAATTCATTAAAGATAAACAATAAAAGACTTTATGAGCTATGTGTTAACAACTTATGTGCTCGCGAGTATCGAAGAGTGTCACATAATAAATAAAACTTAAAAGTATTTTGTTGTCAGGATGTCTAATGTTGAAGGATCCAGTCAAACTAGGGAAGAGATACCTCAGGTGCCTAGAGATGAGGAGCCCCGAGATGTCCATGTGGTTCGGGAGCAGTTGATCCACAGGGATTCTTCTCTGTTGGTCACTGAGGAAGGAAAGGAGAATGAGCCTGTGTCTGATCCTGAGAAGGAGGACTCTGAGAAGATTAAGGTGGAGGATGAGGAAGAGGATCTTGTGGAGTTTCCACCAAACTCCATATCAGTTGAGATGTATGATGAGCTATATGACCGAAATATAAAGTTACAAGATAAGATTGAGGAGTTGAAGGAGCTTGCTGAAATGCGTCAGGCTACTATAGAGTAGAAGGATGTGGAGATTCAAAAACTCGACTCACGACTTGGGAACACGGAATGGAACCTAGTTCACATAGAGGGACATCAAGAGAAGCTATTGGCTGAGAATGAGAAGATGAAGACTGATGTGGAAAAGCTAAAAGATGACTTGAAGGAGGAGTCAGTTAAGCGTACGAGAGCAGAAGACGCCTAGATGAAGGCTACTCAGCGTACGGATCGTGCTGAAGCCAAGGTTCAGACGGAGAAGGCCAAAATGAATGAAATGGATTATGCCTTTCATTCTGCGATTAATAGAGCCCAGGACCGAGTCTTTTATTACCCAGCTCAATTCAAAGACTTGCCATGGTACGTGATGGATCGTAGGATGATGTATCGTATTATGGAGGAAGAGCGTAGAGAAGCCTCTCGACGTCTCAATATGCCAAGATATGAAGAGTAATAAGTTGTGTGACTAAATATGTGATTAAATAAATTGTAAATCCCTTATTTTGAGATAAATAAAAGGGTAAGATGAGTATGTAATCCTGAAACTTGTCAAGTTCAGGAAAGTTGATGTTGATAGCAGAGATGTTGTCCTTACTATGTTTTGAAAACTATGAATGAATAAAATATCAAAATTTATTGAAATGATATTTGTTAAATTAAAGCTTTAATCTTAGAATGTTTAAGTTAAACTTTAAATATTCAAGGAATTGAGTAGTGATCTAATAAGCGTATATTTTAAACAGAAAATGTCTGCTAGAAGAAGACAACCACGCCAACAACCACCTCCTGAGGGGTCTACTAAAAACAACAATAACGAGGCCAACGCTAACCCGAGTCATCAGTTGGTGACTTTATTAACAAGAGCACTTGATAATCAGTCGCAAGCCCAAGTTACGACTTTCAAGTACTTCAAAGCGGTTGGACCGCCGGAGTTTCAAGGTTCTATGAATCCAATTGAAGCCCAAACTTGGATCATGGAAATGGAGAACGTATTCAACGTTGCCCGAGTTAATGAGGACCAGAAAACCATATTCGCAACGTTTATGTTGAAGTCTGAAGCTAGCTATTGGTGGAAGGAGAATAAGGTTCGTGGGGGACAGGGAATAGTAGCGTGGGATAGGTTTAAAGAGATGTTTTTCGAGATGTACTTCCCGATGAGTTCCCGTAATCAAATGGAAGTTCAATTCTTAGAACTAAAGCAAGGAACCATGTATGTGCCAGAGTATGCTACAAAGTTTAATAAGCTGGCGAGGTTTGCTCCGTACCAAGTCAATACCGATGAGAGTAAGGCGAGAAGGTTCGAACAAGAGTTGAAGCCCTGACTGTATAGCAAGGCTTCAATGTTCCAGTTAAACACGCTTGCATCAGTATTGGAAAAGGCAATTATCGCGGAAGGTGGAAGCGATACCTTAACTAAGTATAATCAAGAAAAAAAAGGAGGAGGAATGAGAATGAGAATGAAAACAAGGTTGGTGGAAGCAATAGTGGAAGTAACAACCAAAAGAGGAAGTGGAATGAAAATTTGAATGCGGGAGGACAGCAAGGAAGTCAACAAAAGAAAAAGTTTGAGGTTTGTACTACTTGTCGGAAAAACCACACTTGTGTGTGTTTGAAGGGTAAGCGAGTGTGTTTCAATTGTGGCCAGGAGGGTCACATTGCGATAAATTATTTTAGTTCGAAGAAAGGAGCATGTTTCACTTGTGGGTCGAAGGATCATATGGCTCGTGATTACCCTAGGAAGACAGCGGGAGGTGCATGTGGAGGCAAGGGAAGCAACAGCAGTGGTACGTTGACTATCACTGGGCTAGTACAATCAAGCCAACCTACTGCCAAAACTTTCAATATGACCGTGAAAGATGTTGTGCAGTCAAAGGATATGGTGGCAGGTATCATTCCGATTAATGGTATTAATGCTTATGTGCTATTTGATTCGGGTGCTACTTGTTCATTTATATCCGATGATTTTGCTCAGAATTTAGATTTGCCTCAGGAAGAATTAGATTTCCCTTTAAGCATAGAAATCGCGAATAGGGAAGTGATTCCTGTTCGATTTATATACAAGAATTGTAGAGTATTTATAAAGGATCACGAGATGATGGTAGATTTAATACCAATTAAACTTAGGGAATTTAATGTTATTCAGGGAATGGATTGGTTATTCAATTACGGGGCAGTAATTAATTACCAAAAGAAATGTGTTAACCGTATGACTCCGTCAAAGGTGATGTTTTATGGTAGCAAGTCACCTCAATAAGCAAGTTGTCTGACAGTGATGAAAGCCAAAAAAGTTACTGAGACAGAGATGTGTAGGATACTTAGCCTACATAGTCGATACGCAGAAAAAGAATGCGAAGTTAGAAGAGATGCCAGTTATTAGGGATTTTGCAGACATATTTCCAGATGATTTTCCTGGACTTCCGTCGAATAGAGAGATTGAGTTCGTGATTGATTTAACACCATGAACGACCCCGATATCTAAAGTCCCATATAGAATGGCCCCAGTGGAGATGAAGGAGATGATGGTACAGTTGCAAGAATTATTAAATAAGAAGTATATCCAGCCGTGGGGAGTGCCAGTATTGTTTGTTAAAAATAAAGATGGATCGATGCGGCTTTGCATTGATTACAAGGAATTGAATAAGGTCACGATTAAAAATAAGTATCCATTAATGAGAATCGATGACTTGTTCGATCAACTGAAGGGAGTGAGATATTTCTCAAAGATAGACTTGAGGAGTAGTTATCATCAGCTGAAGGTGAGGCTAGAGGACGTACCAAAAATGGCATTCAGAAATCGGTATGGTCATTACGAGTTTCTGGTTATGTCATTTGGTTTAACCAATGCACCTGCAGCGTTCATGGATTTGATGAAAAAGGTGTTTAAACTATTCTTAAAAAAATTTGTAGTGGTGTTTATTGATGATATATTGGTGTATCCTAAGACCAAGGAGGAACATGTTGAACACTTAAGGGTGACGTTGGAGACAATGAGGAGAGAGAAGTTGTACGCTAAATTCTCGAAATATGAGTTTTGGCTAGAACGTGTGCAGTTTCTTGGGCACGTTATTGATAAGGACAGAATATCGATAGATCCATCGAAAGTTGAAACTGTAATAAACTGGGATCAGTCAAAGACACTGTCAGAAATAAGAATTTTCTTGGGATTGGTAGGTTACTATAGGCGTTTCATTCAAGACTTTTCTAAGATCGCACTCCGTTGACGAATTTGACTACGAAGACAGTTAAGTTTATTTGGACAGAGAAGTTTGAGGAGAGTTTTCAAGAATTAAAGAAAAGATTGAGCTCAGCACCTGTGTTGACATTGCCTGATGATACAAGGAATTTTGTGGTATTCAGTGACGCATCGCATAAAGGACTATGATGTGTGCTTATATAGAACGACAGAGTTATTGCGTATGCGTCGCGTTAATTGAAAGATTATGAGAAAGGATATTCGACTCATGACTTGGAGTTGGTTGCAGTAGTGTTTGATCTGAAGATTTGGAGGCATTATCTGTATGGAGAGAGGTGTGAGATATATACAAACCATAAAAGTTCGAAGTATATCTTTACACAAAAAGATTTGAATATGCAATAGAGAAGATGGTTGGAGTTGATTAAAGATTATGACTACAAGATTCTCTATCATCCCGGAAAGGCGAATGTTATCGCCGATACCTTAAGTAAAAAGGATAGGGAGAAATTAATGATGTTAACTGCTCAGGAGAAGCTAGTAGCAGAAGTGGAAAAGATGGAGTTAGAAATTAAATATCTGACAGAATCAGATAATTGGTTCGGTTTCGGTTCCAAAACCAATTAAAAACAACAAAAAAAATTAAGCCTTCAATAAAATTTAACATTGAACTTACATAGAGCAATTAATTTAGTGACAAAGTCGGCAATGAGAATTATATCAAGCATAGAACCAAAGTTTCTTCTGCCAAACATGTCAAATATTTAACCATCAAATCATAGAACAGTGAGACACATAAAATAGTTTTAGTTTATAATAAAGGAATGATGCTTTAAAACTAAAACATATGCTATATAAAACAACGGAGACCATATATTCGATAACAAACAAGAAGGTTTATCTAGTTCCCCAAAAATTAACTGTATATACTGGAGACATAATGAAATTATATATTATATATTACAGGGAGGACTTATAGAATATAATCTTAACTATACCTAATTTGAAAAATAATCTATTAGACTATTACTATTATAGTATTGACCTTAACCAATGCATCAAGTGCTCGAACCAACGAATTTGGCCCCTCAGCTATAAGCCCCTCCAATAACGCATCAAACAAATTCAAAATTCCAAAACCCAATTGCTTAATTTTTGACTCTATAACCTCTAACAATCTTCTTTTAATTGGTGAAAAAATGACAATGCAAGACTGGGGTTTTCTCTGAGCGTATTCAAGTGAAAAATAACTTTAGAATTTACTAGAGATAATACATACACACACATGATGAGGTTTCGGTTTTATGCGTGCGGTTTTGGCTAGTAACCAAACCGAAACCGTAAATTTGGTTTCAACCCACCTAAAACCGTCACATACGTCGGAACCGTTGATGCGATTTTAATTTATGCGGTTCGTACAGTTTATGGTGCGATTCCGGTTCCAATTTGGTTAGTTGCTAAGCCGTATATCTACCTATCTATCTCTATGTCTTCAATAGCTTCCGTCTCTTATCATGGCATCCATCACAGGTACATGTCTCTCTTCTTTCCTCTATGTTCTCTCTTTTCTCGCTCTTCTCTGTCCTCTCCCTTCTCTCCTCCATCTCTAAAATTGATTGGATAGTTTTCATTTTCTAGGGTAATTTTGCTTCTCCTGCTGTTCTCTTTCAATTCGGTAAGACATCTAACTTCAGTTTACTTATTTGTCATTTCTTCAATTTGTTCATCCATTTGTACTTGATCAAATCTGATTTTGGTAATATTTGGTGATTTTGGTGCTCAATCAATTTTGATTTTGGTTATATATGCACCACATGTTTGATGTATTGATGCTATGAATATTAGAATAGGGAAAACACAAAAGCCTATTTTGTAAGAGGGAGGATCATATTTTGTAAGAGCTTTTGGTAGTATTTTAATGAACACATCTCACCTTCAATGCAAAATAACAAAGTTTTGAAGTTGCTCATCTACAATCTGCCTTCTTTTAACATGTAAACTTATACCATTATAACCATTCGACCAAGTATGGAATCACCACTTTTATTATCTGTTTCTTTTATCCAGTAGGCCAGTTATTTGGCATGCTGTGTTTATAAGTGACAGAGTATGTGCTATCAAATGGAAACCAGCATTAAAAAATTATACTAAATTAAAAATAAAGAAAAAGGCCTTGGGAATATCCTCATCAAGATGAAGCAAAACCCGTTGATAGTTGAAATTCTCTGCCATGACCATTTTATAGCATATCTGATACTGCACTTGCAGCAAACATTAATATGTAAACAGAAACAAAACATGTACTCCATATATAGTTGAAAGTAAAACAAATCCTTAATGACAAACATTGAATATTGCACTTACAAATACATTAGAGGTTGCTAAATCTCTATTCTAATGTTTAAATCAATTTTGAAGTAAAGTACAACTATAGAAAGGGTACTGATATGTTTCTCCTGCATATGTTTCCATATATTTAGGCTTTGCTCTTTGCGGGGCCTCCAAAAGCTAACAGGCAACCCATGAGATTATGATTCCTATGATGTTGCTGTAGTTTACGTTTCAAATTTCTCTGCTTTTCCTTAATTTCAGTTGATGATAACTTCTCTGTTGGTATTGAGATAAACATGTCCCTTAATTCCTCTGTAACGTCAAAATCTTCAAGAACCTACAGACATTTTACAAATTATTATAAATGGCATATGCTAATGTACCAGGACACGAAAGAAGTAAAAAAGAGGAGTGCTTTAAAAGCTTCAGCTAATGCAGCCAAATTAACCTTGAAAACTCCATCCACATTTCGACCACCCACAACGAAAGAACATCCTGTATTTTAGCAGCCAAGCGGTATCTCTAACATCTTGCCATAATCACCACCATGATATTTGGCCTGCAAACCAATCGGCAACTACTATTACTTTTGTTCTTAATATGTTAACTTTTGTCATGGTATAATTCTTAGCTCTTGCTGCCTCATCTTTTGTATATGCCCACTACCCATCCGGTGCTTGTTTTCATTTTTAGTGTAGACCTTTAGGCTATGTTTATACTTGGGATATGACTATCAATCCCAAGTGTCTTGTTTGTTTTTAAATTTAGACTTGAGACTATTAGTCTAGGGATTATAAAATGACTTAATGTCTTTAGATTATACTCCCTCCATTCCTTAATATAAGTCGTTTTAGAAAATTATTTTTGTTCCTTAATATAAGTCGTTTAAGAATTTCAAGTAAGCATTAATTGCTTAGTTTCCAATATTACTCCAAATAATAAATATAACTTTGGTTTTCTTACTATTTTTTGCCCAATAAATAACACTCTTTTTTCAATATAAGGGCAATATAGACAATTGATATTATATTTAATGTTATACAATCATTTCCTTAATACTTGTGCACAACTCTAAAACTACTTATATTAAGGAACGGAGGGAGAGTAATTATAATTCCGGGATTATAATCCTAAGATTAATAGTTTTGGGATTATAATCTCATGGATTATAATACCGGGATTATAATCTTTGCAAACAAACATAGCCCTAAAGTCCTGAGTAGACTAGAGTTGGGGATTGCATTTGAAATTATTGTTCCATTTTCTTTTCTTTTTTGGGTTGGACATTATTGTTCTTATTTTTGAGACATAGTTATTGTAGGTTGAGAGTGGGGGAGGATGAGCATGTGTGATATCTCCAACGAATGGTTTGTTCTCCTGTCTGAGGCATGCATACCTCTTCACAACTTTATAGTTTATCACTACATATCAAGATCTCGGTTCAGCTTTATGGATGCATATGATGACCCTGGACCCTATGGAAGAGGGCGCTATAATGACAACATGGTTCACGTGGTTAACATCACTCAATGGCGCTAAGGGTCTCAGTGGTTTGAAATTAATCGAAAACTGACATTTAACATTGTTGAAGATGATACTTGTTACCCAAAGTTTGAGTAGTTCTGCAGACCAGCGTGTTATGTGGACGAGCACTACTTTCCAACCATGTTGAGTATCCATTTGCCCCGCCTCTTGGCAAACAGGAGCATTACCTATGTGGACAGTGGACTGGTCTAGTGATGGTGCACATCCTGCTACATTTGGAAAAGCCGATATGACAACAATTTTAAGAAAATTCTCCAAGCTCAAACATGGAGCTGTAATAACCAGCATCTTCAGCTCTAATAACTAACCATTCGTTGAAAATAATTGTTTGTTGGTGGTGCATATGATATTACTTTTTGTTTATTTCTATATATGATTTGTATTGGCTTTAAGGCTTTTTTTTCATAAAGGTGTTTATTTGAATTTTAAATACATAAAAATATATTAAAAATTTTTCTAGCGAAGATGTTAAAAGTTCTATTTAATTTTTTTTTATAAGTTTGTAGACTGGTATATAAAAAAACAAAAAAGATCATTTCACATTTTATTAAACACTTAAAGTAGAATGGTGATTTTATTCTCGACAGAATGAATGAACAAACCAAACATAAAAATTAAATGACCATTAACATTCCCATTCTTTCTTTAAGCCATTCCATTCCTTGAGTCAATTTATTCCATACATGCCAAGGGAATGAGAACCAAACATAGTCCTAGTACTTCAGCACACAAACATATATACAAAACCAAGAAGCATATATAGAATAGAATCATAAAAAGGGGGAAAATGGTTACTTATTGTCATGGAATATACATTTCCCAAGAATTTTCTGCACAATAAGCTTCATGAATATGATAATGGCTCACCAATTTGTATATTTTCAGGAAGCATGATTCCTTCAGAGAAGATGAACCTATTGGATGCACCAAAGATGTTAGCTACTTGAAGCACTGCCATTTGAGATACATCAGTCATTGGCAAGACTGCGTCGGGGAGGCAAGGGATACATTCAGGAAGATATTCTTTCTTATTAAAAGTTGGAGCATATAATGTTAAAACTGTCTGACAAAATATAAACCTGCAAAAGTGAAAAATTAATTTACAAATGTGTCATCTTCGGATTCATATAAAGATACATGAGAAACATATAGCAAACTAATTCAAGAAAGTTAGCAAATTAACATATGGAAGTTGCACTGCCATTTGGGAGTGCATGTTTCTAGTTACTTATTAACTTCTCTCAATGCCACAAAATTTATGAGCTTTTCTTTTTCAAATGTAATTTCTATGTAAATGCATTCAACAGGAAAAAGATAAAACAATCCTTCTCTATACAAAAGCGTCCTAATTATTTGCTTAGAAGATCTCGAAAATAGTTGTAATTCTAAAAGATAAGTTATCCACAAAAAAGAAAGAGAGAGAGAGAGCTGGAGAGGGAGGATATGTTGAATCACCATTTCCACACATTATTCCACTTTAATATTCAGTGACATCTGTAGTTGTCGGTGATTATCAAAACCTTGTGAAAGAGAAGAAAAAAGAAGTTGAAAGGTACCTTAGAAGCAAACACCTTAGGAATGGATCAGTTAATACTTGAGCCCAAACAGGATTGAGACCATCTGAAGTTATCAACATTGATCCCCAATGATCCAATGACGAGGAAACCAGGTTTTCAGCCTTGTTACACATATCCTGAAAACGACTTCCCTATTTTAGTCTACTAAACTAAAGCAACTAAATACAAAAGAGCAGGGAGCAGTTTGATTTTTATTCACCATTTCAATATCAGATCCAGAAAATCCAATTAAGAGGAGGAAAGCCTGCAAAGGAGCTGTCAGGAAACTGGTAAATATACTTCCACTTGACTGACGAGTAGAATCTACAGCTCCAGGTATAGGAGGCGAAGAGGTTGGAGATAGAAGCATCGCAATAGGCTCTCCTTTTTCTGCTCCATTTATAGCCTATTGCATGTTTGAAACCAGGGTTAGCAAGATGATGAAATTTAGCAATTTATTCAATGCACTAGAGGTAACTTTTAAAGGTAATCAACTTATTGATTTTACCGATTAGGTTACCTAATAATCAACTTTTTAGGATAAAACAACTGCATATCCCTAATTTTCAATCATGTCAAGTTATATACTCTTTACCCAAAGTATAAATAAGTAATTCACCTGGTATATTTATACTCCTTTACATTAAGAAACTAAAGACTGGGTATATAAAATAAGTACAACCTCACCAAGGAGAATATTCTTGTTATGTTTGAAAATTCTAAATAAGAAGATTTTCATGGTTAAATATGAACATGTTTGTGAGCAAAGAATCAGTATTAAGATACTTGCCTTGAAGGATTTACTGCTATTGCTGTCAATAACAAGAAAAAGTGGCCTTCTTGTAAATGGAATGAAGTCACAAGGGTAAATGCAATTTAAACCTGAAAACAAAATTTTTGCAAGACATTAGATATTTTTCATACTGTCACCTTCAATTGCAATGTAACTGATTAGATCAGGTTTGAACATAAACAGTGCTTTAGTAATGCCTCCATATGCATAAACTGGCAGGGAAGTGAACCCGAAACCATAGAGCATATAACCCACAAACAAAACCACAACTAAGGAAATCCAAACTAAAAAATGTAGTGTTCTAAAAGGTGGTCGCCTAGGCGCTAGGCCCCCTGGCGCCTCACCTAGGCCAAAAAATCCCTCCAGGAAATTAGACGGGGCCTAGACAGGCTATGCGGGGCCTAGGCGGGCGGCCTAGGCGGGCAGCCTAGGCGGAAAAGGCAGGGACCTAGGCGGAGATTTTTTTTTAAAAATTTTTAATAACTACTCAAACCAGATCTTGATATATTTATTTTTCTAATGATTTACCATATTCATATTGTAGGTTGTAGCATATCAAATCACAACAAGAAGTGAACAAGATCAAGTCAAAATGGATAATTTTATTATAGTTGTAATTTTTTGAACTTGTACGAACTTCAAATTATATAAATGATGATACAATTGTAATATTTAGTTTAATTCAATATAATTCTTAATTTATATTTAATTTCTTAAATTTTAATATTGAATTGAATTCTTGAAATTTTAAATTTTATTATTTAATAGCAATCTTGTTTATAATAAAACTACTACGTTAAAGATATGTGTTTGAACTTTAAGCAAAGGCCTTTATTATTTTTATTATAAATTGTTTTGCTTTATATTATTGTTTAATTTGGATAAATGTAAGATAAAATATTAAAATTGACTTATAATCAAAAATTCCGCCTAGGCTCCCTAGGTACTAGGCCCCCCGGCCCCGGGCCCCCGCCCTAGCGCCTTTTAGAACATTAAAAAATGAAAAACATTCAACTCCTTACTTGTAAGTCATCAAATTTGTATACAACTAGTAGTAGGTGAAAATCTGAAATCACTAAAAGCAGCCCATGTAGAAAGGATGTATACAAAGAAGGAAAAGGAGCACCAAAAAAGAACTCGTCGTACAAAGAAACGCCTAAAAAAATGAGCACTAGAAAGTTAGCAATGGGGAAACAAATAAATACGGCCATAAAGGGCAGGGATCATTTGGCAGTTTCACTTGGGTTCTATGAAGATTATCAATAGCCCTCAATGCTTCAGCTCGAGATGAGACTCCATGATGTAAGATTTTTAAAAGGTTTGGAACTCTCTCTCTCACTCACTCTCCTTTTCCCGGTTTGCTTTCGCTCATATCTAGTATCAATATCAATTTCCTCTCTAGATGGCTCAACTTTCATATCACTTCTATAAAATATTTGATGCTTTTGAACCCGACTTATTTCTGATGCTTTTGAACCAAACTTATCTCTTCTAAACAGGAAGCACCATCATAATTTTCCATCAGCGAGACAAACAACTTAATCAAACTGATTCATCCCCAAAAAAGGCTGTGGCCCTATGTTAGCTTCAACAATGAACCGCGTATGAGCATGTTACAAATAGTTTAACCAATAGACTCAAAAAGTAGAGAGATGTTACTCAAGCTGTGAAGGAACACCTTTGAAGGAAAATGTGAGTGTTATTAACCATCAAACAGGAAACTAATCACTGGAAGGGGTTAATATTAGGGGGAGACTAAGCCTTCCAAAAGGGTGATGGGATGGAGGAGCTTTTTTTGTCTCGGAATTAGCTTTCCGTATGACAACAATAGAAATTTACTCAAGATCTTATGAAACTGATTGAAACAAATATACACTTTCATCTTCTGCTGTAATATTATATAGTATGAAAGATCATCAGGATATTCAACAAAATAATAAATGGACCTCCTCCTCAGCTTCTGCAATAAATTCCTGATATGCTTATGTATTCAGAAAAAGAGAGCACTTAACGTTAATGATTATGTAGTTCAGGAGGCAAATGCAACTATATACAGTTTTTGCCAAGGTATACTTCACTAGCCAAGTAGCTCAAAAGTACTAAAATATCACCTCTTAGCAAATAATCTGATTCGGAGATCATCTATGTCTATACGCCTAAGCATGATGAGTAGAACTCAATGATAAGAAAGATCCCTTCAAGACAAAATTTAAACAAACTGAAAAGAGAAGCATCTAGGTCACTGGAAATATTGTAAATTATTTGGAATTCCCATTAGAGAGGCTCACATTCATTGATCACTTGTGTAATAACACCTGATATATTCTTTTAAGGAAATACGAAATATATAATGAAGAACCAGAGTGGGAAATTAATATCATCAATGACATGTAAGCAAAAGGAAAAGTAATTAATAGATCCAACGCTATCTATAGTAGATTTGTCAATGAGTTGTAAAAATACCTCCATTCCCACGATCACCAATATGCAAGCCAGTATGGTCTCTTAACCAATCTCTTTTACTTTGCTCGGGTGAAGGGTTAAAGCAGCCAGTTAGAGAATTAGAAGTGGCTTCAGGGTGCATGGAACGAGACTCGAAGTTCTTTAGGTTGTTTTGAGCATTGCTAGTAGAAGTTGTAGAACGGGATGGAGATGACAGTCTATGTCCACTACTTCCTGAAGCAAGTAAAAAGCAACCTGCATTACTTCAGAATTAAAGCAAAGTAAATTAGAAGTGGCAGGCTGAGAAGAAAGAAGCTGTGGAACCTGAAGCAGAAAGATATATTAAAAGAACTCCATCAGGAGGGAGCTCCTCACATACAGTTGCCAGGACCTGTCAATGGAAGCAGAGAAAAGTTGTCAATAACAGTATTCCTATGGATTTCTTCCAGCACGCTGTTTCAAGAATTGAGATATCTCAAGGTACTTTTCCTATAAGTCTGATTGCACTATTTATACACGAGTTCCAAGGAAGATTGGGGGCGGGGCGAGGTCATGATACTGGGGTCTGATGGCATATATAATCAAATTCCGATTTGCAATGACAGTTATATTCTAATGCAATAAGCATTCAAATTGAGTGGGTTCTCAACTGATTTGAAATCCAGCCCCAAAAATTAGCTTTACAGTCATTACAGTTCTAAATAAACCCTACAGAATTGGCTGTTTGATTGATAATTCAATTTTTATCATAAGCACAAACGCCCAAATGCCAAGATTGGAGTTGAGGGGCCCAAATTTAAAGTGTGAATTGCAACTCCACCCCTAATTCTACATGTCAATAAGGTCCTCAAGGTAAACCGTGCATACAGATATTTTTCTAGTACTAGCTCAAGGACAGATACTCACTGCTATGAAATGTGTAACAGATGGACGATATAGGATGGCTTTGCGTGGATTAGGTGGCAAAGTAGGATCAGTTATATCTTGCGAGTAGTTTATACGACTGGGCCCTGGGGCTCCATTTTGACCGATGCCAGCACCAGTTCCACTAGCAGGAGCTCCACTTGACTGGTAAAATGAGCCACTGGGTTCCCATTCCAGACATTGAAGCATTCTGAAAGTATCAAGCGTGAGCTCTGAAAACTTGATCTGACCATAAAATCAACAAAGAAAAATGTTAAAATATCAGCATTAGTGCAGTAAGTCTAGCACATCAGATCAAGTCATCCATACATTCCGGATATAAAATGTATATATTAAATTTCATTTGCTGCCACCAAATCTAACAAACAACTAAACAGACAAAACAAAAGGTAATAAGCCTCAATTAGCAACAGAAACAAGATATGAACCTCGTTAGGATGGTAGCTGCATAGGAGTGCATCTCTTAATTTGAGCTTTCGCTTGGCATCAGCAACATGTGGTAGACAATCCGGATGAAGATCCAGTACGAGACTATATCTCAAAGGCCTGATATTCATAAAAGCTGTGTCAGCTTTTAGAAATTTAACTATTTCCTGGACGACCAGCTTCCATTCTTTAAAGTCAGTTTCCTGGAAACAAGATCATCTTAAGGTTATTCCATCTATCAACAAAGGAAACTCTTATCAAATATTTTCTCTCCTCAATTATATTTTTCAATACATAAAGATGGGTAAATCTGAATCTCATTGAAATATAAAAATGGGTCCATTATTACAGCAACTGTATAATGTCATCAGACAATTAGAGGAGGATTGTGTTTATTCAAATCTACGGTGACGTGAATGTGATTGTTTCAAAACTAAGGATAATTTTTTTTTAATATATTATGACGATTTCAAGATCAATAATATGACCTACTAAAAAATAAGCTCCATGATATATATTAATATATGTGCACAATATATATATATATATATATATATATATGAAATGTACGAAGTCTGCTTGCACTGAGCATCCAAATGCACTCTTACAAGGCGCATCTAAGAATTCCATGTTACAAGTATTCTTTCATGCTTCAGTAAAGTTTCGTATGACTGATTAGTATGAATACTTAATCAAGAGTTAGGTTACTATGAAAAGTAAAGAGTCTAATTACATGTCTCACAAGATATAAAAGTAACATCACTTCGTAAACCTAACTGGTCCTCATCAAACTTATGGAAAAGACTCCTAGTAGTATGGCTAGCCTTAAAGCACCACACTGAACAAGATTGAGTAATTTAATTTTCACAGGACATGGCACACCAAATGATGCCATATCCAGATATTACAGCCACTAATGATTAAAGGTCCTTTATCCCCTTAGTTCAGTCCACAGTGAAGACCATCAAGCAATTTGATTATAATGGGACACAGCTAAGCCAAAATACAGAAGGTAGTCAACACAATATATTTTTAGAAAAAGATTAACAATAAATGACCTGAAAAGTCCTTTTGCACTCATCAAGCAACATTTTGAGTTGATTAACCAACTGAAAGACCATTTCTCGTCGGCTCAACACCAAACACACCGTCAAAAATCTAGCAAGAAATCTCAATTGCTTGATTGCAAGATTGAGATCCTGAGAAAATCCGTCCTTGAAATACTCCCTAGTCAACACTGCTTCATAGAATATATATGACTCCGACAAATAACTTCGGTCACTCGTCCTCATATACTGCCCGAAGTATAGCTGCCCAATTCGTGATGCAATATCCCCAATCTCCCATCTCTTAAGCCCTGCTTCCACCAGCTTCTGCCGATTTTCTTGTTGAAACTTCCACAATTGTGTATACACCTTGAATACCTTACAAAAGTATGTATCATACCTAAAACATCACCACAAACATGTATTTCAGGAATATCATTAACAAACAGACTGACACAATTTGTCAAAAAAACAAGGAAAGAAACCAAGTAAAACCAAATATTCTCTTTATGGTGTTAGATTGTCAAGAATATTTGTAAAAAGGAAGAAAGTTGGATCGAACTTTCAATCAGTTCTCTTTTTATATAAAAAAAGGATACACAAATCCAAAGTTCCAAACTATAGAAACAGTCCAAATATCAAGGTAAAATTGGACTAGTCATACAAACTTGCCCAGAAAAAAAAAATCACTGAATTCCCGATTCAAAATTTCATATAGTTTAGCTATTAGCAGATGGATTCAAGCAATTGCCTAAAGATAAGGAAAATGGACTAGATTATTCAATTACTCATCATCAGTTCTCTTCTGATATCTACAGATACATCAGAAACTTAATTAATGTAATAAAACGGCCATTACAACTTAATTAAGGTGCATTTATCAATTTAAGAATGAAACAACAGCTTATATAATTCAAAAATACATCTCATTACTTTTATTCTCTTACACTTTCTAAGCAACCAAAAACGGTCCCAAAAAAATGTTTATGCTATTCCTATTACACTTACAAACCAACTTCCCTATCAAAATTGCATATTTATTGGGAAAAAAATTATAACTTAATTACTATAAAACAAATCAAACTGATATATACATGCATAAATACACAGAAAAAATAAATAGGGTAGGACCTGTTGCGTTCGTAATAGGGCAAATCCCTAATTTTGGAGAACTTCTTGTCGGCTTTAGCGACGAGCGACCAATACACTTCGCTCACTGGAATGTTGTTCTGTGATTGTGATGCCGACATTTTTCCGAATCTTCCTGCTCACAACCGGACAATCGGACTGCACTTTATTTGATTATCATCATATTAATAATCAAAAATATAACCTAATTTGATCGAATTTTTGTAACAAGTGATCTTCGTTCGGAGAGAGGTGGTGTCAGTCAGTCAGTGGCGTGGTAAAGCTTTAACCAATTTTTACTGGGAGTTTCGTCTTCCAGGGAATGTATTGTGACAGTGAATTAGAAAAATTGATACCCCCTAACTCCCAATTTTTTCTTTATTTTTCGTTTATATATTTTAATTAAAAAAATTAGTGACTTTAATTTATTTATTTTATTATTTTTAACATTAAATATTAATTGTTTTTGACTTTAAAATGAATTTTAGAACAAAAGGTTTACTACATTTCTTAAATTTTCATATTATTTCTAAAAACAAAATACTAATTTATTTATCTTTCATGTTTTAAACGAGTGCTAAAGTAAAATATCTTCTTTGTTTTAAATTACAAAATCATTATTAATTTTTAAAAATTAATTTGAGACATTTTTTAAATATAAAATTAAAATAATTTATTAAAAAATTGAAACAATAAATCTTTTTATGAATATTAATTTTATATAATTTATAATATTTATTATTATATTAACTAAAATTAAAACAACTCACATCGGTGTTGAATTTAAAAATATCTTGAGTGGATGAATTTCAAAAAATTTAAAAATTATGATTTCATATTTTCAAGCAGTAGGAAGTATTAATCATGTATAGTTTATAATTTATGTATCTTTTTCTTAAACATAGCTAGCGCATCTGTTGATTCTAACTATTTTGAGGGAGATTCAAAATTGTAATCTAGTACAATAAAAGAAGAAATTTTATTGGTAGTGTCGACGCCGGGATTTAGAAAAAAATATATATTCATATAAATAAATAAATATATATATATATATATGTGTGTGTGTGTGTACTAGCCATAGTATTCGTGCCTCCGGTACTATATATGAATGAGAGGAGATTATTGTCGTTGGAGAATGAATGAAACAGCGGAGAAGGATATAAGAGTAAGAGAGTAATTTTTTCTCGTTTGAAGTTAAAGAGAATATAATGGACGGTGAGATTTATCCTAAACTTTGGACAATTCTAATCGTTTATTAGAATGAGCGAAAAATTCAAAATCAGTTGTCTTTGTTAATTAGATATGTGTTATGTTGTTTGCTTTACTTATTCCCTTTTATTGTTGCTTTTCCTTTATTATTTATCCTTTGTATTACGACTTATTTGTTTTATTAAAGGGTGAAATTTAGAAAGAGGCCGACAGACGACTTGAAAATATTAATTTTAATAATTGGGCCGATTGTCAAAGTCACCAATTGGTATATATTTACAATGGATGTACCAAAATATCCGAATTTGAAAGATTTTCAAAATGTTGCTCAATATATGACTCTATAAGATAAGACTGGTTTTGAAACCCGAGAATCGAGGAATTCGGGGGCTTGATTAAGCGGGGGAAGGTGTTAGGCACCCCCGACTTCTGTGAAAAACACGGTTACAGATTCTTGTTAATTTTTCTAAGCATAAAGTGTGTGTGTGCGCACTTTTGATTATATTAGTTGTTTTGACTGTAATTTGCGTATATGAATGGCTTTTGCTTTTGAAAGTAATGTTGTACCTTTTTGGACCTATGCATGAAAGACTTAACAAAGTGTATTGAAGTGATGTTTTAGAAAACAAGATTTTCAAATCCTTTGTCAAATAGGAATTATGGTCCTTTGATACTTACACTTATTAACCTAGATTGATCTAGTCTCGCGTTGCTATGCTATTTTTGTGACGCCCCCAAAATAGGTCCAATCCATCCAACCTATTCCGAGTAGCCAAATACATGGTACAGAAAATAACTACAATTTTATTACTACAATTGTCATGCAAAATACAACAACATATATGTTGTGAGTTTTGATACAAATATATACCAACTGTGACTCTCATCACAACCTTGGATAACACGCCACAATGGCACCTTACATAAAGGTACAATCAATAACTGTTTTAGAAATTAAAATCTTTGAGAAGTGCTCAAGGAAACCTTCGTACATGGGAGGCCATGTGTCTAGGTTATGATAGATATCATATGCCCACAGAATTATCCTTGGTTGACCCAATAGACCCCAAAGAAAAACGAGAAGATTACTATTATGTTCTTTCCAATGGTGAGTCTTCTCTTGACATATAACTATCTCCACTGTCTGCAATTAAAAATTATATTTCAACCAAACTCCAAGATTATATAAGTAGTGCTTGTAGATATACTCAACAAGTGGATGTGCACAACTCTGCCTTATGATAACCGAGGTTATATGTCATTAGACATCTTGTATGGTAGTGGCAAAACACTCTTCCAACTTTGGGTTCACCTCACCCTATTGTTGTTCACCAAAATCAATTATTAGGTGACGTATAATATACGACACACACATCTTAGGTCCTCAATAAAATTATATATTGTATGTCATGCCGTTTTATAATGTGTTGAGAAACTTTGACAGTCTCGGACCATCACACTATTCCCCTGTTATCCCTGCTCGACCCAGCTACACACTTATTACCTGAAAGGAATTGTGAAACAAAAGAGTGAGCACAACTAGCTCAGTAAAGAATATCATGACTAAAGATAATTAAATTATCAATAGCCTTCATCAGTAATGAATCAGAGATTTAGAACATATGATAGATGATAAAAGTTTTCAACCATAGTTGCAGTGGAACGAGCAATCCATTAGAAGAGTCAAATAGACCATAAGGTCTATTATCTTCTCCATGTTAAAATTTCACCAAAAATATTTTATCATTGTAACATCAATCAACAGTTTATGTCCACAATCACATGTATAACTCATAATCATAATTGTAGTTGTAAATTCTTCTTCTCATCTAAGACGAAGATAATTTTCATCGCATGTCTTTACCGGAAACATCAAAGATCATGGTTATACCAAATCACAATTCTTGTTCATAATCATACTAATAAATTCATCTTTACACTACGGGCCAAAGATATTCATTAACAGTTCATCTTAGGGGTGTAAATCGAGCCAAGTAGTTCGGTACTCGACTTGAGATCGGCTCAAAAATAAGATCCAAAGCTCGAATTCGAAGTTAATCCGAGTCGAATCTGATCCATACTCGTTTTTTGTTTAATGATACACGAGTCGAATTCGAGCATACCAGTATTCGCTCAGATTAGGGTTCGAGTATTTTATTTTTTCTCGAACTATACTCGATACCTGCTCGATGGATCATATTCGAATATTGGTCTGATCCATGCTAGTAAGCTAAATATGTGATATTTGTATCAATCTTTATAATTTATAAAGTGTAGTATGAAATTGTGTAAACTTGTACATGAATAAACCAATGAATTGAATGTCAATTTTTATTACATTCTTTATAATTTCAATACATAAATAAAAGGGAAAAAGTTTTATATATAAATATTAGTTAAGTAATCAATTTAGTATGTAGTGGTTCAATTTTAAGTGAAATGGTTCATATTCGAAACTCGATTTGAAGGCTCATGAGTAACTCGCTTTGTAAACGAGTCGAGTACTTACGAGTCGAGTAGGTCTGAGTAATGATCCGAGTCGAATCTGGCGCAAAAATATAAATCCCTTATCGAATCCGAGTCGAATTCGTACTCAATTTTTTCGAGTCGAGCCGAATCTGAGCATGAAGGTGTTCGCTGAGATTCCACTCGTTTACACCCCTAGTTCATCTTTGCACTACAAGCCAAAGATATTTAACAACAGGTCATCTTTGCACTACATGTGAGACCCCAAATTTTATGAATAAAGATTTAAATTTTTCAACATATTTTTTTTTAATATTATGGTGTGGATTTCATATAATGTTATAGTTGTGGGTAATATTTATAAATTTTGCAAGGTACGGAAGTTGTTATATAATATTCGATTGCTCGGGGAATATTCGTTTTAAACAGGGAATATTCGTACGACAACACAATCATTGGTCACCTAATTGCGCGCCAATAGGGAGAAATCCTTATTGGAAAGCCCCCTCTTTCCTGGGAACGACCTGGTCGATTAATATTGTGAATTCTAATAATGATGATAAATGTTGTTAAATATATTGAGGTGTCTTTTTATGAAGTCACGAAAGTTTATATATATATATATATATAAATTTTGTTTTATTGGTATTATTAATGTAATAAAACAGAAAATCTTTTTATATAAAACAGAATACTTTTATAAAGTTATTTGTATTATTAGACAATAATTAGAATATAATATATTTTATTATGCATAGTGTTTGCATAGTACCTGCATAGTATTTGCATAGTAAAATCTTTTTATATAAAGCAGAATACTTTTATAAAGTTATTCATTTTATTAGATTATAAATAGAATATATTATATTTTATTTAAAAGATTTTTTTATTAGAATATTTTATTAATACTGCATAGTAAATCAATATGGACCCTCCGTTTAAAAGTAAATCAATCTGGACAATTCATGAATTAGTTACTATTCAGTCCATTCTCCTACAAATAGGAGCTCATTCCTTCATTATTTCTTACGAATTCACTGAAACTCTAGAGAGAAAGAAGAAAAGTATTCTGCTACTTCACTACTCCTATATCCAGTTTCTTCTAAGGTAAGAGATATTATTTGTTGTACTCGTAAGGGGTATTATTTCTTTCGTATTCAAGAAGAGAACTTCTGTTATTTCATTCTTTATTATTATGTTGGAATAACCTGTCTATGCGAAGTACCGCATACATGGTGAAATTCTTCTGTTATTCCATTCTTTATTATTATGTTGGAATAACCTCTATATGTGAAGTGCCGCATACATGGTAAAATTCTTCTATTATTCCATTCTTTATTATTCTATTGGAATATCTTGTCTGTGCATTTACGCATGACCTGGTTCCAATATTTATTATTCTGTTGGAATAACCTGTTTGTGTGGTCTATCGCATGTATGGTGAATTCCGTTGTTATTCCATTCTTTATTATTCTGTTAGAATATCCTGTCTGTGCGTTTATACATGACCTGGTTTCATTATTTATTATTCTGTTGGAATATCCTGTCGGTGCGGATTACGCATGACCTGGTTCCATTCTTTATTATTCTGTTGAAAATAACCTGTCTGTGCGATCTATCGCATACATGGTAAATTCTTCTGTTATTTCATTCTTTATTATTATGTTGAAATAACCTGTCTATGTGGATTACCACATGCATGGTGACTGATCCTTTGTATTCATATAAATAACATTTTCATTCAAAAAGGGGTTTCTGCAAGGGGCAGTTTCATAATTTTTCTGATCCTCAAAAATTCTAAAAAAATTTGAAATGATAATTTGATGAGTTTTCTAGATTGTGTCCAAAAATGGCGATTTTTGGATGTATAGATTAAGAGTTATGAATTTTATGGGAAAAGACTATTTTAAAAGTAAACCCTTATAACTTCTTGTTGTTAACTCCAAAATTGTTGAAATTTTTATTGGGAGTACATGTATATAACAGGAGTATATCCTGTAAATTTTAGAATTTTTGGACAAAAGTATAATTTATGATAAATGTCTAAATATTCAACAGTTTTAGCCATATGAAAAATAGTAAATGAATTTTAAAAATTCTGAGAAAAATATATGTTCAATATGGGACTATATTCTGCTAAATCCTAGAAAAGAAATATTTTTGGGACTGATTTGGTATTTTTCATGAAAATGAACTAGTTATGAGTAAATAAATTAAATATGTTATGTGAAGTAACAAAATTGGAAAATAGGATTTTATGGCTTGGGAATCCTATATAGGGTATATGCAGATTTTTGATGAGGGATTTGATCATTGGTGATGAAATCTTATGAGTATGGCATTTTTGAATGATTAAATACATTATTTGGTAAAGTGTAAACAATTGAAATAAATTGTTTATAAGTTTAAGAAGTGATTAAAATATTGTTATATTATTAATAATATTAGATTACGAGTTTATTAAGTGATTGATAATATTTGGATAAATTTAAAGTCTTTAATATTTATCCTTGTTTTCGTTTAGTTAATGCTTATATCATTGTCATCATCCTCGTGCTTATATTGTGATGAAAGTCATCTTTGGCTTACGTGAATAGATGGACTTAGAATGATTATGACCAGGGATCATTCGGTATAATCATGACCTGTAATGTTATAAATGATGTGGTAAAAGTCCTCAGTGTCCTGTAGTGCATTGATGGACAGTTTTTGGTACAATTATGACCAGAGATTATTCGGTATAGTCATGACCATTGATGATTTAATGAATATCCTTGGCCCGTAGTGCAGGGATGACTCAATGATGTGGTTAATTTATTAAGCTGAGTCTCAGCGATAAAAATTGATGAGAACATTTTTAAATCATAGAAGATAGTAGATATCATGCTTTACTTGACTCTTCTAATAGATTACTTATTCCGCTGCAGTTAAACTTGATGTCTATTGTATTTTATCAGTTTAACATTGTTGAAGGCAAAGTATAATTTATTCTGCATTATCTTAGTCATAATATTTCTTACTGGGCTAGTTGAAATCACCCTTTCTTTCACTGTTCTCTTCAGGAAATGAGAATGTAGCTGGGACTAGTCGGGGAACGGAGTGACGGTCCAGATGATAGTATTAGTAGTCCTCACTATTCTGTTAAATAGTGTGACAATAAATATAATGAGGACTCCTTTGAGTGTGGATATTGTCTAGATAACAATATTCTTATTAAAACTCTCAATTTATGTTTTGTCGTATTTTTCACGTCTTTTGTATAATTAGTTTGTATTTGTATTCAGTACCTTGTATCTGGCGACTCAAGATGGGTGATGTATACCTATTTTGGGGGCGTCACAGTTGGTATCAAAGTTTAGGGATATGATCCCTGGCTAAGATGTGAGATAAGAACTAGGAGGGGAGAGACGGGGAATTCTTCCGCTAGTATGAGCTACTTAAGTTTATTTGATATTTAATTGGTCGGTCAAAGTATGGGAATAATATGTGATATGTTAATTAACCCTTGTTTTGTGGTAGTATTTGAAAATGACATCCGAGAATGTTGAGAATATCAATGGAGAATGTTGAGAATGTTGAAAATGACATCCCATTTGGTTGATAATGAGGAGAGAATTACGCAAATGTTTCTAAGAGGTTTGAAACTCGAGATACGTCAATATCTTATCTCTCATAAACTTTGTTTATATTCAGATGTTGTGAATAGGGCTCAGTTATTGGAGCGCGATAATGAGTCAGCACAACCAAAAGACAACGACCAACAACACGATAATAATCGTACCGGTGACAACGACCATCGGAACAATGATAACCATCGTGGGGGAAATTATCATGCCAAGAATGGTAACCACTTCGATGGTAATCATGTCCAAGATAATAGAAGTGGAAATTTCAAGAAGAGAAGTTTCAATAATGATGAAAAGACAGCAGCACCATCACCCATTTCAAAGGAAGAATAACGACCACTGGTCATATGTTTCAAATGCGGACAGGAGGGACACATCTGTCCAAACTGTATGCAGCAATCCAAAGCGTGTTTCAATTGCGGAAGAGAAGGTCATCTAGCTCGAATTTGTCGTGTAGTGAAGTCATGTCAAGCTGGGACGGTGGCACCAAAGGCGGATACGGACAAAACAAAGTCGGTGGTTTCAGGAAGAGCGTTTTTCGTGACTTCTCAAAAAGCGAGTAACCCAAACGAAGTTAGCACGTGTTAGTTAATTATAAATTTTTGCGAAGTCTATACCTTATTAGATACCGGTTCTACCTATTATTTTATCTTTCTTGCTTGCGTTCAACGTTTAAATTTGACCCCTGAGAAGTTAGACTTTAACTTATTGGTTGAAACTTCGTTAGTAGAAATTTGCATATACCTTATATAGGATTCTCAAGCCATAAAATCCTATTTTCCAATTTCTTACTTCACATAACATATTTAATTCATTTATTCATAACTAGTTTATTTTCATGAAAAATACCAAATTAGTTCCAGATAATTTTCTTTTTTCAGGGATTTAGCAGAATATAGTCCCATATTGAACACTAGTTGTGTCTCGTGCCTCCGGCACTATATGGACGATGAAATTTATTTCAAACTCTGGACGGCCCAGATAATTTATTAGGGTGAACGAAAAATTCAAAATTAGTTATATTTTGTTAAATAGATATAAAAATGTAAAAGGATAAAATATATTTATATAATATTTTAAAATTGAATTATTTACTTATATTTTTCATAAATCATTTTCTATTTCTATATTTCAAATTTTAAACAACTTTTGGGGGGGGGTAGGGGGGGTGGGGTGGGGTGGGGTGGAGTGGCGGGGTGGAATGGTATAGCATGGGAATATATATAATGGTATAGCATGAGAATGATATAGAATGGTATTGCATAGGTGGAATGTTTTGAAGGGTTAGATTTATCCCAATTTTTTGACGGTCCCGATCTTGTAATAAGTTTGAGCGGGAAATTAAGTATTTCAAAATCAGTTCTATTTTGTATAAATAGATATATTTTTCTCGAAATTTTTAAAATTCATTTACTATTTTTCTTATGGCCAAAACTGCCGAATATTTAGACATTTATCATAAATTGTACGTTTGTCCTAAAATTCCAAAATTTACAGAGTATACTTCTGTGATATACATGTACTCCCAATAAAAATTTCACCAATTTTGGAGTTAACCATAAGGAGTTATAAGGGTTTACTTTTAAAATAGTCTTTTTCCCATAAAATTCATAACTCATAATCTATACATCCAAAAATCGCCATTTTTGGACACAATCTAGAAAACTCATCAAATTATCATTTCAAAATTTTTCAGAATTTTTGAGGGTCAGAAAAATTACGAAACTGAAAAACATAATAACCCTTACAATCACTTACCTCAAAAGAGCAGTATTTCTAACTGAAATATCGGATGTAAAGCCGAAGGAAACTTGCACTGAATAACAACTCTCAAAGTATCTAAATACTCACAAAAATACGCTCGATAATATAGAGAGAGAAAACTTATGTTTCTGGTATGATTTTCAATTCTAACTTAAACGCCTATTTATAGGAAAATGCTTGAATGCCAAAGGAGACTAAGTTAATAAAATAATAATATAATTTTTATACGCATGCATGCTTTGAATAAAACTCAGCCACCATAAGTGGGGCCCACCAGAAATCAGCCATCTTCCCCAATAACCAAAAGTGGGGCCCACCCATATTTTTAATAAAAATATTTATTTTTGAAACTTCAATAATTCATAATAAATAGCACTTTTATCAGAAAAATATGAATTTTATGTCCATTACACACGAAATTGAGTTCTCTACAACTTCTTAGCTTTATGTTTTTTCCAAATTTCAGACAGAAAATATCCGAAATTCAGAAACGGATGATTTTCAACAGCTCTTAAAATTCTAAACAAATCATACGTTAATTTTTAACGGTTCAAAATTTTTGGACATATACTCAACTTATATATGTATAACATATCCAAAAATCACAACGATCTAACGGTCGGATTAAAATTATAACTCACACAATAGAGCTTTAAGAACACTGATTTAATTTTTTAATACCTCCAATCCGATAAAATACTGATAAAACACCTCAACATTAATTCCTTCAATTATATCCACATAAAATAAATATTTTTTATCATATAAATCAATAAATAATTATTCACAAATAGTATTACAGAATCACAATAATGACAACCAGGCCGTTCCCACGAAAGACGGGGCTTTCCGATAAGGATTTCTCCTGTGACGCTCCTAAAATAGGTATACATCACCTATTCTGAGTCGCCAAATACATGGTACAGAATACAAATACAATCTTTAATATACAACAAGAAAGCTGTGAGTTTTAATACAAATATTGTCTTCTAGACAATATCCACTCTCAGAATAAGTCCTCATTACATTTATTGTCACACTAATTAACAGAATAGTGAGGACTACTAATACTATCATCTGGACCGTCACTCCGTTCCTCGACTAGTCCCGGCTATGTTCTCATTTCCTGAAGAGAACAGTGAAAGAAAGGGCAAGCTCAACTAGCCCAGTAAGAAATATTATGACTAAGATAATGCAGAATAAATTATCATTAGTCTTCAACAGTGTTAAACTGTTAAAATACAATATACATCAAGTTTAATTGTAGCAAAACATGCAATCTATTAAAAGAGTCAAGTAGAGAATAAAATCTACTATCTTTTATGATTTAAAAGGTTTTTCATCACTTTTATCACTAGGCCTCAGCTTAATAAATAATCCACCTCATCCTTGCACTACGGCCAAGGATATTCATAAGTATCATAACCACAAATTATCTATGCACTATGGGCCAAGGATATTCGTGTATTCATCAATGGTCATGATCATGCCAACAACTGTCCATCAATGCACTACGAGCCAATGGGGACTTTTACCACATCATTTGTAACATTACGGTCATGATTACACCGATTAATCCCTGGTCATAATCATACCAAGTCCATCTATGCACTACAGGCCACAGATGACTTTCAACATAATATAAACATGAGGATGATGACAGTGATATAAGAATACAATAAAAAAAGTTCAAGAATTAATTTATCCAGGAACTAATAACGTCCAAATTGTCAACATGATACTTCTTTGTAGAGTAAAATTCAAGAATGCTCAGAAGAATATTTTCATGAAAAGATACTAAATGAAGCGCAAATATCAAGGATATTCCACTAATTTCATGGAGTATAGAAGTCAAAATTTTAACCAACTGAGTATAATAAAGAATGGAATAACAAAAGAAATCACCATGCATGCGATAGACCGCACAGATAGGTTATTCCAACGGAATAATAAATAATGGAACAAGGTCATGCATAAACGCACAGACAGGATGTTATAACATAATAAAAGATATTGGATGAAAAGCAAATATCAAAGATATTCCACTAATTTCATGGAGTATAGAAGTCTAAAATTTTAACCAACTGAGTATAATAAAGAATGGAATAACAAAAGAAATCACCATGCATGCGGTACTTCGCAAAGACAGGTTATTCCAACAGAATAATAAATAATGAAACCAGGTCAGGCGTAATACTCACCGACAGAATATTCCAACAGAATAATAAAAAATGGAATAACAACAAAAATCACCATGCATGCGATACTTCGCATAGACATGTTATTCCAACAGAATAATAAATAACGGAACCAGGTCCAGCATAAAATGCACAGACAGGATATTTCAACAGAATAATAAAGAATGGAATAACAATAGAATTTCATCATGTATGCGGTACTTTGCATAGACAGTTTATTCCAGCAGAATAATAAATAATGGAATAACAAAAGAATTTCACTAAGTATAGGGTATCTCGCGTATACAGGTTATTCCAATAGAATAATAAAGACTGGAATAACAGAAGTTCTCTTCATGAATATGAAAAAAAAATAATACCCCTTACCTTATAAAGAAGAGTACTTCGACGGTAGGGCGGGGATATACTTGAAGAAACTTGCACTATGCTCAAAGTTTTCTTAAACGCTAAAGAAATATGTTCAAGATAGAAGAATAATTCTCTCTACAGTTTCTCTCTCTACAGTTTCAGTGAATTCGTATGAAATAATGAAAGAATGAGCTTCTATTTATAGAAGAATAGATTGAATAGTAACCAATTCATGAACGCTCCAGATCGATTTACTTTAAACGGACGGTCCAGATTGGTTTACAATAAAATATAATATATTCTATTTATAATCTAATAAAACGAATAATTTTATAAAAGATTTTACTATGTAAACACTATGCAGGCACTATGCAAACACTATGCATAATAAAATATAATATATTCTAATTATTGTCTAATAAAACGAATAACTTTATAAAAGTATTCTATTTTATATAAAAAATTTTACTATTAGCCTAATAAAATGAATAACTTTATAAAAGTATTCTGTTTTATTACATTAATAATACTAATAAAACAAAACTTTATCATCATTATTATTATTCACACAATTAATCGACCAGGTCGTTCCCAAGAAAGAAGGGGGCTTTCCAATAAGGATTTCTCCCTATTGGCGCGCAATTAGGTGATCAAACCTCTCCTTGACAGAACTTCTAGACATCGTTAATAATGCAAATAATAATATTAATAACTCTGTCATCTCAATTATTGATTTAATAATATATAAAATATCGACAATAATTGAATAAAACTGAATGACTTCGTAAGCATTAATAATCAATACCGTGTGCTACTATGCAACCACGCGTATTCTTGTACTTTTAACACTGGGTATTTTAACAGTTAACGGTAAAACTTCCGCCGTTATTTTCATAAAAAATATTTTTGTCGTTTTCTCAATCCGATAATAATTTCGTTGTGGGGTCCACCAATGATTGTGACGTCATACGAATATTTCCTGTTTAAAATGAATATTCCCCGACCAATCGAATATTATATATCAACTTGCGTACTTTACAAAATTTATAAATATTACCCATAACTATAACATTATATCAAATTTATTCAAAAAATGATAATTATAGAAAATTCATCTTTATTCATAAAAGTTGGGGCCTTACATCTCTTTATTGGCGCGCAAATAGGTTACCAAACCTCTCCTTGAGAGAACTTTCTAGACATTGCCAATAATGCTATCCAATAATATTATTAGAATAATATGAATTATTGATCTGATAATGGGAAATGTTGTGCCATGATAATTATTGAAATAACAATAATATAAAATATCAACGTAGCAATTATTGAATCAATAAAATAAAATACTGAACAGTAATTACTATAACAATTATTGAGTAGTGCCTTCTTACGTAAGAATAAAAAATAATGTGCAATACCGTGTGCTACTGTGCAACCACGCGTATTACTGTATTTTAACCACCAGGTATTCCAACAATGTAAACGGTAACAACTACGCCGTAATTTATAAAAACTCAAACTTGTCATTTTCTTCATCCGACAGTTATTCTGTTATGGGACCCACAAATGGCTGCGCCATCGTATGAATATTCCTCGACAGTAAGAATATTCTACGACCAAACGAATATTCCTCGATAAAAATGAGTATTTTTATAACCACTTGCATATTTTGTAAACTTTATATATATCACCCTTAACTTTAACTTTTTATCAATTTAACCATTTACTGAATAATAATTATAAAAGAAATTGAATACTTTTATTTCATAAAATTCGGGGTCTTACAATTTTATTGTGAAAGTAGACCCCGACTTTTATGAATAAAGATTTAATTTTTTGAAATATATTTTTGAATATTATGGTGTGGATTTGATATAATGTTATAGTTGTGGGTAATATTTATAAATTTTGTAAAGTAAGTAAGTTGTTATAAAATATTCGATTGGTTGGGGAATATTCGTTTTAACAAAGAATATTTGTATGATGACACAATCATTGATGGACCCCACAACAGAATTATTGTCGGAGTTAGAAAACGATAAAAATATTTTTTTATAAAAATAATGGTGAAAGTTTTACCGTTAACTGTTGAAATACCTGGTGATAAAAGTACAGTAATATGCGTGGTTGCATTAGCACTCGGTATTTGATGCTTACTTGAGAAGTAACTCAGTTTTATTTAATTGTTGCTACAGTATCTCATGTTATTTGATTCAATTATTTTCAATATTTTATATTATTAAATCATTAATTGAGATGACAATTTATTCATATTATTATTTATATAATAAATAATGTCTAGAAAGTTCTGTCGAGGAAAGGGGTTTGGTCACCTAATTGCGCGCCAATAGGGAGAAATTTTTATCAAAAAGCCTCCTCTTTCATAGAAATGATCTGGTTGTTAATATTGTGAGTTATAATAATGATGAATAAATATTGTTAAAAATATTGAGGGGATTTTTATGAAGTATTTATTGTAAATTTTGCTTATTATTTGGACCCCCATTTATCTATTTTTAAAATAATCGGTAGAAAGTTATTCGGTATATATATATAATGATGACTTGAGGTGGGGCCCACATAAAGAAAATGAAAGGTGGGGGGAGGAAATGAGAAATCACGGGTGGCGGTGGATGAACTGGTGATGATGATGTGTATATATTATAATAAGTTTTATTTTTTATGAAAAATATTATGTAATATATTTTATTATGCATAGTGTTTGTATAGTGTCTGCATAGTATTTGCATAATAAAATTCACGTGAATCCTCAGAAAAAAAATTCGCCTGTGAATTCTTTTCCACTGTGAGTCCACATAGTGCCCCTTCCATTCTCCTATAAATAGGATGCTTAGTTTAGAATTGAAAATCACACCAGAATCAGAAAATTTTTCTTCTATAATATTGAGAATATTTCTTTAGAGTTTAAGGAAGCTTTGAGCATAGAAAATTGTATAAGTTTTCTTCAAGAATATTTGCGCTATACCAGTTGGAATACTATCCTTTTTAAGGTAAGGGATATTATTTTTGTTCAATATTCGTATGAAATAATACTTTCTTTCATACTCTGTAGTATGTAAGTAATATTATTTCGTTTCAGATTCTGAATTCTACACTCATTTTGTTAAAGTATTACTTCTATACTCCATGAAATTAGTAGAATATCCTTAAAATTTGCGTTTCATCTAGTATCTTTTCATGGAAATATTATTCTGAGCATTCTTGATAATTTTTAATCTTTTCACGCCAGAGTACTATTCATGGGGTACTATTCCTGAATTATTATTTATGGGGTACTATTCACTCGAGTACTATTCACCCGGGGTACTATTCATGACAAAAAATTGATTTCTTTTCGGTCCAAATCATTTTTGATACAATATAAATCTTGAATTTTACTCCATAAAGCAGTATCATATTGACACTTTGAACATAATTAAATTCTGGATAAATTAATTTATAAATCTTTAAAAATTTATCATTTGGTTTCTTTTAATTGAATTCTTATATCATTGTCATCATCCTTATGCTTATATTTTGATAAAAGTTATCTTTGGCCCGTAGTGCATAGATGGACTGTTGATTGGTATGATTATGACTAGGAATTATTCGGTATAATCATGACCGTAATATTAAAAATGATGTGGTAAAAGTCCTTATTGGCCCGTAGTGCATTGATGGACAGTTGTTGGCGTGATCATGACCATTGATGAAAATATGAATATTGTAAGACCCCAACTTTTATGAATAAAGATTAATTTCTCTCGAAATATATTTTTGAATATTATGCTGTGGATATAATATAATGTTATAGTTGTGGGTAGTATTTACAAATTTTGTAAAGTAAGCAAGTGGTTATATAATATTCAATTGGTCGGGAAATATTCATACGACGACACAATCATTGGTGGACCCCACAACGGAAGTATTGTTGTAGTTAGAAAAAGACAGAATTATCTTTTTATAAAAATAACGGCGGAAGTTTTACCGTTAAACTGTTGAACTACCCGGTAGTAAAAGTACAGTAATACGCATGGTTGCATAGTAACACACGGTATTGATTATTGATGCTTACGTGAGAAGTCACTCAGTTATACTCAATTATTACTACAGTAATTGCTGCATCATATCTCTCATATTATTGATTCGATTATTTTCACAATATCATCTGCATTATATGATATATTATTAAATCAATAATTGAGACGATAAAGTTATTCATATTATTAAATTGCAATATTTATAATGTCTAGAAGTTCTGTCAAGGAAAGGTTTGGTCATCTAATTGCGCAACAATAAGGAGAAATCTTTATCGGAAAGCCCCCTCTTTCCTGGGAACGACCTAGTTGTTAAATATTGTGAGTTATAATATTAATGATGAATAAGTTCTGTTGATTAAAGATGAAATTGATAGTTCCATTGTGTTGAAATTATTAGTGTTAGTAGAAATCGACATTTATTTCGATATTAATTGATGTCTGGAAGTTATACTGACCAGTCGGGTAATTAACCGGATAAATGAGAAATTAATTGCTATTAATTCACATGATTATAACTATTTGTTCACATGTGTGTACTATTGATTCACATTCTTGTACTATTAGGGGAGTTGGTGCAAGATTGATAATACTTGCATGACTAAGTTAAAAATGGAGGTATAGATGGAGGTACTGTACTGTAATTCATATTTTGACATAATTATAACTATTGATTCACATGATTAAACTATTGATTTACATTATTTACTATTAGGGGAAGTGGTACAAGTTTGATAATACTTGCAGGACTAAATTAAAAATAAAGAAAATGAGGAATGTATTATACTGTAATATTTTGAGCCCCAAAATGTACAATTATCGAAACTATATTTTCCTATAAATAGAAGCTCATTCTTCCTTCATTTCTCACCAATTCACTAAAGCTATAAAGCAATTATTAAAGAGAGAAATTATAGAGAGAAAGAAGAAGCGAAGTCTGCTACCTCTCTACTCCAGTATCCAGTTTCTTTCTAAGGTAAGGGGTATTATTTCTTTCGTATTCATGAAGAGAGCTTCTGTTATTCCATTCTTTATTATTATGTTGGAATAACCTGTCTATGCAAAGTACCGTATACATGGTGAAATTCTTCTGTTATTCCATTCTTTATTATTCTATTGGAATATCCTGTCTATGCGGATTACGCTAGACTTGGTTCCATTCTTTATTATTCTGTTGGAATAACCTGTCTGTGCGGTCTATCGCATGCATGGTGAATTCTTTGTTATTCCATTCTTTAGTATTCTGTTGGAATATCCTGTCTGTGCGGATTACGCTAGACCTGGTTCCATTCTTTATTATTCTGTTGGAATAACCTGTCTGTGCGGTCTATCGCATGTATGGTGATTTTTTCTGTTATTCCATTCTTTATTATTCTGTTGGAATATCCTGTCAGTGCAGATTACGCATGACCTGGTTCCATTCTTTATTATTCTATTGGAATAACATGTCTATGTGGATTATCACATGCATGGTGAATGATCCTTCGTATTCATTCCTTTTTAAATCGTGGAAATGATCTGTCTACGTGGATTACCGCATAGCGGGTGAAAATCCATTAGTAGTTTCATATATTCTATGATGCTCATTTGGTTAAAGTTTTGGCTTCTATACTCTATGAAATTAGTAGAATATCCTGGATATTTGCGCTTCATCCGGTATCTTTTCATGGAAATATTCTTCTGAGAATTCTTGAATTTTACTCCACAAAGCAGTATCATGTTGACAATTTGGACATAATTGATTTCAAGATAAATTAACTTATAAATGTTTAAAATTTATTCTTGAACTTGTTTTATTGAATTATTATGTCATTGTCATCATCCTCATGCTTATATTGTGATGGAAGTCATTTTTGGCTTACGTGCATAGATGGACTTGGTATGATTACGACTAGGGATTATTCAGTATAATCATGACCTGTAATGTTATAAATGATGTGGTAAAAGTCCTCATTAGCCTGTAGTACATTGATGGACAGTTTTTGGTATGATTATGACCAGGGATTATTCGATATAGTCATGAACATTGATGATTTAATGAATATCCTTGGCCCGTAGTGCAGGGATGACTCGATGACGTGGTTTATTTATTAAGCTGAGTCTCAGCGATAAAAAAATTGATGAAAACATTTTAAATCATAGAAGATAGTAGATATCATGCTCTACTTGACTCTTCTAATGGAATGCTTATTCCACTGTAGTTAAACTTGATGTCTATTGTATTTTATCAGTTTAACATTATTGAAGACTAATGATAATTTATTCTGCATTATCTTAGTTATAATATTCTTACTGGGCTAGTTGAGCTCACCCTTTCTTTCATTGTTCTCTTCAGGAAATAAGAACGTAGCCTGGTCTAGTTGGAGAACGGAGTGACGGTCCAGATGATAACATTAGCAGTCCTCACTATTCTGTTAAATAGTGTGACAATAAATGTAATGAGGACTCCATTGAGTGTGGATATTGTCTAGATGACAATATTCTTATTAAAACTCTTAGATTATGTTTTGTCGTATTTTACATGACTGTTGTATAATTAAGTTGTATTTGAATTTTGTACAATATAATTGGTGACTCAAGATGGGTGATGTATACCTATTTTGGGGGCGTCACAGTTGGCATCAAAGTTTAGGGATATGATCCCTGGCTGAGATGTGAGACAAGAACTAGGAGGGGAGAGACGGGAAATTCCTTCGCTAGTATGACCTACCTAAGTTTATTTGGTATTTAATTGGTCGATCAGAGTATAGGGATAATATGTGATATGTTAATTAACCCTTGTTTTGTGGCATTATTTGAAAATGGCATCCGAAAATGTTGAGATAAACAATGAAGCACATGAGACCGTTGAGTCACCACAGATTAATGCCCAGGATAATGTGTAAGAGGAAGACAATAATCCTCATGTAAATAATAACACCGATGAAATGGTGAACGATGGGATGTTCAGAGGCTTTATGCAATTCATGCAACATCAGGCGAAAGCGGCTCCTGTCTAAAATGCAGGTGGAAACACTGACAACTCTCAGACGGTCACCGCTAAGCAGTTCAGGGAACTGGGACCACCGGAGTTTTTTGGAGAGCCAAAACCTCTTAAGGTGGAGACGTGGATAAAACATGTCAACAAGATATTTGATGTCTTGGGATGCTCCGAGGAGCAAAAGGTTCCCTTTGCCACCTTCATGTTGCCAGCAGAGGCAGATTACTGGTGGGAGTCTATAAAGCATACTCAACCTGCCGCACTCAAAATGTCTTGGGAGAAGTTCCAAGAGCTGTTCAATGACAAGTACTTTCCTGAAAGTATTCGTCACATGAATGAGGTAGAGTTCATCAATCTTGAGCAAAATAATATGACCGTGGCGCAGTACGAAGCTAAGTTTGCCGAGTTGTCTCGATTTGCGTCCCACTTGGTTGATAATGAGGAGAGAATGACACGGATATTTCTAAGAGGTTTGAAACCCGAGATACTTCAATACCTAATTTTTCACAAACTGTGTTTGTATTTAGATGTTGTGAATAGGGCTCAGTTATTAGAGCGCGATAATGAGTCAACCCAACCAAAAGAGAGCAACCGACAAATCGATAATACCAGTGGTAGCAGTTATTGAAGCGGTGACAACAAACGTGGAGGGAATCAATATACTAGAAATGATAATCACTTCGGTAGTAATCATGGCCATGCCAATAAGAGTGGACATTTCAAGAAGAGGAGATTCAACAAGGATGAAAAGACATCAGCACCAGCACCTGTTGTTAAGGAAGGAGAACGACCATCGGTCGTATGTTACAAATGTGGAGGGGAAGGACACATAAGTCCAAACTGTACGATGCATCAAAGGGTGTCCCAGACAAGACGAAATCGGTAGTTCAAGGGAGAGCATTTGTCGTAACCTCCCAAAAAGTGAGGAATCCGAATGAGGTGATCAAACGTAAGCTAATCATAAACTCTAGTGAAGTTTATACTTTATTTGATACCGGTTCTACCCATTCCTTTATTTCTCCTACTTGCGCTCAACGTTTAAATTTGACTTCGGAGAAATTAGACTTTGACTTATCTGTTGAAACTCCGTTGGGAGAAACCTTCAGTGCATCCACGGTTTATAAGTCTTGTTTGATTCAAATCGATAACCGCACATTACCTGTCAATCTTATTTCTTTAAAAATACTTGCATTTGATGTGATTTTAGGGTTTGATTGGTTAACTACTCATCATGCAAAAATCGATTATTTTCGTAAGGTTGTTAGCTTTCATATTCCTAACCAACCTATTATGCGAATTTAAGCAACCAAACCACTAAAATCAATCACTGTCATATCAAGTCATAAAGCTATTCGTTTATTGAAAAACGGATGTCAAGCTTTCTTAGCCCATGTCACGGATTTAAATAAAGATACGTCAGATTTGAATGATATTTCTATTGTTAATAAATTTTCTGGCGTATTTCCTGAAGAACTTTCTGGCCTACCCCCAGAGCGTGAAATTGAATTTTGTATCCACCTTGAATCCGGTACAAAACCCATTTCCAAAACCCCATATCGAATGGCTCCTATTAAACTTCAAGAGTTAAAACCCAACTACAGGAATTGTTAGACATCGGTTTCATTCTTCCTAGTACATCTCCTTGGGGTGCTCCTATTCCATTCATAAAGAAGAAAGATGGAAGTATGCGACTTTGTATTGATTATCGAGAGTTGAATCATGTCACCATCAAAAATAGGTACCCGTTGCCTCACATTGATGACCTGTTTGATCAGTTGGAAGGAGCCAAATTCTTTTCAAAGATTGATCTTCGTTCCAGATATCATCAGTTGAAGATTAAAACTGATGACATTCCAAAGACTGCTTTCAGAACTTGGTACGGGCATTATGAATTCCTAGTCATGTCTTTTGGATTAACTAATGCTCCTACTGCCTTCATGGATATAATGAACCGAGTATTCAAGTAATATTTGGATCACTTTGTGGTCGTCTTTATTGATGACATCCTCATATTCTCCAAAACCCGTGAAGACCATGAGCAACACTTGAGGCTGATACTCCAAAAGCTTCGTGAAAACAAGCTTTATGCCAAGTTGAAGAAATACGATTTCTGGCTTGAGGAAGTTGCATTCCTTGGGCACGTGATATCAAATCATGGAATATCTGTTGACCCGGCAAATATTGAAGCAATTCAAAGCTGGTAGCAACCAAAGTCAGTGACCGAAGTACGTAGCTTTCTCGGCTTAGCTGGTTATTATCGGAGATTCGTAGAAGGGGTTTCTCGAATCGCTACTCCATTAACTCAGCTGACTCGAAAAGATACAAAATTTGGTTGGAGCGAGGAATGTTAAAAGAGTTTTCAAGAACTCAAGAGGAGACTCATTTCAGCACCTGTTCTGACAATACCATTTGGCTCGGAGGGATTTGTCATCTATAGTGATGCTTCAGGCAAAGGGTTAGGATGTGCTCTCATGCAACATGAGAAAGTCATAGCTTATGCCTCTCGACAACTCAAAGAATATGAGAGGAATTATCATACTCATGATCTAGAGTTGGCAGCAGTCGTTTTTGCGCTTAAGATTTGGAGGCATTTCCTGTGTGGAGAGAAGATGGAGATCTATACGGATCATAAAAGCCTCAAATATTTCTTCATTCAAAAGGAACTCAACACGCGGCAACGATGATGGCTTGAGTTGTTGAAAGATTAGGATCATACCATCCAATACCATCCTGGAAAAGTGAACGTAATAGCTGACACATTGAGTAGAAGATCATATGCGGGTACGAGTGCAATATTGTCAACGCAAAGACCTATTTTGTATGACTTGGAAAGGATGGAAATAGAGTTAAAGACTCCAGGGACCCATGTGATGATGGCGAATATACGAGTGGAACCGACTTTAATCGATAAAGTTAAAGCTACTCAAACTACAGACTTGGAGCTGATGCGTATGAAGAAGAAAGTGCAAGAAGGTGCTATTTCGGAAGCAAGAATCGATAAAGAAGGAATACTTCGAGTCAACTCCAGACTTTGTGTTCCTAACGATTCTGACTTGAAGTATAAAATCATAATAGAGGCGCATAACACACCGTTTGCAATCCATCTTGGGAGTACCAAAATGTATCGTGATCTTCGACATACATTTTGGTGGAGCAATATGAAGAGAGAGATAGCGGAGTTTATCTCAAGGTGCCTAACTTGTCAACGAGTCAAGGCGGAGAATCAAGTGCCAAAAGGTCCATTGCAACCACTTGAAATTCCAAAATGGAAGTGGGAGCACATTACCATGGATTTTGTTACTGGTCTTCCCAAGGTTTCTCAAGGCATAGATGCGATTTGGGTCATTGTTGATAGATTGACCAAGTCTGCTCATTTCTTACCGATACGAGAAACTTTTACACTTGAACGTCTTGCTAGTATGTACATAAACGAGATTGTAAGATTGCATGGTATGCCAGTATCCATAGTTTCTGATCGAGACCCAAGATTCACTTCAATATTTATGATTTAGTTCGGCATATCATCCTCAAACGGATGGGCAATCAGAAAGGACTATTTAAACTCTTGAAGATTTATTATACTGATGAGTACGTGTCTAGAATGTTGATCAATGATTGGTCGGGTAGGGTACAATATTTGTAAACCCTAATAAGGGATTGGAAACTCTAATCTCAAGATTTGAAACCCTAACACGTAGTTAGGAACCCTAATCAAAAGCCGGGAAACCCTAATTTTTAATTCGGGAATCCTAAACCCTAATTAGGAAACCCTAATCCTAATTAGTAAGTTCTAAAGTGATTAGTATACTTTAACGTGATTAGTAACCTTTAATATAATTAGGGAACACTAATTATATTTTTGAAAATCTTAATTTTCTATTTTAAAGATCCTAATTTAGAAAATCCTAGAAACTAAAGTTTTAAAACTAGTGTTAGAACCTTAGGGTTAAACCCTAAGGGTTGGTAAATCCCTTGTATGCCATTAAAATTTCATGTACAAAGTCCAAAGTACCCCTTTACTTAGATATTTAGTTAGAAGATTTGCAAGATCTAGTGAGTCATCACTTAAGATTATCCCATATGCTTAAATTCTATATCAAATCTTATCCATATCTTGCCAACTTGCACACTTAGATTCATTGTATCTATGATATAAGAGATCTAGGAGAGAAAAAGTTCATATATTAAGCTTATTAGTTATCTAACACCAACCCACTCTTTCTCTCACCTAAACCCACGAAATCCCTAAGTGATTCAGTCACTCTTCAAGCCTTTAGATCACCAAAATTAGTTAAAGAAATCAAGGATCAAAGATTGGACAAGAGAGGTATAAACCCAAACTCAACCTAGATCTTGTATGCTAAGAAAATAATTGTGTTTAAGTGTTTATATTTGTGTTATATGGTATTTTTAGTTTATCTATGTTGATCCATGATGGATCTATAACATCAAAGTGGGTAAAAAATGAAGTTTTCAAAAATTGCTCAAGAACAGTCAAAGTCGTCTGACAAGCAAATGTCAGACGCCACTGATCTTTGCCTGTTAATGTTTTGTTATGTTTTATGTGTTAGAACTATAGTTTGCCATGTTGTCTTCAATCTGGAAGTGGTACTACAGTGTTTGAATATCTAGATTGCATTTTATTCACGGCCAAAGTCGGTTGACCGACGTTGACTAAGCACAAATCTGGGCAGCCCAAAATTGTAAAAAACGTGTCTGACAGCTTTTTAACGGCCCAGATTTGACATATTTTGATGTTGTTTGATGTTGTTTTTGTAACTAATATATAGCCTGACATATGTATTTTATGATTATGGCTTTAGATCATGTTAATAATGAACAGGATGAGTGTAACAGTTGGTCAAAGTAGGCCATTTGGCCATGACTGCACTTTTCTGGAATTTCTAGAAAGTTTATGAACATTGTTTCTGACCTAGTTTGATCGTACTGATTCTGGAGATTGAAATGTTTTTGATCTGTAATGTTGTTTTATAAATGTTCCTTGTCATGTGGGCTTTAGATTTGAGCCATAATAACACTTAATTAATTACCAGAACCTAACTTAAAATGGGCATGAATGTGACCAGAAAATATTCTGGGGAAACCCAAGTAGTGTCTGACAAGACTTTTCGAAGCCCAAATCTTCATGATATGATGTGCTATGACCAAATTGATGATTGTTATGAGTAGTATTACATGATTACTAGATGATTGAAATTTATTTTAGCCTAGAAATGATTTTAAACCGAGAGTAAAATCCGGTCAAACATGGGACCTTAAACACTGCCTTGTCAGTGTTCTTGAGCTGAAGAACACCTAAGACGATAGTCAAGTGTCGCTATAGGCTTTAGCGACGGTTGCTTTTTATTTTATTTTCTAATTTTCCAGAAATTAATTAAAAACAGAAAATAAATTATAAAATTACCAAAAATGGTTTTAAAAATTATTTTAAATTATGAAAAATAATTTTTGACTATTTGAGATATTTTTCATTAATATTTATAATTATTTGAATATTAATGGTATTTAATTTATTTAATTAGTATATTAAATAAATTAGAGAAAAATAATTTAATATTATTAAAATTCATTTTAAATAAGAATAATGTGTTAGAAAATATTTTGAATTATAAAATATAATTTTTAATATTTTTAGAGAATTTTCATTAATAATTTAATAATAATGATATTAGATTTATTTAATTATTATATTAAATAAATGAATTAAATTTTTTTTATTAATTTAAAAATCATTTAAAAATGAGGAAAATGATTTAAAAATATTGTAAGTTATAATTAATTACTTTTAATATTTTGATGATAATTTCATTCATATTTGATTATTAATGGTGATGATTTAAAAATAATTTTAATTACTTTAAAAATCGTTTAAGTATAATATTGATGATTTAAAAATATTATAAGTTATTAAAAATAACTTTAATATTTTGACAAGCATGTTATTAATATTTTTATATTATTAAATATTAATAATGATAAGATTATTTGATAATTAAATCATTTAAAAATGATTCCGATGTTTGAAAAATTATTATAAATTATAATAATTGTTTATAAATTATTAAAAGCTTCCGAAAAATATTATAAATGACATTTGACTCATCTAAAATAATATTGAAGCTTAGAGACCAAGTTTAATTGACAATAGCTGTGTTAAGTGTCAGATAGGGTGACCAGATCACCAAGAATGGACCGAAGTCCAACCAGACCAAAATAGTTAGACTTGTTATGTGTGGCTATGTGGTAATGTGTTTAGGAGAAGTTTGATGGTAGAATACAGTGTTGCATGTCATAAATAATTATGCTAATTGTTAGACCGATATTATTGGTTATAGGCCTTTCGAAAGCAGATAAGTTTATTGTGTAGCTGTAATCAGCGGAAGAGGCAAGTTCCCTAACTCAACCTTGAGTTATATTCATTCAATTATTATAGTAGTTAATTATTGCTAATTATACCATGTACAGGGATTTATTGTTGATTATTCACAGTTAGTGCATGTTTAATAATTCAAAATGAATTACTGATTCGAAATATATACATTTGTAGAATAACTGTTGTTGGATATACATATCCTTAGAAGCTAGAATTGACAGTACAGATAATTCCTGTTTATTCTCGAATTATGTTGAGAAATGTCTTAGCCAATTATTCTGGTTAGACGAGCATTTGTTAGAACTTGATAGGTTCGAGAAGAGAATTCAATTGTTATTGACAGATCGAGGCCAATTATTTTGGCTAGATTGAGAAGTAAATAGAATTTGAAATCACAGTATTTCGTTGTTAAATCAAAATCTTGATTCTGAGACTGAGAAGAACAACCTTTTATATAAAGGGAATATTTTATTGGTCGTATACTCGGCCTTTGCGCGCGATTAAATATTATGCATAATATAGGGTATACTAAAGCTGATCACTTTATATACTTGCAGAGGGATATGATTTAATCTTTATGGTTATCTGATACACCTGGGTATATCAAAGTTTAACTTTGATTGTTACTCGAGAAGAGAAGTTCAAGATCCAATGGATCGCTCAGCATAAATCTGGAAAAACATTCCACTTTGCTATTTCGTAGAATTAATTCTTGATTATTCATTTGAATATCGTAGAAAACCTTAAAAGCGTTGTACTCTTTCATTATCGAATTATTGTTGCGTAGAATGTGAGAAGGTTTGATATTGATTTCTATATCTTTATTGTATCTCTTAACTTGCGGAGCAAACTTGTTGCTCACCCTTGCTATAAATAAAACTTTTCAGCAAGGGACGAAGTTGCAGAAGGTGCTGCGAAGAAGAACAAAGGAAAAGGAATAATTATGAATTAGTTATGATGAACACTATTATTATTATGTTGTATTGTATTGTAAACCCTTTTTGTATATCTAAAGGGGTATGTCTGTAATATTAAGGTTAGTAGACCTGGGACTTATGTATTCACAATCTATGTTAATGAGTTATGTATTCCTATTTATATTAAAATGGGTAGTTAGATGGTATTATATTGTGGATCGTGAACACCAAATTCGGGGGTCAGGTAACCTGGATTTGGGGATGTCATAGGTACTATACTATAATTCGTATTTTCACATGGTTATAACTATTGATTCATATGATTGAACTATTGATTCACATCATTTACTAATAGGGGAGGTGGTGCAAGTTTGATAATACTTGCAGGACTAAATTAAAAATGAAAAAAAAGTTGAAGGTATTTTACTGTAATATTTCGAGCCCCAAAACGTACAATTATTGAAACTATATTTTTCTATAAATAGAAGCTCATTATTCCTTCATTTTTTACCAATTCACTAAAGCTATAAAGCAATTATTATAGAGAGAAAGAAGAAGAGAAGTCTGCTACCTCTCTATTCCAGTATCCAGTTTCTTTATAAGGTAAGTGGAATTATTTCTTTCGTATTCATGAAGAGAGTTTCTGTTATTCCATTCTTTATTATTATGTTGGAATAACCTATCTATGCGAAGTACCGCATACATGGTGGAATTCTTCTGTTATTCCATTCTTTATTATTCTGTTAGAATATCCTGTCTGTGCGAATTACGCTAGACTTGGTTCCATTCTTTATTATTCTATTGGAATAACCTGTCTGTGCGGTCTATCGCATGCATGGTGAATTCTTTGTTATTCCATTCTTTAGTATTCTGTTGGAATATCCTGTCTGTGCGGATTACGCTAGTCCTGGTTCCATTATTTATTATTATGTTGGAATAACCTGTCTGTGCGGTCTATCACATGCATGGTGAATTCTTCTGTTATTCCATTCTTTATTATTCTATTTGAATATCCTATCTGTGTGGATTACGTATGACCTGGTTCCATTCTTTATTATTCTGTTGGAATAACCTGTCTATGTGGATTATCACATGCATGGTGAATGATCCTATGTATTCATTCTTTAGTAAATCGTTGAAATGATCTGTCTATGTAGATTACCGCATGACGGATGAAAATCCATTTGCAGTTTCATATATTCTATGATACTCATTTGGTTAAAGTTTTGGCTTCTATACTCCATGAAATTAGTAGAATATCCTGGATATTTGCGCTTCATCTAATATCTTTTTATGGAAATATTTTTCTGAGCATTCTTGAATTTTACTCCACAAAGCAGTATCATGTTGACAATTTGGACGTAATTGATTTCAAGATAAATTAACTTATAAATCTTTAAAATTTATTCTTGAACTTATTTAATTGAATTATTATGTCATTGTCATCATCCTCATGCTTATATTGTAATGAAAGTCATCTTTGGCTTACGTGCATAGATGGACTTGGTATGATTATGACCAGGGATTATTCGGTATAATCATGACCTGTAATGTTATAAATGATGCGGTAAAAGTCCTCAGTAGCCTGTAGTGCATTGATGGACAGTTTTTGGTATGATTATGACCATAGATTATTCGGTATAGTCATGACCATTGATGATTTAATGAATATCCTTGACCCGTAGTGCAGGGATGACTCGATGATGTGGTTTATTTATTAAGCTGAGTCTCAGCGATAAAAAATTGATGAAAATATTTTAAATCATAGAAGATAGTAGATATCATGCTCTACTTGACTCTTTTAATGGATTGCTTATTTCTCTGCAGTTAAACTTGATGTCTATTATATTTTATCAGTTTAACATTGTTGAAGACTAATGATAATTTATTCTGCATTATCTTAGGTATAATATTTCTTACTGGGCTAGTTGAGCTCACCCTTTCTTTCACTTTTCTCTTCAGGAAATGAGAACGTTGCCGGGTCTAGTCGAAGAACGGAGTGACGGTCCAGATGATAGCATTAGTAGTCCTCACTATTCTATTATATAGTGTGACAATAAATGTAATGAGGACTCCATTGAGTGTGGATATTGTCTAGATGATAATATTCTTATTAAAACTCTTAGATTATGTTTTGTCGTATTTTACATGACTGTTGTATAATTAAGTTGTATTTGAATTTTGTACCATGTATTTGGCGACTCAAAATGGGTGATGTATATCTATTTTGGGAGCGTCACAAATATCCTTGGCCCGTAGTGCATAGATAATTCGTGGTTGTGATACTAATTAATATCCTTGGCCCGTAGTGCATGGATAATTCAGTGATGTGTATTATTTATTAAGCTGAGTCTCTGCGATAAAATTGATGATAAACTTTCTAAATCATAGAAGATGGTAGATATCATGCTCTACTTGACTCTTTTAATGGATTTCTTGTTCCGCATCAGTTAAAATTGATGTTTATTATATTTTATCAGTTTAACACTGTTGAAGGCTAATGACAATTTATTCTGCATTATCTTATTTATAATATTTCTTACTAGGCTAGTTGAGCTCACCCTTTTGCTTTCATTGTTCTCTTCACGAAATGAGACTGTAGCCGGGACTAGTCGGGGAACAGAGTGATGGTCCGAATTGGTGGCTGTAGTAGTCCACATTAGTCTATGAAATAGTGTGATAATAAATGTAATGAGGATTGAATTTGAGTTTGGATATTGTCTATAAGATAATATTCACGTAAAAACTCTCAGCTCATGTTGTATAATTAAATTTGTATTTAAAATTTGTACCATGTATTTGGCGACTCAAGATGGGTGACGTATACCTATTTTGGGGGCGTCACAGTTGGTATCAAAGCTTAGGGATATGATCCCTGGCTAAGATATGAGACAAGAACTAGGGGGAGAGACGGGTTAATCCTTCGCTAGAATGACCTACCTAAGCTATTTGTTATTTAATTGGTTGGTCAGAATTTAGAGATAAAATATGGTATGTCAATTAACACTTATTTTGTGGCAGTATTTGAAAATAGCATCTAAAAATGTTGAGATAAGCAATGGAGCATAGGAGACCGTTGAGTCACCACAGTTCAATAACCAGAACTATGTGCATCAGGAAGACAACAATCCTTATGCAAACAATAACAATGACCAAATGATGAATGATGGGATGTTTAGAGGCTTTCTGTAATTTATGTAACATCAGGCGAGAGAGACTCCTGTCCATAATGCTGGTGGAAACACTGGCAACTCACGGATGGTCACCGCTAAGCAGTTCAAGGAGCTGGGACCACCAGAGTTTTTGGGAAAGCCAGAACCATTTAAGACAGAGACGTGGATTACGAGGAGATGTTTGGGATGCTCCGAGGAGCACAAGGTTCCCTTTGTCGCCTTCATATTGCGAGGAGAGGCAGATTACTGGTGGGAATCTATAAAACGTAGTCAGCCTGCCGCACTGAAGATTTCTTGGGAGAAGTTCCAAGAACTGTTCAACGACAAGTACTTTCCTGAAAGTATTCGTTACATGAAGGAGGTGGAATTTATCAAGCTGGAGCAAAACAATATATATGACCGTATCGCAGTACGAAGCTAAGTTTGTCGAGTTGTCCCAGTTTGCATCCCATTTGGTAGATAATAAGAAGCGTATGACGCGGATGTTTCTAAGAGGTTTAAAACCCGAGATACGTCAATACCTCATTTCTCATAAACTTTGCTTGTATTCAGATGTTGTGAATAGGGCTCAGTTATTAGAGCTTGATAACGAGTCAAACCAACCAAAAGAGAGCAGCCGACAAAATGATAATACCAGTGGTAGCAGTCATCGAAGCAGTGACAACAAACGTGGAGGGAATCAACATGTTAGAAATGGTAACCACTTCGGTGGTAATCATGGCCAAGATAATAGAAGTGGAAATTTCAAGAAGAGGAGATTTAATAATGATGGAAAGATGTCAGCACCAACACCCGTTGTTAAGGAAGGAGAACAACCACCAATCGTATGCTTCAAATACGGAGGAGATGGACACATCAGTCCAAACTGTATGTAACAGTCCAAATCATGTTACAATTGCGGAAGAGAAGGTCACCTAGCTCGATTTTGTCGTGCAATAAAACAAAGTCCAGTTGGGATGGTGACACCAAATGCCGTCCCAGACAAGTCAAAGCCGATAGTTCAAGGGAGAGCGTTTGTCGTGACCTCCTAAAAAGTAAGGAACCCGAACGAGGTCATCACGGGTAAGCTAATCATAAACTCTTGCGAAGTCTATACCTTATTTGATACCGGTTCTACCCATTATTTTATTTCTCCTACTTGCGTTCAACGTTTAAATTTGACTCCGGAGAAATTATACTTTGACTTATCTGTTGAAACTCTGTTGGGAGAAACCTTCATCACACCCACTGTTTATAAATCTTGTTTGATTCAAATCGGCAACCACACATTACCTGTCGATCTTATCTCTTTGAAAATACTTGTATTTGATGTGATTTTAGGGATTGATTGGTTAACTACATGCTAAAATTGATTGTTTTTGTAAGGTTGTTAGCTTTCATATTCCTAACCAACCTATTATGCGAATTCAAGCAACCAAATCACTAAAGTCAATCACTGTCATATCAAGCCATAAAGCTATTCGTTTATTGAAAAATGAATGTCAAGCTTTCTTAGCCTATGTCATAGATTTAAACAAAAATACGTCAGATTTGAATGATATTTCTATTGTTAATAAATTTCCTGACGTATTCCTCGAAGAACTTCCTGGCCTACCCCCGGAGCGTGAAATCGAGTTTGGTATTGACCTTGAACCCGGTACAAAACCCATTTCCAAAGCCCCATATCGAATGGATCCTATTGAACTTCAGGAGTTAAAAACCCAACTGCAGGAATTGTTAGACATCGGTTTCATTCGCCCTAGTACGTCTCCTTGGGGTGCTCCTGTTCTATTTGTAAAGAAGAAAGATGGGAGTATGCGACTTTGTATTAATTATCAGGAGTTGAATCACGTCACCATCAAAAATAGGTACCCGTTGCCTCGCATTGATGACCTGTTTGACCAGTTGCAAGGCGCCAAATTCTTTTCAAAGATCGATCTTCATTCTGGATATCATCAGTTAAAGATTAAAACTGATGAAATTCTAAAGACAGCTTTCATAACTCGGTACGGGCGTTACGAATTTCTAGTTATGTCTTTTAGATTGACTAATGGTCCTGCTTCCTTCATGGATATGATGAATCGAGTATTCAAAGAATATTTGGATCATTTTGTGGTCGTCATTATTGATGACATCCTCATATACTTCAAAAGACGTGAAGATCATGAACAACACTTGAGGATGATGCACCAAAAGCTTTGTGAAAATAAGCTATATGCCAAGTTAAAGAAATACGAGTTCTGGCTTAAGGAAGTAGCATTCCTTAAGCACGTGATATCAAATCATGGAATATCTGTTGACCCGATAAATATTGAAGCAATTCAAAGCTGGGAGCAACCTAAGTCACTGACCAAAGTACGTAGCTTTCTCGGCTTAGCTGGTTATTATCAAAGATTCATAGAATGGTTTTCTTGAATTGCTACTCCATTAACTCAGCTGACTCGGAAAGATACAAAGTTCGGTTAGAGCGAGGAATGTGAGAAGCATTTTTAAGAACTCAAGAGGAGACTCATTTTAGCACCTGTTCTGACAATCCCATCTGGTTCGAAGGGATTTGCCATCTATAGCGATGCTTCAGGCAGAGGATTAAGATGTGTTCTCATGTAACATGGGAAATTCATAGCCTATGCCTCACGAAAACTCAAAGAATATGAGAGGAATTATCCTACTCATGATCTAGAGTTGGTAGCATTTATTTTTGCGCTTAAAATCTGGAGGCATTACCTCTATGGGGAGAAGGTGGAGATCTATACCGATCATAAAAGCCTCAAATATTTTTTCACCAAAAAGGAAATCAACATGCGGCAACGACGTGGGCTCGAGCTGTTGAAAGATTACGATCATACCATTCAATACCATCCTGGAAAAGTGAATATGGTAGCTGACACATTGAGTAGAAGATCATATGCGGGTATGAGTGCGATATTGTCAATGCAAAGACCCATTTTGTATGACTTACAAAGGATGGAGATAGAGATAAAGAATCTAGGGACCCACGTGATGATGACAAATATATGAGTAGAACCGACTTTAGTTGATAAAGTTAAAGGTGCTCAAGCTACAGACCTGGAGCTGATGCGTATGAAGAAGAAAGTGAAAGAAGGTGCTATTTCATAAGCAATAATCGATGAAGAAGGAATACTTCGAGTCAACTCTAGATTTTGTGTTCCTAACGACCCTGATTTAAAGTATAAAATCATGATGGAGGCGCATAACACACTATTTTCAATCCATCCTGGGAGTACTAAAATGTATCATGATCTTTGACATACATTTTGGTGAAGCAATATGAAAAGAGAGATCGCGGAGTTTATCTCAAGGTGTCTAATATTATGGTGTGGATTTGACATAATATTATAGTTTTGGGTAATATTTGCAAATTTTGTAAAGTAAGCAAGTTGTCATAAAATATTCGATTGTTCGAGGAATATTCATTTTATCAGGAAATATTATTAAGACGACACAATCATTGGTGAACCCGACAACGAAATTACTTTCGGAGTTAGAAAACGACAAAAATATCTTTTTATAAAAATAACGGCGAAAGTTTTACCGTTAACTGTTGAAATACCCGATGATAAAAGTACAGTAATACGCGTGGTTGCATAGAAGCACACGGTATTGTACAATATCTTTGATTATTGATGCTTACGTGAGAAGTCACTCAGTTTTATTCAATTATTGCCACGGTAATTGCTGCATAGTATCTCACATTATTGATTTAATTATTGTCACAGTATCATCTGCACAATAATTTATATTATTAAATCAATAATTGAGACGACAAAGTTATTCATATTATTATTTGCATTATTGACGATGTCTAGAAAGTTCTGTCGAGAAAAAGGGGTTTGGTCACCTAATTGCGCGTCAATAAGGAGAAATCTTTATCGGAAAGCCCCCTCTTTCTTGGGAATGATATGGTTGTTAATATTGCAAGTTATGATATTAATGATGAATAAATGTTATTAATATTGAAATTTGTAGAACATCCTTGAAATTTGCGCTTCATCTAGTATTGTTTCACAAGAATAGTTTTCATGTTGGAGTACTATTCATGGGTATTATTCATATATACGACACTATTCATATGTACAGTACTATTTATATGTACTACACTATTCAAGAAGTACTATTCGAGGGATACTATTCAATAAGTACTATTTATGGGGTACTATTCACCCAAAAAATTAATTTTTTTTGTCCAAATTATTTTTGATACATGAGTATTATTATTAAATTTTGCTCCACAAAGCAGTATCGTGTTGACAGTTTGGACATTATTGAATTCTGAAAAAATTGAATTATAAATCTTTAAAATTTATCCTTGCTCTCATTTAATTGAATTCTTATATCATTGTTATCATCATCATGCTTATATTGTGATGAAAGTCATCTTTGGACCGTAGTGCATAGATGGACTGTTGATTGGTATGATTATGACTATGTATCGGTATAATCATGACTTGTAATGTTACAAATGATGTGGTAAAAGTTCTCATTCGCCTGTAGTGCATTGATGAACAGTTGTTGGCATGATCATGACCATTGGTGATAATAATGAATATCCTTGGCCCGTAGTGCATGGATGATTTGTGGATGTGATAATAATGAATATCTTTGGCCCATAGTGCATGGATAATTCAGTGGTTTGGATTATTTATTGAGCTGAGTCTCAGCGATAAAATATTGATGATAAACTTTTGAATCATAGAAGATAGTAGATATCATGCTCTACTTGACTCTTCTAATGGATTATTTGTTCCATTGCAGTTAAACTTGTTGTCTATTATATTCTATTAGTTTAACACTGTTTAAGGCTAACGATAATTTATTTTGCATTATCTTAGTCATAATATTCTTTAATTGGTCGTCAGAATATAGGGATAATATGTGGCATGTCAATTTCTTTAATTAACCCTTGTTTTGTGGTAGTATTTAAGAATGATATCTGAAAATCAAGAGATGAACTCATATAGAGTTTTAAGTGATGAATCGAGGAGATTCATTTAAAGAATAAATATTGGAGTATAATATTTTGTTTAACAAAGATTTTATTGGGGAGTACTAATTAAGTTATTAAAATTGATTGTAGGATGTCAGGCGAAGAAGAAATTAGAGATATCCATGTGGTGAGTGAAGAATTAATAGTTGCACCTGAGCTAGTCACAAAGGTAGCAGCTGAGAGTGAGGAAGAAGAGGAACCTGGGGAGGATTTATTAGAAGAACTTTATGATCGAAATGTAGAACTGCAAAATCATATTCATGAGTTAGAAGAGCAGGTTGAAGAATGGCAGGCGATCGTGGAGCAAAGGGATGCAATAATTCTAGATTGTGTTACCCGATATGTGATGCTAGAACAGAAGCACTCTTTGACAGAGTATAAGATAATAAAGATGGAATCTAAGAATTTAAATGTCAAGAATCAGCTGAAAGAAGAAACAACTGAATGAGTGAGAATGAAGGATGCATGGGTAAAAGCCGCACGATGCGTTGATATTATAGAAATAGAAGTCCGATCCAAGAAGGCTAAGATAGATGATATGAATTTCTCTGTCTGGACAACAATTGGGAGAACCCAACATCGAGTTTTGAATTACCCTATACAAACCGGTCAACCCCAATTCGATATGGATCGAAGATTAATGATTCAGATCATGGATCAGGAGTACAATGAACCAGTTGAGGGTGGAATATAACCTATAGAAAAAGTTAATTCCAGCGGTAATGATGACACCAAAGGCTGTCCCAGATAAGTCAAAGTTGGTGGTTCAAGTGAGAGCATTTTGCATAACTTCTTAAAAAGCGAGGAACCTGAACGAAGTTATCACGGGTAAGCTAATAATAAACTCTTACGAAGTCTATACCTTATTAGATACCGGTTTTACCCATTCTTTTATTTATCCTACTTGCGCTTAACGTTTAAATTTAACTCCGGAGAAATTAGACTTTGACTTATCTGTTGAAACTTCATAGGGAGAAACCTTCATTACATCCACTGTTTATAAATCTTGTTTGATTCAAATCGGTACCCGTACATTACCTATCGATCTTATCTCTTTGAAAATACTTGCATTTGATATAATTTTGGGGATTGATTGGTTGACTACTCATCATGCTAAAATTGATTATTTTCGTAAGGTTGTTAGCTTTCATATTTCTAACCAACCTGTTATACGAATTCAAGCAACCAAATCACTAAAGTCAATCACTGTCATATCAAGCCATAAGTAAAGAGCCCCGAGCCTTTCACTAGTAACTTTTTTGTGTGGGATGCACCGAAGCCAAACTCTCCGTAGGGGACGCCATGAATAACGGTAGCAAGCTGATAGGTATCAATGTGAAGTGCTATCCAAGTCGTGGATGAGAGTCACAGTTTTGAATGATATTTTTATTGTTAATAAATTTCCTGCCGTATTCCCCGAAGAAATTCCTGGCCTACCCCCTGAACGTGAAATCAAATTTTTTATTTACCTTGAACCCGATACAAAACCCTCAAATATTTCTTCACCCAAAAAAAACTTAACATGAGCCAAAGACTTTGACTCGAGCTATTAAAAGATTACGGCCATACTATTCAATACCATCCTGGAAAAGCAAACGTGGTAGCTGACGCGTTGAGTAGAAGATCGTATGCGGTTTCGAGTGCGACGTTGTTAGCACAAAGACCCATTTCGTATGACTTACAAAAGATGGAGATAGAGTTAAAGACTCCAAGAACCTATATGAAGATAACGAATATACGATTAGAACCGACTTTAATAATTAATGTTAAAGTTGTTCAAGCTACAGACCCGGAACTGATGAATATGAAGAAGAAGGTGCAAGAAGGCGTTATTCTAGAAGCAAGAATCGACGAAGAAAGGAAATCTGAACCCTCGATTTTTTGTTCTATTTGAAATCCTCGATCGAGTAGGAACTATGGCCTATAGACTCACCTTACCGCCAAGTATGTCTCATGTTCATAACATTTTTTTTATATATATGCTATGTAAATATGTGGAAGACCCGAACCACATTATTGAATTAGAACTAGACGAGATAGCAGAAGATTTAACGTATGTAGAGGTACCTGTTAAAATCTTGGATAAGAAGGAACATATTATATGCTCCAAGGTTATACCTCTAGTCAAAGTTTTGTGGAGAAACCACGATGTTGAGGAAATGAACTGGGAGTTAGAATCTGAAATGAAATCAAGGTATCCTCACCTCTTCGACATACCAAGTACGTACACCAATTTTGAGGACGACATTTCATAATTAAGAAGGGGAGGTTGTAAGACCCCAACTTTTATGAATATAGATTAATTTTCTCTAAATATCATTTTGAATATTATGGTGTGGATTTGATATAATGTTATAGTTGTGGGTAATATATATAAATTTTACAAAGTAAGTAAGTTGTCATAAAATATTCGATTGGTCGGGGAATATTCGTACGATGACACAATCATTGGTGGACCCTACAACAGAATTACTGTCGGAGTTAGAAAATGACAGAAATATCTTTTTATAAAAATAACGGAGAAAGTTTTACCCTTAATTGTTAAAATACTTAGTGATAAAAGTACAGTAATGCACGTGGTTGCATAGTAGCACACGATATTGTACAATATCTTTAATTATTGATGTTTATGTGAGAAATCACTCAATTTTATTCAATTATTGCCACAGTAATTACTGCATAGTATCTTACATTATTGATTCAATTATTGTCACAGTATCATCTGCATAATATTTTATATTATTAAATCAATAATTGAGACGACAAAGTTATTCATATTATTATTAGTATTATTGACGATGTCTAGAAAGTTCTGTCGAGAAAAGAGATTTGGTCACCTATTTGCGCGTCAATAAGGAGAAGTCTTTATCGGAAAGCCACCTCTTTCTTGGGAATGATATGATTGTTAATATTGCAAGTTATGAAATTAATGATGAATAAATGTTATTAAAAATATGTTTTATGAAGCCAAGTAAGTTGAGATAAGTAGAGGGGTTTTATTGAAGTATTTGTTGTAAATTTTGCTCATTACATGGACCCCCACTTACTTATTTTTCAAAATTTTCGGGAGAAAGTTATCTCAGTTATATATATATATATATATATATATATATATATATATATATATATATATATATATAGGTGCAGGGTTTATATATATATATATTATATATAAATAAGTGTTGTCGGGGGGAAAGAGGGAGTATATATTATATATATATATAGAATATATTTTATTTTATTTAAAATTTTCGTTTTATTAGAATATTTTATTGCACAGTAATAAATAGTAAAAAGTAAATTTTTAGAAAATTTTCAGCCGGTTGAGCGCCCGTGATTCCTGCACTGTGCGTCCATGATTTTCAAAATTCAAATAGTATCCTGTCATTATCCTATAAATAGGATGCTTAGTTTAGAATTGAAAAACACACCAGAATCCGAGAATTCTTCTTCTATAATATTGAGCGTATTTCTTTAGAGTTTAAGGAAGCTTTGATTGTAGAAAACAGTGCAAGTTTTTTTCAAGAATATCCCCGCCCTACCAGTCAAAAATACTCTCCTTTTAAGGTAAGGGGTACTACTTATTTCATATTCGCTTACGATATTATTTTCCGTATTCGTAAGGAATTTTATTTTCGTTCAGTATTCGTAAGGAATATTATCTTCGTTCAATATTCGTAAGGAATATTATTCTCATTCAACAGTTGTAAGGGATATTATTTTTGTTCAATATTCGTAAGAAATAATATTTTCTTTCATGCTCTGTAGTATGTAAGTAATATTATTTCGTTTCACATTCCGAATTCTACACTCATTTTGTTAAGTAATTCTTCTATACTCCTTGAAATTAGTAGAATATCCTTGAAATTTACGCTTCATCTAGTATCGTTTCACAAGAATATTTTTCTTAACATTCTTGTTAAGTTTTAAGCTTTTCATGCTGGAGTACTATTCATATATATGACACTATTCATATATACGCCACTATTCATACATACGCCACTATTCATACGTACGATACTATTATATCATTGTCATCATCCTCATACTTATATTGTGATGAAAGTTATCTTTGGCCCGTAGTGCATAGATGTACTGTTGATTGGTATGCTTATGACTATGTATCGGTATAATAATGACATGTAATATTATAAATGCTTGGGTAAAAGTCCTCATTGGCCCGTAGTGCATTGATGGACAGTTGTTGGCATGATTATGACCATTGGTGATAATAACAAATATTCTTGGCCTGTAGTGCATGGATGATTTGTGGATGTGATAATAATGAATATCCTTGGCCCGTAGTGCATGGATAATTCAGTGATGTGGATTATTTATTGAGTTTAGTCTCAGCAATAAAATATTAATGATAAACTTTTAAATCATAGAAGATAGTAAATATTATGCTCTACTTGACTCTTCTAATGGATTATTTGTTCCGCTGCAGTTAAACTTGTTATCTATTGTATTCTATCAGTTTAACACTATTGACGGCTAAAAATAATTTATTCTGCATTATCATAGTCATGATATTCTTTACTGGGCTAGTTGAGCTTACCCTTTGCTTTCATTGTTCTCTCCATGAAATGAAAATATAGCCGGGACTAGTCGAGGAATGGAATGACGGTCCGAGATGGTGGCTGTAGTAGTCCTCATTATTTTATAAAATAGTGTGATAATAATTGTAATGAGGACTCTATTTGAGTTTAGATATTGTCTATGAGACAATATTCGTGTTAAAACTCTCAGCTTATGTTTTGTCGTATTGTACACGACAGTTGTATAATTAAGTTTGTATTTATATTTTGTACCATGTATTTGACGACTTAGAATAAATGATATATACCTATTTTGGGGGGAGTCACAAGATCCTCTTCACCATTAGATATAGATCTAAGGCTTTACGGAACCCGACATCGATTTACAATGTTTGAAATGACTAGATCTGACCCAGGTCTATGTCGGTCTACCATGGGGGCTCCAGAACCTCTAGTTAGATCTAGTGCCCAAAATAGTTTTTAACTGTACAGATACAATATATAACCAATTTGAACGGTTAAATATATAAATTTAACTACCCAAACACAATAGATGTGTTGTACAACAGATTTATCTATATATTTACATTATAAAGAAATGAATCTAACAGTTTCAACTATATAAATAGTAAACTACAAAAAATACCTCTTATTTCACCTTGGGGGATGAAGAAAAAGTTTGTAATCACTGTGGATCGATACTACAATGTCGTGGGAGTAATATCTAGTCTATATATGAAAGATTTAGTACAATATATGAGTTAGTATGCTTAGACCCGATCTATCTCTCTTTAAAATCCAAGCTTTTAATGTAAATTATCTAACTCTCTTCTTTTAAGTTGCTGCCCCCTTGTTATAAATATGGGGGACAGGCGCAGGTACAACTGCGTCTAGCTCCCGTGGGTTCCACAGGGTTGCAGTTTAGTACTTTGGTCGTTCTTCAGAGAAAGTTGAGCTCTGTACCCAAAAATATCAAAAAGATTTTGCTGAAGACTGCGAAATGAGGTTGATTTTGACTGATTCGAGATGTCGAGAAGATGATGCTCATAGCTAAAAGGTATCTTCCAGTTTTCGCAGGCGTCAACTCGTATCGGGAAGTTCGCAGATCAGGAGTTGCTGTGGAGGCTTCTAGTGGCCTTTTCCTCAGCTTTATGACCCCCATTTGGACTAAGTGGTGCGTTGGGTGCTCTTGCACATAGGTTTCCCTTGAGGTCGTCTCCGGGGTGACCAGAGATCTTTTTCTGGTCTTGGGGTCATCTCCGAGGTGATCTGGTGCCTGGTTTTGCCTCGGGGTTATCTCCGGGGTGAGCTTGTGTTTTGCCTCGGGATTGTTGCCGAAGTGAAATTACGATTTCACCCTCCTGAAAGGTTAGTCCAAGGAAAGTAAAATTTTGGGTGTCTATAGGTAGTTTAATAGATTGCTACTCGTTATTGCGTTTATTGATGACAGCCTGGTCAGCCTTAACTTGGGTAAGTTGTGCTCGACGCCGGTACAGTGAAAATTATTTGAAACGCTTTTAAACCTATTTTTGAAGCATGAGTGCAAGGAGTATTTTTTTTACTATATTGGGGATTTCACAGACGAATGAGTTGTATGTTAAATTCTCTAAAGAAGTTTGAAACCCGTGTAAGTCACGGATTATCTTTATTATTTATTTTTTGTTTATCAAATTAAATCAATTATAAATTTCTCTTTTTAGATTAGTTGTTCCCGTGTATATATGACATTAATACTTTTTATGACTAAATTCATGCATTCATGTATATGTAGATATCAAATTAATTATAATTGGATTAAAAAAAGATATCAAATTATAATTATATTCATTGAATTTTAACATATATTATTATAATTATATAATTTATGTTAGAGAATTATAAGTTGATGACCAAATTACCCTTAAAACCATTAATCAAATTAATTTGGATAAGATCTTCAATTATCTTATTATATATAGTAATAGATGTGAGTTCTGGTTGGAACATGTTAAGCAACATTATATAAGGGCATTAAGGTTTGTTATGTGAAAGTTAAGGCTATCATCAAATGGTGAAAAGAACTAACACGATGATGAACATAAGGAGTTTGGTATGCTTGCCATGGTACTACGTGCATTATTAGTTTAAGGTTCTTGTAGCTTTTGGGGTTTTTAGAGTTTAAATTAATTTCTTGTTTTTTCTAAATGATCTTATTCCAAAAGTAACTTTTTAAACTCAAACATACTTTTTTAGCCCCAAACTCACCGCACTATTTTTGTTGCAGTACGTTTAGAGTTTATAACTCGTCCAAATACATTTTTCAAATACACAAAAAGGCATCAAGAAAAACAAGCCGTACAAATAATTTATGAAATCTTTTTTATTGACTCATTCGATGAAAACGAGTATAAATTTATGTGGTATAAATAGAAAAATGTAACTTTGTAAGACGATAGCTTATACGTCCAGGTAGCTCAAATGTAATGAGGTGAAGTATCTCACAGAACTTGAAGTTATTAAGAGTAGTATTTGATCTAAAATTTGGAGGCACCGACCACAAAACTATGTCTTTTGTGTGCACAAACTATGACTGAAATACAAAAATTTTGTTCTACAAAAAATGTTTAAAGTGCACAATTTAAATGTATAATGTTATAGATATTATAAAAGAATACTAATATTAAGAACAATGATTAGTGAAAAGAGAACATTCTCATTTCATATAAGTTGTAGTATATTTGTATATCATCCATTCTCTTTACAATGCTTCTATTTATAGGTACATGAACATTAATACCTAGAGGTTTCAAAACTCAAAGGTCATGAGTTTCAAAACATAAAAGATATGGGAGTTTCAAAGCTTAAAGGACATTATAATAAAAATGGGAGGAATGAATATAGTCATCCATATATTATAATTTTTTAACACTCCCCCTTGGATGTCTATTGTGTAGCCATACGCATTGAAAGTTGCCTCATTAAAAATTTTACTAGAAAAAACCCAATGGAAAAAAACTTTGGTTAAGGAAAAAAGAGTGTAGCGCGTATATGCTCCCCCTCATGAATGTATCCTTAAGTTCTTCAGCTGTCGCATAACAATATTGCACCTCAATCCTTCAAACGTTGTAGTTAGTAATGCTTTGGTGAACAAATCTGCTAGATTATCTTTTGAGCAAATTTTCTGAACATCAATATCACCACACTTATCAAGATCATGTGTGGAAAATAATTTTAGTGAGATGTGCTTTGTTCTATTTCTTTTGATGTATCCTTCTTTTAATTGAGTTATACATGCATCATTGTTTTCATATAAAATGGTTGGAGTTCCTTTGTTGGAGGATAAACTGCATGTTCCACGAATATGTTGAGTCATTGATCTCAGCCATACACATTCTCGACTTGTTTCATGGATTACAAGTATTTCAACATGATTAGATGGAATGACAACTAATATTTGCTTTGTAGATCTCCATGATATAGCAGTATCACCAAATATAAATAGATAACCTGTTTGAGATTGACCTTTATGTGGATCAGATAAATATCCTGCATCGGCATATCCAACTAATTCATGATTATCATTATTGTAACGACCCCAAAATTCATACAATTCAACTCTCGAACTTGGTCATTATCAATACATCTTTATTCTAACATTATATCATTAATCAATGTTAAACTTCATAAAATGCGGAATAATAAAAATTTTCTATCTTCTTACTTTGATTCCCTGAATCATAACCTTTATCAGCTACACATCTCTGAATCAAATTTATTTTATGATTCGCTTCATCAGAGTTATTATATAAAATCTTACATCCCTATTCAGTATCCTGTATACTTCAGATAACTTAAACCTTACAAATCAACATAAAATATACATCATAAAATGTTGAGTACATCTCCTGAATCTTAAACATGGTTTAAAGAAATAACAAATTTAGCTAAAATATTAATCTTCATGTATTATTTCTGATCCACATCATTCAAGTAACACATAACTTTACCTTGAATTCTTAACCTATAAAAATAGTTATTTGCAAGATTTAGCTCGCAGCCCAACAAATTTAACAGTTTTCATGCAACACGTAGCACATAAATAACATACCCATCTTATACATTATAAATATTTGTCTAAACACACTATACATGTTGTACATCAAATATCAAATAAAGATTGAGTTCCATAACTCAATCAACATTCTTTCCTCAACCAACGTAGTCATAAATTGACTTTAATAGTTCATACTTATAACATATGTAATACATCATTCTCTTTGCAATACAGATTTAAAACAGTTAATCATCAAGTTCAAATAGCAAATAGGAACTGAAAGACTTGTCTTGATCGTTGTTTACCAATAACAGTTTAATAGCTTACAACTATATGCACTTCACGTGTCCTAAAAAATTATATAATCATGCACGTCAACTATTAGTCACATAGCAACACATAGTACTTGTAATGCAAACTTTACTCTACATCTCATAACCCTTCCTGTTAATTAATACACAATGTTCAATTTGATTGTGTTAACTTTAGACTTATATCTCACTATATTTCTTCTAAGTCATACTCGAAGTTCATTCAAGTGTTTAAGTCTTGATAGGAATCCTTATTGGTTTTATAGTAACCCCATTTCATATCTTATAATTTTCATTTCAATTGAACTGAAACACTTTTTACGCTCATTAACACTTGTCACAGCTTTTCGACGTTCATTCGTCACACGCCCGATTCGTCTATCTTGTGTATGCTTAATATACTTATACAAATTGTGACACCCCCAAATCCGGGTCTCTTCCAACCCGACAGATGGTGCTACACGGTACTTATAACTATACATTCATTCTATTAAAATGACATCAAAATGTGTGTATTAACGATATTCTTATTATATTAATAATATTACATCCCGTTCCCAGGTTCTAAAATCATTACATTCTTTTTTCATCATTTTATGATATATACAACTTACTAGTTTATTACAAGGTAAACTAATCGTTCAGCTTTGTCCTGCCTCTATCCTTGTCAGATCCCTCGGTTCGTTCAGTCCTAGCTGCATTCATATGGTTCAATCAAGAGTGAGCATAACAAGCTCAGCAAGTACAACAATTTCTTTTAAACAACATGCTTGAAACATAGGAATCTTATATCTTCAATAACTGGATAATAGTTATGAAGTACTATCAATAATTCAAAATAGCATTTCTTTTCCTTTAAAATGTTTTACAATAACAATATTCAGTAAAATATCAATTCTGGCTCAAGACCATGAACAGTTCATATTTTCTTTGAAAAGGACAACCCAACACTAAGTTTGTAGGTCCGGCATAGCTTACGAGCACTTCTGAGTGATCAGCTCATAGTACTCTATGTTGATCAACACTACATTCATTAAACGTGTATACGTTTAAGTTTTGGCAACCTCGCGTGCCCATCGAATAATCGATGAAAATATATTTTTTTATTCAAACTCAGGCTTACCTTGAATCTGTACCAAACAATTGGCGTAGGATAGCGTTAACAATTCTATATTTGAAAGACTTATAAATAAATCAATCAACTCTTCAAGATTAGTCTAGCTGAGATAAAATTGGCATTGACCCTTTAGTAAAATAGTTCATGCATCTCATAACATGAATCACAGAAAACTTGACTAACACAAAGGTTATACAAGCGTATTAAGAAAAACTTGCCTTCAGGGTCTGCTACAGTATAATAACTTTTCCTTTCAGTCTTTACGGTCTCTACAATACATAACCACATAACATACCACATTAGGTCATGAATGAATATACATGATTCCTAATAAATCTTACCCTTCATCTCAATCTAAATCCTGACTTAAATTGTTATTATTGGTTCCGGCTTGCCATTATCTTTACATCATTTTTACCAACTTCTTTTTCTTCTATGTCTTACGTAGATTTACTTCATTAATCTAACTCGTTTCGAGTTAATCATCCTTCTTCAAGGCTTACTAACATTCTTACGTTATTAATCGAAACTCGATCATCATTGGTTAAGTACACTTTATTGCATACCGTTTATGTTCACGTATTATCATTATTAAATATTGTTCACGTTTTCTATACTTTACGTTCGTCGGTTAACTACTCATTAAACAACATTAAATTCTTAAAGTCATCACTATAACAGTGATTTAGGAAAGGTCTTATCGTTATTCATTAAGTAATTACCTAATCCATACTGGTATTACAAACCATTGGATTCATAATCAACTTGGTCAACAAATTTCTACAGTCGGCTTAGTACATTACGTTGCTCTCATTACGTTCACCTTCAATTGATTATTAACCTTTAATCATCATACATTAAGTGTCTAACAATGCCTTAACAATGTTATATTAACACCTTAGTTCATTACTAATGAGTTATCTTTCATTCTATACTTGTAAACATTCTTTTCTAGCAATTTCTTGGGACTGGCACCGCGGCGCCACCATTTACTCTTCATCTCGCGCTGCGACGTGAGTTAGCAATATACTTGTTTCAAGCCTCGCGCTGCGGCGTGGGCTGTAAGGCTATGAGTTGCGCCATGGCGCGGACTCTGTGCCTCAGTCAGTTTTACAGTTTTAAAATTTTTACGAACTTCCCGGACGCATAACTTCTTCGTTTTAAGTTCGAATTGGTCCGTTCAAAAGCCTACGGTTCACAAATTTCATAATCTACGCGTTCATGCTAGAATTTTATCTATTTGATTTTTTTTGCTAAAATTTCACCTATTAGTTCATTTTTAATGAAAACGATAAACGTTCGTGAACTTTCAACGCTCGTTTTTGTGTTCTAAGTCAGAATTCGGTCATTTTTGAGTCCGCAACTCTACAATGCCAAATATGAATTGTCTCCATTGAAAACCAATGTTTCCAAGCTCAAACACAAAATACGACTTCCATTCCGAGTATTTCACGAATTCGACGATTAACATCCAATCGTGTGAATTCCGGCATAACTTTGCTACTAACGATTTGATCATTGTTCTAAATAGATTCTAACCATCATATAAAAATTTCAAGCTACTTATTACATTAACTTACTTTCAAATTAGGTTTTTGACCTATTCTTCCTAAGTTCATGGCTTATCAACTTATAACTTTCATGATTTAATTTACTTATGACTTATTATTAATTTAAGTCCTTTACTCAATGTTCTCATATCATATCCAACATACTTACATCTTGACATACATACTTCATTAACTTATTGACATGATAAGTTATTACTTGTTATTCATTCGTCTATAACTTGTAAAAGTATGAACTACTTATGAATTCACCTTGCATGTCTTATCATGGTCTAACTCTTTTAATTATTATTTTCTCATGCTATAATAAACATACTAAACATCATATGACAACCATATGATAAGTTCCTCATGGTTCTAGCAACTTATTAATGTTTAAGTTGCTTATCCAAATTATTCGGCTTAAGTTCATTCCTTATTAACTTATTACATGTTCTTAGCATACATGTTCATTAACTATACTTCTCTTATCATCCTATTATAATAGAGATGAAAGACTATTGGATACAAGATCCTTACCTTTGAAGTCTAACTTTGTAAGACCCCAACTTATTATTTAATGAAATTAATTTTCCTCTATTTATTATCTTGAAATAGTAAGGGTTGATTTGATTAATGTGGTAAGTTATGGGTAAAATGCGCAATTATTTCAAACAAGCAAGTGGTTTTAAAATATTCATTGTTGATGGGAAATATTCGTTTGGTCGTGGAATATTTTTACTGTCGGAGAATATTCGTACGACGGCGCAGCCCTGTGTGGGCCCCATAACGGAAAGCGATTGGGTGAAGAAAACGATAAGAATAAGTTGGTTATAAATAACGGCGTAGTTGTTACCGTTAATACTGTTGGAATACCCGGTGGTTAAAACACAGTAGCACACGGTATTGCACCAATTATGGATTCTTACGTAAGAAGACACTACTCAATAATTGGTACAGTAATTACTGTTCAGTATTTTATTTTATTGATTCAATAATTGCTGCGTTGATATTTTATATTACTGTTATTTTAATAATTGTCATTGCACAGTATATTCTATTATCGGAGCAATAATTTATATTATCTGAATAATATTATTAGATAACATTATTGCCAATGTCTAGAAAGTTCTGTCTAAGGAGATGTTTGATCGTCTAATTGCGCGCCAGTAATGAGAAATCCTTATTAGAAAGCCCCCTCTTTCTTGGGAGCTGCCTGGTTGTCAGTAATGTGATTCTGTAATATTATTTGTTAATAATAAATTATTGATTTATATGATGAGAAAAATATTGATTTTATGTGGATATAGATGGAGAAAATTTTTAATGTGACAATTGTTGAAAATTAATATTTTGTCTTTTTTTGCTAAAATAATTCATTTAAATATATTATTTTAATAATATATTGATGGTGATATTCTTACAATGAATGTGGGATATAAGAGTATATGAGGAGGAAGAGTATTTTTGTGACATTAAATGATTAACACATGTTTTGTGGGTCGGTAGACCCCAATTCTTGACCGAAATTTGATTATAGCCTGTAAAATCGCCCGTTTGTGGATTTCCGTCAATTTCTGTTTGGAATTTGGAAACACTTTCTTCTGTAAAGTTGTAGAAAATGAAATTTCCTATGGAAAGGACATGTGATTCAAATTTTTCTGATAAAAGAGCTATTTATTATGAATTATTGAAGTTCTGGTGTTCCGGAATAATTGATTTTTGGAGTTTAAAATGTTTTTTGTAAGAAAAACGTTTTTTGTTGCAATTGAGTGGGCTCACATGTGTTATAAATGATCTGAAATCAGATTTCTAAGGTGGGCTTGAATATTTTTAAGAAATATTATTATTTTATTAAATTTTCTGCTTTGGTGTTCTAAGCAATTTCCTATAAATAGGATGCTTAGTTTAGAATTGAAAATCACACCAGAAACTGAAATTTTCTCTCTTTCTCTCTCGATATATTGAGCGTATTTTTGTGAGTATTTTAATACTTTGAGTGTTGCTATACGGTTTAAGTTCAAATCATAGTCTATATCCGGTGTTTCAACTAGAAGTACTATCTTTTCGAGGTAAGAGATGTTATTTTTTTCATATATGATATTATTTCTTTCAATATCATTATGCCGAAGTATTGATCTGAACTTTTAATCAAATTTGAAACTTTTTGTGTCGGAGTTACTATTCACGTATATGACACTATTCACGTTTACAGAACTATTCACGAATACGACACTATTCATCGAAAAATGAATTTTTTTTCCTTTTCATCCAAAATATCTATTATGGATACTAGCTTTGATTGTATCCATGTTTTGATCATTCTTGAATTTTAATTCACTATGATTATTTATGAGGTATTTTTGGACATGAAATAGTTGAAATACGAATCCTTGATATTTATTCTTTTGTTTCACTGGATTCGTTTTCTTTAAAATATTTTTCATCATCCTCAGTCCTAAATGATGATATTATTGAATATCTTTGGCCCGTAGTGCAAAGATGAACATGTGTTGAGATGAACATGACCGACTGATGAATATCTTTGGCCTGTAGTGCAAAGATGAAAATTTGATTCAAGATGAATATTGATTGATGTTACAGGGATAAAATATTGACGATGGACCTTTAAATTCATAGATAATAGTAGATTTTATTCTCTACGTAACTCTTCTATGAATTATTATTTCCGCTGCGAATATTGATATAAAACTTGTTGTCTATTGTATTTTGTCAGATATTTTTTTCCTGTTGAAGACTAACGATAATTTGTTCTATATTATCTTAGTCATAATATTCTTTACTGGGCTAGTTGAGCTCACCTTTTTCCTTTTTGTTCAATTTTTCTTCTCAGGAGGCAAGAATGTAGCGAGCACTAGTCGGGGTATGGAATGATGATTCTAGAAGTTGTTTAGTAGTCCTCACCATTTTTGTAAAATAATGTATCAATAATTGTAATGAGGATTTATTTGGGTATGGATATTGTCTAGAAGACAATATTTGTATTTAAACTCACAGTTTTTATGATGTATTAATAAAGTTGTAGTTGTTTCTGTACCATGTTATTGACGACCTAAAATGGGTGATGTATACCTATTTTGGGGGCTTCGCAGTTGGTATCAGAGCTTAGGGATATGATCTCTGGCGGAGATCAGGGAATAGAACTAGGAGGGGAAAGACGAATAAATTCTTCGCTAGTGTGTCCTGCTTAAGCTTATTTGTTAGTTGGTCAATATATAAGGATATTATGTGATATGTTGATTTCCTTAATTAACCCTTGTTTTATGGCAGTATTTGAGAATTTCGACTGAGAATGTTAACAGTGGAGTAAATGAGACCATGGAGACGCCTGTACTCACCAATGAGGAGAACGTACAACAAACTGACAATGTTCCTCTTGTGAACAACGCCACTGAGCAGATGATGAACAACGGGATGTTTAGAAGTTTTTTGCAGTTCATGAAAAATCAGACGAGGGAGACTCGTGCACAAAATACAGGTGGAAATGATAACAACACACGATTTGTCACGGCCAAGCAGTTCAAAGAGTTGGGACCACCAGAATTCTGGGAAAGCCGGATCCGATTAAGGCGGAGACATGGGTCAAACAAATTACCAAGATATTCGATGTCATGGGATGCACGGAAGAACAGAAGGTTCCATTCGCTACTTTTATGTTCCGTAATGAGGCAGATTACTGGTGGGAATCTGTGAAGCGTACCCATCTAGCCGCACTCAGCATGTCTTAGGAGACATTTCAGAAACTGTTCAATGACAAGTACTTTCCTAAAAGTATTCGTCATATGAAGGAAGTGGAGTTTATTAGACTGGAACAAAATAACATGACGGTGTCCCAATACGAGGTAAAGTTTGTAGAGTTGTCCAGGTTTGCACCTCATTTGGTGGAGAATGAGAAATGTATGACGAGGATGTTTTTGAGAGGTTTGAAACCCGAAATACGTTAGTATCTCATTTGTCATAAATTTTCTCTCTATTCAGATGTTGTCAACAGGGCTCAATTATTAGAGCGAGATAACGAGTACGTTCAACTGAGGGACCATAACCAGGATCATACCGGAGATAGCAGTCAACATAATAACGATAACCAGCGGAAAAAGAAAAAGACGGACAAAAATGGTAACCACTCTGGTGATAGTCATGGCCATGAGAATAGAAGAAGCGAGTTGGGAGGAGATTTTAAAAAGAGGAGATTTAACAACGACCATATGAAGACGTCAACACCAGCAGCAACTGGTTCCAAGGGAGGAGAACGACCACCGGTCATATGCTATAAGTGCGGGAAAGAAGGACATATCAGTCCAAAATGCACAACAACAGTTCAAGGTATGTTATAATTGTGGAAAGGAAGGACATATCGCTCGAGATTGTACGATAGCAAAACTAAGTCCAGGGGGGACGGTGACTCAAAAGGTTGTCCCAGAAAAGTCAAAGTCAACGGTTCCTGGAAGAGCGTTTGTCGTGACTGGTCAAAATGCGAGGAACCCAAACGAGGTGATCACGGGTAAGCTAATCATTAATTCTTGCGAAGTCTATACCTTAATTGATACCGGTGCTACCCATTCATTTATCTCTCCTGCTTGTGCTCAACGTTTAAACTTGACTCCAGAGAAATTAGACTTTTATTTATCTGTGGAGACTCCGTTAGGAGAAACTTTCATCACATCCACTGTTTATAAATCTTATTTGATTCAAGTTGGCACCATCACCTTACCTGTTGACCTTATCTCTTTAAAGATACTTGCTTTTGATGTGATTTTAGGGATTGATTGGTTAACTACTCATCATGCCAAAATTGATTGTTTTCGTAAAGTTGGTAGTTTTCATATTCCTAATCAACCTGTTGTACTAATTCAAGCAACTAAGCCACTAAAATCAATCGCTGTCATATCAAGTCATAAAGCTATTCGTTTATTGAAAAACGGATGTCAAGCTTTCTTAGCCCATGTTATGGATATGAATAAAGACACGTCAGATTTGAATAATATTCCTGTTGTTATTGATTTTCCTGACGTATTTCCTGAAGAACTTCCCAGTCTACCCCCAGAACGTGAAGTTGAATTATTTATTGATCTTGAGCCTGGTACAAAGCCCATTTTTAAAACCCCATATCGAATGGCTCCTATTGAACTTCAGGAGTTAAAGGTCCAACTACAGGAGTTGTTGGACATCGGTTTCATTCGTCCTAGTACATCTCTTTGGGGTGCTCCTGTTTTATTCGTAAAGAAGAAAGATGGGAGTATGCGACTTTGTATTGACTATCGGGAATTGAACCATGTTACCATCAAGAATAAGTATCCTCTACTTCGTATTGATGACCTGTTTGACCAGTTGTAAGGACCACAATTCTTTTCAAAGATCGATCTTCATTCTGGATATCATCAGTTGAAGATTAGAACTGAGGATATTCCAAAGACTACCTTTAGAACTCGGTACGGGCATTATGAATTCTTAGTCATGTGTTTTGGATTGACTAATGCTCCTGCAGCTTTCATGGATATGATGAACTAAGTATTCAAGGACTATTTAGATCGGTTCGTTGTTGTCTTTATTGATGACATTCTCATATATTCCTAAAGTCGTGACGATCATGAACACCATTTGAAGCTGGTACTCCAAAGGCTTCGTGAAAACAAGCTATATGTCAAGTTGAAGAAATGCGAGTTCTGGCTTGAGGAAGTAGCATTCCTTGGGCATGTGGTGTCTAAACATGGAGTATCTGTCGACCCGGCGAAGATTGAAGCAATACAAAGTTGGGAGCAACCGAAGACGGTGACCGAAGAATGTAGCTTTCTGGGCTTAGCTGGTTATTATCGAAGATTCGTGGAAGGGTTTTCTCGAATTGCTACTCCATTAAATCAGCTAACTCAGAAGGATACAAAATTCGTTTGGAGCGAGGAATGCGAGAAGAGTTTCCAAGGACTTAAGAGGAGACTTATTTTGGCACCTGTTCTAACAATACCATCTGGTTCGGATGGATTTTTTATCTACATCAATGCTTCAGGCAAAAGGTTAGGATGTGTTCTCATGCAACGTGGAAAAGTCATAGCCTATGCCTCGCGATAACTTAAAGAATATGAGAGGAATTATCCAACTCATAATCTAGAGTTGGCAGCAGTCGTATTCGCGCTAAAGATCTGGAGACACTATCTATATGGGGAGAAAGAAGAGATATATTCAAACCATAAAAGCCTCAAATATTTCTTCACTCAAAAGGAACTCAACATGCGGCAACGACGTTGGCTCGAGTTGTTGAAAGCTTACGACCACACTATTCAATATCATCCTGGAAAAGCGAATGTGGTAGCTGACACGTTGAGTAGAAGATCATATGCAGGAACGATTGTGATGATATCAAGTATATCCATAGAGCCAACTTTAATAGAAAAAGTTAAGGTTGTTCAAGCCACCGACCCGGAGCTGATGCATATGAAGAAGAAAGTACAAGAAGGTGCTATTCCGGAAGCGAGAATCGATGAAGAAGGAATACTCCGAGTCCACTCCAGACTTTGTGTTCCTAATGACTCTGATTTGAAGTACAAGATTATGATGGAGGCACACAATACACCATTTGCGATCCATCTTGAAAGTACAAAAATGTATCGTGATCTTCGACATACATTTTGGTGGAACAATATAAAGAGAGAGATTGCAAAGTTTATTTCGACGTGTTTAACTTGTCAACGTGTAAAGGCGGAGCATCAAGTACCTAAGGGTCCATTGCAACCACTTGAGATTCCGAAATGGAAGTGGGAACACATTACCATGGATTTTGTTATGGGCCTTCCTACGGTTTCTCAAGGCATCGATGCTATTTAGGTTATTGTTGATAGATTAACCAAGTCTGCTCATTTCTTACCGATACGGGAGGCTTATTCCCTTGAACGTCTTGCTCATATGTATGCAAATGAGATTGTGAGATTGTATGGCATGCCAGTATCCATAGTTTCGAATCGTGACTCAAGATTTACTTCAAGATTTTGGGTTAGCTTGCAAAAATCTATGGGCACGGATTTACGATTTAGTTCGGCATACCATCCTCAAACGGACGGACAATTAGAGAGGACTATTCAAACTCTTGAAGATTTATTAAGACTCTGTGTCCTAGACTTCAAAGGGAGTTGGGATAAGTATTTACCATTGGTGGAATTCTCTTACAACAACAGTTATCAGGAAAGCATTGGTGTGGCCCCATTTGAAGCATTGTATGGACGAAAGTGTCGCTCTCCAGTATGTTGGGACGAGGTGGATGAAGAAATATTGTTGGGACCCGAGTTGGTATGTATGACTATGGAAAAGATCTAAATGATTCGACAACGTATACAAATGGCACAAGATTGACAAAAAAGTTATGCGGATCTTCATCGAAAAGACGTGAAATTTAGTATTGGGTATCATGTATTGTTGCGTGTTGCCCCATGGAAGGGAGTTACAAGATTCAGGAAGAGGGGAAAGCTCAATCCACGATTTATTGGTCCATTTCAAATTCTTGACCGAGTAGCTAATGTATCCTATAGACTCGCGTTACCTCCGAGTATGTCTTGTGTTCATATTGTGTTTCACATATCTGTACTTCGTAAATATGTGAAAGACCCGAAGCACGTTATTGAGTTAGAACTGGATGAGATAGCTGAAGACTTAATGTACGAGGAGGTACCTGTCAAGATCTTGGATAGGAAGGAGCATGTCCTACGCATGAAGGTCATACCACAAGTTAAAGTTTTGTGGAGAAACCATACTATAGAGGAAATGACTTGGGAGTTCGAAACAAAAATGAAAGCGAGGTATCCTCACCTTTTCGAAACACCAGGTACGTACGTCAATTTCAAGGACGAAATTTTAATAAGGAGGGGAGGTTGTAAGACCCCAACTTATTATTTAATGAAATTAAATTTCCTCTATTTATTATCTTGAAATAGTAAGGGTTGATTTGATTAATGTGGTAAGTTATGGGTAAAATGCGCAATTATTTCAAACAAGCAAGTGGTTTTAAAATATTCATTGTTGACGGGGAATATTCGTTTGGTCGTGGAATATTTCTATTGTCGGGGAATATTCGTACAACAACGCAGCTTTGTGTGGGCCCCATAACGAAAAGCGATTGGATGAAGAAAACGACAAGAATAAGTTAGTTATAAATAACGGTGTAGTTGTTACCGTTAATACTGTTGGAATACCCGGTGGTTAAAACATAGTAGCACACAATATTACACCAATTATTGATTCTTACGTAAGAAGGCACTACTCAATAATTGTTACAGTAATTACTGTTCAGTATTTTATTTTATTGATTCAATAATTGCTGCGTTGATATTTTATATTACTGTTATTTTAATAATTGTCATTGCACAATATATTCTATTATCGGAGCAATAATTTATATTATCTGAATAATATTATTAGATAACATTATTGCCAATGTCTAGAAAGTTCTATCTAAGGAGAGGTTTGATCATCTAATTGCGCGCCAGTAAGGAGAAATCCTTATTAGAAAGCCCCCTCTTTCCTGGGAACTGTCTGGTTGTCAGTAATGTGATTCTGTAATATTATTTGTTAATAATAAATTATTGATTTATATGATGAGAAAAATATTAATTTTATGTGGATATAGATGGAGAAAATTTTTAATGTGACAATTGTTGAAAATTAATATTTTATCTTTTTTTGCTAAAATAATTCATTTAAATATATTATTTTAATAATATATTAATGGTGATATTCTTACAATGAATGTGGGATATAAGAGTATATGAGGAGGAAGAGTATTTTTGTGACATTAAATGATTAACACATGTTTTGTGGGTCGGTAGACCCCAATTCTTGACCGAAATTTGATTATAGCTTGTAAAATCGCCCGTTTGTGGATTTCCGTCAATTTCTGTTTGGAATTTGGAAACACTTTCTTCTGCAAAGTTGTAGAAAATGAAATTTCCTATGGAAAGGACATGTGGTTCAAATTTTTCTGATAAAAGAGCTATTTATTATGAATTATTGAAGTTCTGGTGTTCCGGAATAATTGATTTTTGAAGTTTAAAATATTTTTTTGTAAGAAAAACATTTTTTGTTGCAATTGAGTGGGCTCACATGTGTTATAAATGATCTGAAATCAGATTTCTAAGGTGGGCTTGAATATTTTTAAGAAATATTATTATTTTATTAATTTTTTTGCTTTGGTGTTCTAAGCAATTTTCTATAAATAGGATGTTTAGGTTAGAATTGAAAATCACACCAGAAACTGAAATTTTTTCTCTCTTTCTCTCTCGATATATTGAGCGTATTCTTGTAAGTATTTTAATACTTTGAGTGTTGCTATACGGTTTAAGTTCAAATCATAGCCTATATCCGGTGTTTCAACTAGAAGTACTATCTTTTCGAGGTAAGAGATGTTATTTTTTTCATATATGATATTATTTCTTTCAATATCATTATGCCGAAGTATTGATCTGAACTTTTAATCAAATTTGGAACTTTTTGTGTCGGAGTTACTATTCACGTATATGGCACTATTCACGTATACGGCACTATTCACGAATACGTCATTATTCATCGAAAAATGAAATTTTTTTCCTTTTCATCCAAAATATATATTATGGATACTAGCTTTGATTGTATCCATATTTTGATCATTCTTGAATTTTACTTCACTATGATTATTTATGAGGTATTTTTGGACATGAAATAGTTGAAATACGAATCCTTGATATTTATTCTTTTGTTTCACTGGATTCATTTCCTTTAAAATATTTTTCATCATCCTCAGTCCTAAATGTTGATATTATTGAATATCTTTAGCCTGTAGTGCAAAGATAAATGTTTTTATAATGAATATCTTTGGCCCGTAGTGCAAAGATGAACAGGTGTTGAGATGAACATGACCGACTGATGAATATCTTTGGCCTGTAGTGTAAAGATGAAAATTTGATTCAAGATGAATATTGATTGATGTTACAGGGATAAAATATTGACGATGGATCTTTAAATTCATAGATAATAGTAGATTTTATTCTCTACGTAACTCTTCTATGAATTATTATTTTTGGTACGAATATTAATCTAAAACTTGTTGTCTATTGTATTTTGTCAGATTTTTTTCCCTGTTGAAGACTAACGATAATTTGTTCTATATTATCTTAGTCATAATATTATTTACTGGGCTAGTTGAGCTCACCCTTTTCCTTTTTGTTCTATTTTTCTTCTCAAAAGGCGAAAATGTAGCGAGTACTAGTCGGGGTATGGAATGATGATTCTAGAAGTTGTTTAGTAGTCCTCACCATTTTTGTAAAATAATGTATCAATAATTGTGATGAGAATTTATTTGGGTATGGATATTATCTAAAAGATAATATTTGTATTTAAACTCACAGTTTTTATGATGTATTAATAAAATTGTAGTTGTTTATGTACCATGTTATTGACGACCTAAAATGGGTGATGTATACCTATTTTGGGGGCGTCACAATCTTCTTCTTCTTGAAAAATCTACCTTTGACTTAAAGGTGCTTATTTGCTCTACCAAATAAGTAGCTTATATTTGAGAGGATTTGGATGGTTTGAAAACAACCAACAAATTTTGAAATGAGCCTTCTATTTATAGGCCACCAAAGGTTAGGGCATAATGGTCTTTAAATCCTCCCACCTCCTCATTCCACCTCCTTATCCTCCACCTCCTTACTATTCAAAACCTAGCAACTAAGTAAACTTGTTAGCCACATAAAGTACTTGGTCATCACACATAATCCTTGCCCATTAAGCTTACCCACTTACTACTTGGTTTGACCCATGGATCAAGGCTTCTTATTGGGCTTTGATAATTAATCTAACTACTTCCTTAATGGGCTTGTGTTACAATGGTTTGGGCTTATGATAATCAAACACTTGGGCTTGATGATCATATATATTGGACTTCTCTTAATAGGCTATTAATCCTACAAGTTCATTATCTAAGGTTAAACAACTTAACAAATATACCACACATATAATCTTCGTATGCTAACTCGTATACTAGATCGTAATATACGTTATCTCATTCTTCCTACATAATAGTACAATACATTATATTATACTTATATTCTTCACTTCATATAATGAATAAACATTATACGATCACAACTTCCTTCCTTTAACGCTTAATAAACCTAACGTTCCCAAATTAGGTCCACATGCGAAATATTACATTTTCCATACTTAGATTATTATTACATAATCAATATCGCCTTGATATTATAACGTTACGTATTTCTCGAAAGTTCAAAAATAATTCCTGAGCAGAAATCAATGAATAGTGTTGTTGGGAAAATTTCTCGAAAAGTTTTTATTTTCGTCTTGGAAATTCAAACACTTAATTCTATCACGTAGCCAAAATACTACGACGTTCTGATATTTCTAAGTTATAGAACGACCCTCGAATAGCTTACTCCCATAAATAATGGATTAAATTCATTTAATTCATATAATAAAAATAAAAATTTAATTCTCAAAAATCCAAATTTTCTGGGACTTTACAGAAATTATCTAATACATCATTTATTAAAGTTAAACATTATTATATTTTCTAATATTCATATTTTATAATTTAGAACAACATCTTTTATCGTCAGAAGCACTACACTTGCATACATGCATGCACGACGCCTTCGGATTACCTCCGAATACATATCAATCCCAAAAATGGCCATTTTGACACCTGTTACTAGCCTCAAATTGATAACTTAAAGAATAAAAGTTGTAGGTCTACTCGTTATCTTTTTCAATCATCCTGAATCGCCTCAATCGGAGTTTGTATGAAAAAGTTATGGCCGTTTTACTAAAGGACGTAAAAATAGTAACACCTGACACTCCATGAGCGCAGCTGCCCCCAATTAAGCCTTGGAAACAGCGCAGATGTGCCCAAGAGAGAAGTTGCACCCCAATAGACTTAGGGCACAGCGCAGCTGCGCTCGTTAGCAGAACCAGAATTAGCAATTTACTATTTTTGAGATTTTTGACCTTTTTCCCATTCTAATCTTTATAACTCAAGCTATACACATCCAAATTAATCTGTTTTCGATTCTATGGATTCAAAATTCATATAACTACAACATACCAAAGAATTTACAATTTATAGAAACATTAATTAACCCAAATCTTAACCCAAAACTAGTTCTTCAAGAGTTTGAATAGTCCTCTCTGACCGCCCTTACGTCTAAGGATGATATGTTAAACTGAATCGTAAATTTGTGCCCATAGCTTTTTGCAAACTAACCCAAAATCGTGAAGTGAATCTTGGGTCTCGATCAGAAAATATGGATATTGGCATACCATGTAGTCTTACAATCTCATTTATGAATATACGAGCAAGACATTCAAGTAAAAAAGTTTCTCGTATATGTAAGAAATGAGAAAACTTGGTCAATCTATCAACAATGACTCAAATTGCATATATGCCTTAAGAAACCTTGGGAAGACCAGTAACAAAATCCATGGTAATGTGCTCCCACTTCCATTCTGGAATTTTAAGTGGTTGCAATGGACCTTTTGGCACTTGATGCTCCGCCTTGACTCGTTGACATGTTAAACACCTTGAGATCTCTTTTCATATTGCTCCACCAAAATGTATGTTGAAGATCACGATACATTTTGGTACTTCTAGGATGGATTGCAAACGGTGTGTTGTATGCCTTCATCATGATTTAATACTTTAAATCAGAGTCGTTAGGAACACAAAGTCTGGAGTTGACTCAAAATATTCCTTCTTCATCGATTCTTGCTTCTAGAATAACACCTTCTTGCACTTTCTTCTTCATACGCATCAGCTCCAGGTCCATGGTTTGAGCAGCTTTAACTTTATTAATTAAAGTCGGTTCTACTCGTATATTTGACATCATCACGTGGGTCCTTGGAGTCTTTAACTCTATCTCCATCTTTTGTAAGTCGTGCAATATGGGACTTTGTGTTGACAATATCGCACTCGTACCCGCATATGATCTTCTACTCAACGCGTCAGCTACTACGTTCTCTTTTCCATGATGGTATTGAATGGTTTGATCATAATCTTTCAACAGCTCGAGCCAATGTCGTTGTTGCATGTTGAGTTTCTTTTGGGTGAAGAAATATTTGACACTTTTATAACCTGTATAGATCTCCACCTTCTCCCCATACAGGTAATGCCTCCAGATTTTAAGTGTGAAAACAACAGCTGCCAACTCTAGATCAGGAGTTGGATAATTCCTCTCATATTCTTTGAGTTATTATGAGACATAGGCTATGACTTTCCCATATTGCATGAGAACACATCCTAAACCTTTGCCTGAAGCATCACTGTAAATGACAAATCCCTCCGAACCAGTAGGTATTGTCAGAACATGTGATTAAATGAGTCTCCTCTTGAGTTCTTGAAAACTCTTCTCATATTCCTCGCTCTAACCAAATTTTATATCTTTCCGAGTCAGCTGAGTTAATGAAGTAGCGATTCAAGAAAATCCTTCCACGAATCTCCGATAATAACCAGCTAAGCACAGAAAGCTACGTACTTCGGTCACTTACTTAGGTTGCTCCCAGCTTTAAATTGCTTCAATCTTCGCTGGGTCAAAAGATATTCCGTGATTTGATATCATGTGCCCAAGGAATGCTACTTCCTCAATCCAAAACTCGCATTTCTTCAACTTGGCATATAGCTTGTTTTCACGAAGTTTTGAGAGTATCAGCCTCAAGTGCTGCTCATGATCTTTATAGCTTTTGGAGTATATGAGGATGTCATCAATAAAGACAACAACAAAATAAACCAAATATTCTTTGAATACTCGGTTCATCATATCCATGAAGGCAGCAGGAGCATTAGTCAATCCAAAAGACATGACAAGGAATTTATAATGCCTGTACTGAGTTCTGAAAGTAGTCTTTGGAATGTCATCGGTTTTAATCTTCAACTGATGATATCCGGAATGAAGATCAATCTTTAAAAAGAATTTGGCACCTTGCAACTGGTTAAACAGGTTATCAATGTGAGGCAACGGGTACTTATTTTTGACGGTGACATGATTTAACTCTCGATAATCAATACAAAGTCGCATACTCCCATCTTTCTTCTTTACAAATAGAACATAAGCACCCCAAGGAGACGTACTAGGACGAATAAAACCGATGTCTAACAACTCCTGCAGTTGAGTTTTTAACTCCTGAAGTTCAATAAGAGCCATTCGATATGGGGCTTTGGAAATGGGTTTTGTACCGGGTTCAAGGTCGATACCAAACTCAATTTCACGCTCTGGGGGTAGGCCAGGAAGTTCCTCAGGGAATACGTCAGGAAATTTATTAACAATAGAAATATCATTTAAATTTGATGTATTTTTGTTTAAATTCGTGACATGGGCTAAGAAAGCTTGACATCCGTTTTTTAATAAACGAATAGCTTTATGGCTTGATATGACACTGATTGACTTTAGCGGTTTGGTTGCTTGATTCGCATAATAGGTTGGTTAGGAATATGAAAGCTAACAACCTTACGAAAATAATTAATTTTAGCATGATGAGTAGTTAACCAATCAATCTCTAAAATCACATCAAACACAAGCATTTTCAAAGAGATAAGATCGACAGGTAATGTGCGGGTGCCAATTTGAGTCAAACAAGTTTATAAACAGTGGATGTAATGAAGGTTTCTCCCAATGGTGTTTCAACAGATAAGTCAAAGTCTAATTTCTCCAGAGTTAAATTTAAATGTTGAGCGCAAGTAGGAGAAGTAAAAGAATGGGTAGAACCGGTACCAAATAAGGTATAGACTTCGCTAGAGTTTATGATTAGCTTACCCGTGATTACCTCGTTTGGGTTCCTTACTTTTTGGGAGGTCATGACAAACGCTCTCCCTTGAACCATCGGCTTTGACTTGTCTAGGACGGCCTTTGGTGCCTTCATCCCAGCTAGAATTTACTTCCCTGTACGAAAAAATTGGGTCGGGTGACCTTTTCTTCTGTAATTATAACAAGCTTTGGATTATTACGTGGAGTTCAGACTGATATGTCCCTCCCCTCCGTATTTGTAGCATACGACCGGTGGTCGTTCTCCTTCCTTAACAACGGGTGCTGGTGCTGATGTCTATCCATCATTATTGAATCTTCTTTTCTTGAAATTTCCACTTCTATTATCTTAGCCAAAATTACCACCGAAGTGGTTAGCATTTCTGGCATGTTTATTTTCTCCACGTTTGTTGTCACCTCTTTGTTGAATGATATTGCTGTTATTATCATTTTGTCAGTTGCTCTCTCTTGGTTGGGTTGACTCATTATCGCGCTCCAATAACTGAGCCCTATTTACAACATCTGAATACAAACATAGTTTGTGAGAAATGAGGTATTAACGTATTTCGGGTTTCAAACCTCGCAGAAACATTTTCATCATTCTCTCCTCATTATCAACCAAGTGGGACGCAAACCGGGACAACTCAGCAAACTTAGCTTCGTACTGCAACACGGTAATATTGCTTTGCTCAACCTTTATGAACTCTACCTTCTTTATGTGACGAATACTTTCGAGAAAGTACTTGTCGTTGAACAGTTCTTGAAACTTCTCCCAAGACATCTTTAGTGCAGAAGGTTGGGTAAGCTTTACAGATTCCCACCAGTAATCTGCCTCTCCTCACAACATGAAGGCGGCAAAGGGAACCTTTTGCTCCTCGGAGCATCCTAAGACATCAAATATCTTGGTGATCTGCTTTATCCACGTCTCAGCCTTAAGTGTTTTTGGCTCTCCCAAAAACTCCAGTGGTCCCAGCTCCTTGAACTGCTTAGCGGTGACCATCTGAGAGTTTCCAATGTTTCCACCAGCATTTTGAACAGGAGTCGTTCTCGCCTAATGTTGCATAAATTGCATAAAGCCTTTGAACATCTCATTGTTTTCCTGAGGATTATTGCCTTCCTGATGCACATTATCCAGGGTATTGATCGTTGGTGACTCAACATTCTCATGTGCTCCGTTGCTTATCTCAACATAAGGGTTAATTGACATGCCACATTTTATCCCTATACTCTGACCGACCAATTAAATAACAAATAAGATTAGGTAGGTCATACTAGCAAAGGATTTACCCATCTCTCCTCTCCTAGTTCTAGTCTCACATCTTAGCCAGGGATCATATCCCTAAGCTTTGATACCAACTGTGACGCCCCCAAAATAGGTATACATCACCCATTCTGAGTCGCCAAATACATAGTACAAAAATCAAATACAAACTTCTTTTATACAATACAACAAAAGTGTAGTTGATAGTTTTTACACGAATATTTTCTTCTAGACAGTATTCAAACTCAAATGGAGTCCTCATTACATTTATTATCACATTATTTCATAGAATAGTGAGGACTACTAGAGCCACCATCTCGGACCATCACTCTGTTCCCCGACTAGTCCCGGCTACGTACTCATTTCCTGAAGAGAACAATGAAAGCAAAAGGGTGAGCTCAACTCGCCCAGTAAAAAATATTATGACTAAGATAATGCAAAATAAATTATCGTTAGCCTTCAACAGAGTTAAACTAATAAAATACAATAGACAATAAGTTTAACTGCAATGGAATAAACAATCTATTAAATGAGTCAAGTAGAACATAAAATCTACTATCTTCTTTGATTTAAGAGTTTATCATCAATTTTATTGCTGAGACTCATCTTAATAAATAATTCATATCACTAAATTATCCATGCACTACGAGCCAAGGATATTCATTAGTATCACGTCCACGAATTATCCAAACACTACGGGCCAAAGATATTCGTGTTATCACCGATGGTCATTATCATGCCAACAACTGTCCATCAATGCACTATGGGCCAGTGAGGACTTTTACCATCTCGTTTGTAACATTACTGGTCATGATTATACCGAATGATCTTTGGTCACAATCATACCAATCAACAGTCCATCTATGCACTACGGGCCAAAGATGACTTTCATCACAATATAAGCATGAAGATGATGACAATGATATAAGAATTTAATTAAATGAAAGCAAAGGATAAATTTTAAAGATTTATAATTTAATTTATCCAGAATTCAATAATATCCAAATTGTCAACATGATACTGCTTTGTGGAGTAAAATTCAAGAATAATATTGTATCAAAAATAATTTGGACCGAAAAGAAATTAATTTTTGTCATGAATAGTATCCTAGGTGTATAATATTCAAGTAAATAGTACCCCGTGAATAGTACTTCGGGAATGATAACCCGTGAATAGTACCCCGATATGAAAAGATTAAAATTATCAAGAATGCTCAAAATAATATTTCCATAAAAAAATACTGGATGAAGTGCAAATATCAAAGATATTCTACTAATTTCATGGAGTATAGAAGCAATACTTATCAACATAAGTTTAGAATTAGGAATATGAAATGAAATAATATTACTTACATACTACAAAGTATGGAAGAAAATATTATTTCTTAGAAATATTGAACAAGAATAATATCACTTACGAATACGAAAGAATTAATACCCCTTATCTTAGTAGGAGATTGGATACTGCAATAGTGTAGTAACAAAATACTCTTCTTCTTTCTCTCTTATTCTCTCTATATACTTTCTCTCTCTATAGCTTGAATGAATTGGTGAAAAATAATGAAGAAATGAGCTTTTATTTATAGGCTTGGCAGAGTAAGGGTAAAATAGTTTTTTCGCCATAATTTATGACATCATCGCTTACATCATCGATCATATGATATCATTGCTTACCTCATCATTCTGATGACATCATTGCTTACCTCATCGTTCCGATGACATCATTGTTGACATCATCAAAATTCAAATTTAGTTTGTTCTCTTCCACCTCATTTTACTTTTATACCATGAATTTATTATAATAATGCTACCATTCAAATTAAAAATAATAATATTATATAATCAAATCATACTAATATAATGTAATATTATAATAATATATTTGAATGAATTATTTTATCAGAAAAGATAAAATACCAACTTTCAACAAATGTCACATGCTAAAAATTCATCCGTTTAAATCCATATTAAAAAAATATTTCCTTATCATATATATCAATAATTTATTATTCACAAATAATATTATAGAACTACAATATTGACAACCAGGTCATTCCCAGGAAAGAGGGGGTTTTCCGATAAGGATTTCTCCCTATTGGCGCGCAATTAGGTGACCAAACCCCTTTTCTCGACAGAACTCTCTAGACATTGTCAATAATGCTATCTAATAATATTATTCAAATAATATGAATTATTAATTTGATTATTTGAAATATTGTGCAATGACAATTATTGAATCAATAATATAAAATATCAACGTAGCAATTATTGAATTAATAAAATAAAATATTGAAGAGTAACTACTGTAGCAATAATTGAGTATAACTTAGTGCCTTCTCACGTAAGCAACAATAATCAATACCGTGTGCTACTATGCAACCATGCGTATTAATGTACTTTTATCACCTGGTATTTTAACAGTTAACGGTAAAACTTTCGTCGTTATTTTTATAAAAAGTTATTTCTGTCGTTTTCTAACTCCGATAACAATTCCGTTATGGGGTCCACCAATGATTGTGCCATCGTACAGATATTTCCCGACAAAAAGAATATTCTCCGACCAAACGAATATTTTTTAATAACTTACTTACTTTGCAAAATTTATAAATATTACCCATAACTATAACATTATATCAAATCCACACCATAATATTCAAAAATATATTTTGAGCAAAAATTAATCTTTATTCATAAAAGTTGGGGTTTTACAATTTATGAGTTTATTTTATGTAAGACCCCAAATTTTATGAAATGAAAGTATTTATTTTTCTTATAATTATTATTCTATTTTGTAAATGGTTAAATTGATAAAAGGTTAAAGTCAAGTGTGATATGTGAAAAATTTTCAAAGTAAAAAAGTTGTCATAAAATAATCGGTGATAAAAGTACAGTAATACGCGTGATTGCTTAGTAGCACACAGTATTGATTATTGATGCTTACGTGAGAAGTGTTGGGTAAAATCTAGTTACGCACAACACGCAAGTATACGTGGTCAACAAGTAATAAAGTGATAAGTTGAGTATCGTTCCCACAGAGAATTATTTAATAAAAATCACCAAGTACTAACCCGTAACCAACTCAATCTTATTTAAACAAATGAATTTAATGTTATAAATTAAAATATTTAACTAAACTAATTCAAATTACCACTAATTAAAAATCAGATTATGGAGATTTAAGATCACAACTTCACTTATTGTTTCATTTAGGTTAACACACTTCTCATCAATTATTCTCTATCCCGAATTGTTAATCAAGAACACGAAGTAGTATTAACCACCTCTCGATGCACTAATACCGTATTAACGTCAATCCATAATTAAGATAGAAATCCGTTAAACACCTTAATCAACTAACTCACTATATCTCTATGTGAATTACAATTGAAGAAAGTTTAAGAATAAGTTCTCTATCCGATTACATGCGATGTCAAGCATATCTCTACCTTAACACTCATCAAGTTTAAGCTACTAACAAAATCCTGAACACATGCTATCATGATTAGATCTAAATCTATACTTCATCTCTCGAGTTCATATAGATTATCATGGTAATTGATGGCCAAGCAATTAAACAATTAAGTCCAAATCACAATAGACAATCCTCTCAATAGAACATAATAATTGATAACAAAGCATATTAAAATAAACTACACAATAAGATCCATTGTAATCTCAAACAAAGAATTAGTTCATGATTATTGAATTTAAACTAAGAATCCACAATTGAATAATCATTAAAAGACAAAAATAGAAGAAGTAAAGAAGATAAAATCTATTGTCTGTAGATTTAACGCTCCCTCCTTGCTCCTACTTTGAATCTTCAATGGTCTCCAAGTTGCATCAATCTCCAAATCTCATAAAAACTAGTGTTTTGATCTAATTTACTCTAATCTAATTTAATAGAATTCTTCCAAAAACTCCCTAATCTATCAATAATATCCTCTAATCTGTGTTATTCCCCTCCTTTTATAAGCCTTTGTAGATGTCTTTAAGTCCTCTTGGAAGTCCTTGAATCAAACAACTCGAAACAATCCTTTTCGGACTCAAATTCGGACAAAAACTACTCATCTTCGTGCATACCCAGCCCCGGCTGGGTATTTGCCTTCAAAAATATCCAGCCCCCACTGTATAGCAATCTGCTAATGCTCCCAGACATCCTGCCCCAGCTGGATCCTAAGGCTAAAAAGGTCCAGCCCCGACTGGGTGCCAATCTGCCAATTCAATTTTCTGCTGGAACCTCCTCTGCTAAAATTGCCATAACATTTAAACCGAGAGGAATTACGGGGCTCGCGACCTATCAAATTGAAGCTATCGACGAGATCTACAACTTTCATTCTTTGAGATTTGAGAAATAACGAACTCATGATGGTCGAAATTGGACTGGAAGTGACTGCTATGCATATGACCACCCAAAACGGTGAAGTTCAACATCTGTTGGTAGAAATGTCATAACTCTTTCATCCGAACTCTGATTTGAATGATTCAAGATGTTTTGGAAAGCTAAGAAAACTCTATACAATATAGTCTAAACGCCAATCCAAGAACATGAATTGAACATGAAAGCATAAACGATGTCCAGATTGCTTTTTCCTTGCATTTTCCTTACCAATAGTCGCTCACACCGCTCCCAAACGTATAACCTACAAAATGAACCCAAAATGAATAAAAAGTAACTAAGAAACATGAGTTTAAGCAATAAATTCAAGTAATAGATACCGGATAAGTAGGTATAAAACCTACTTATCAAATACTCCCAAACTTAAACCTTTGCTTGTCCCCAAGCAACACAACATAATGCAATGCAATGCAATGAAATGCAACTAATCTACATGTCTACGAATCCAGCAGTATTTATAAACATAAATCTACTCACTCGACCTTAGAGCAATCAAGCAAACATGATAATACATCATATCAAAACCAATTAACAATTTCCTTGTCAATCATCAAGTCTTAAATTGTTATCACTGGTATAGTGCGTGTGTGCTCCACAACAATTTTAACTGATATAAAATCAAATTTAACACATAACAAGTCTCTTCAAAGGCATCATACAGTGTAAACAAAAAAAATTCACGAACAAGCTAGATCCAACTAAAGTCAAACATCCACCAAGTTCAAGAGTACAATCCGGGATACTTATGCTTTACTTTTCATTATGGGGGCTTTTTGCTCTTTTCCCATTTTATTATTTTTTTATCTTTTTTTTTACTTTTTAACCATGACTGTGCAATGTCTCATTCCATTAGGCTAACTGTGCTACCCCTTAGCGAGCTTTCGACCAACGACTCCCAGTTAATATAAGACCTTAGGGCGCTAGGTTTTAAGACACCCCTTCGGGCGTACTTGCTCAAGTAACAAAGGCCCCGAAACAAAAATAGCCACGGTATTTTTTTTTCTTTTTTTTTGAAGCTTATATATCCCAATTTTTTCCCCCAAACTTAAGTTTTTTTCGAACTTTAATCATAACTACTTATTCTTCTCATTCTTTCATTCAAACTAGCATTATCCTTTAGAGTCCCATTATGTATCAATTTAAACTCAATCAATCAACAAGTTGTTTTTATTGTGCTATCCTTATTATAATAGTTTTAAACAGAAAAGGATTCAATTCATAACAAGAAATCACATCAAAGCTCTAATAGTCAGTATTATGCTTGCCTACTCAATCCCAATCTCATCATTGGCCAAAATAAACTATAAATATCAAATAGCTGGACTCATGCAAGATGAACATAGTAACTAACTATTATTTTTGAAAAAAAAAATTGATTTTTTTAACAAAAATAAATAAATTGAATATAATGTTATTCAAACTATACTATTATGCAACTACTTATGCAATTGTATTACATGAATGCAAACAACATGAACCTAAACTAAATTAACAACGTATGCAAAATAACATAACATAAACATGAAACTAAACATGCAATAAAGAACTAAACTAAACTCCCCCAAGCTTAGCAATTACAATGTCCTCATTGTAAGAATATAGCGATAAATAGAAGAGAACTTCCTTGTAATCAGCTAAGCGTGAGTTGATGGTGGCGATGGTTGCGACGATTATTTTGCTATCCATTGGACCTCCAATACCTGCAATGAAGAGAGACAACATGGATTAGATTATAAGAGAGCTTAATAAGAAAATTAATTCCTATCTACTAAATAAACTAGTAAAGCATATAAATATAAAAATTCCTAGGTTTCCTCCCAGTCAGCGCTTGATTTATAGTCTTTCAGCCTGACTTTGTCTGGTCAATGCTATCCAATTCCTCTTCGAAAGTTGAGGAACCCTCCATCCATCGAAAATAATATAGCTTTTGTTAGGTTCCCATTTGTGATAGACATCGAGTTAAAATCACCTAGCATGCTTTGTTTATATAAGATCACATTCAAGAACGTCCAGCATCTAGGTGTTTTCTCCATTGTGTCTGCGAATAGATTCTGGCATTGAGGCTTGTCAGACACAACAATCTCTTCTTCTATCTTCTCCAGCTCATCACACCATGGCTTCGAAGTTGTACTCGCTTTTACGTCACAAGGAGTATTGTCGACAACATGACTACCAATCGGACAAGGTTTTACAAATCTAACCGGATTCTTGAACTGTGGAGGAGAAGGCACTTGAGGCATAAATAACATCGGTTCATCATCGTTGGTTCTCATAATTAGTTCTTCACCGACCTTGTTGTCATTATCCCCACTTGTCTCCTCTTTTTCAACATCTCGAGGCTCATCCAGTTGTAGATTTGGTTCGGGTTCTCCGTCAATTTCGCCATCCATGTCATAAAGCCAAGTGTTTGGTGGAAGGTTGCTTACGGCTTCGGTCATTTGCTCTATCTGATCTGCAAGATTTTGATTTTCCCGCGCTTGATTACTCATCTTCTCCTCATCTACTATGAACTTGGACAATAATTTCCCCATCATTGAACTTTCTGTTTCAATCTCAGAAGCCATGTATTGAGGATAATTGGTTGAGGCTGTGAAACGTTTTTCCATCCAATTATTAAAATTTTGGATTGACAACTCCTGACTATTTATAAACTCTTCTTTTTCTGCTATAGCCCTTAACATGAATTCCATAAACTCTGATTTGTCTTCTTGTCGCATTGGAGGTGAATATGAGAATTCCGGCGTGTATGTTGGACTTGGAGCAGAGTATTGGTCTTGATAGTTGTAGCTCCATGAAGAATCCGGGTGATACCCCCAAACTTGATGGTAATTATCATATGCATACTGGTTGAGGTATACACCACCTTGTTGTCCCCGCCCAAAACTAACGGTGCATTGATGACTCGGATGGTTGCCATCACAATAGTCACACATGATTTCCATCCTTCGACTCTGTTGGGCTGCGATAACGTCCAACTTCCTCGAAAGTTCTTTAATTTGTTCTGACATTGCGGAAAGTGTCGCAAGTCTGTCAATCTCCGTTTCTTTTGGTTGAGTCATGTTCGTGTATGGCCATTGATACGAAAAGTCATCCATGGTACCTGCAAAGAGAGAAATATAGGAAGAGAATTAAAAATAAAAATACAAATGTTTAAATTAAGACTAATTTAATTGAAGTTAATATTGATAAAAAATATTAAACTAATTCCCCGGCAACGACGCCAAAAATTTGTTGGGTAAAATCTAGTTACGCACAACACGCAAGTATACGTGGTCAACAAGTAATAAAATGATAAGTTGAGTATCGTTCCCACAGAGAATTATTTAATAAAAATCACCAAGTACTAACCCGTAACCAACTCAATCTTATTTAAACAAATGAATTTAATGTTATAAATTAAAATATTTAACTAAACTAATTCTAATTATAACTAATTAAAAATCAGATTATGGAGATTTAAGATCACAACTTCACTTATTGCTTCATTTAGGTTAACACACTTCTCATCAATTATTCTCTATCCTGAATTGTTAATCAAGAACACGAAGTAGTATTAACCACCTCTCGATGCACTAATACCGTATTAACGTCAATCCACAATTAAGATAGAAATCCGTTAAACACCTTAATCAACTAACTCACTATATCTCTATGTGAATTACAATTGAAGAAAGTTTAAGAATAAGTTCTCTATCCGATTACATGCGATGTCAAGCATATCTCTACCTTAACACTCATCAAGTTTAAGCTACTAACAAAATCCTGAACACATTCTATCATGATTAGATCTAAATCTATACTTCATCTCTCGAGTTCATATAGATTATCATGGTAATTGATGGCCAAGCAATTAAACAATTAAGTCCAAATCACAATAGACAATCCTCTCAATAGAACATAATAATTGATAACAAAGCATATTAAAATAAACTACAGAATAAGATCCATTGTAATCTCAAACAAAGAATTAGTTCATGATTATTGAATTTAAACTAAGAATCCACAATTGAATAATCATTAAAAGACAAAATAGAAGAAGTAAAGAAGATAGAATCTATTGTCTATAGATTTAACGCTCCCTCCTTGCTCCTACTTTGAATCTTCAATGGTCTCCAAGTTGCATCAATCTCCAAATCTCATAAAAACTAGTGTTTTGATCTAATTTACTCTAATCTAATCTAATAGAATTATTCCAAAAACTCCCTAATCTATCAATAATATCCTCTAATCTGTGTTATTCCCCTCCTTTTATAAGCCTTTGTAGATGTCTTTAAGTCCTCTTGGAAGTCCTTGAATCAAACAACTCGAAACAATCCTTTTCGGACTCAAATTCGGACAAAAACTACTCATTTTCGTGCATACCCAGCCCCGGCTGGGTATTTGCCTTCAAAAATATCCAGCCCCCGCTGGATAGCAATCTGCTAATGCTCCCAGACATCCTGCCCCGGCTGGATCCTAAGGCTAAAAAGGTCCAGCCCCGGCTGGGTACCAATCTGCCAATTCAATTTTCTGCTGGAACCTCCTCTGCTAAAATTGCCATAACCTTTAAACCGAGAGGAATTATGGGGATCGCAACCTATCAAATTGAAGCTATCAACGAGATCTACAACTTTCATTCTTTGAGATTTGAGAAATAACGAACGCATGATGGTCGAAATTGGACTGGAAGTGACTGCTATGCATATGACCACCCAAAACAGTGAAGTTCAACATCCGTTGGTAGAAATGTCATAACTCTTTCATCCGAACTCTGATTTGAATGATTCAAGATGTTCCGAAAAGCTAAGAAAATGCTATACAATATAGTCTAAGCTCTAAGCTAAGAACATGAATTGAACATGAAAGCATAAACGATGTCCGGATTGTTTTTTCCTTGCATTTTCCTTGTTTTTCCTTACCAATAGTCGCTCACACCGCTCCTAAACGTATAACCTACAAAATGAACACAAAATGGATAAAAAGTAACTAAGAAACATGAGTTTAAGAAATAAAGTCAAGTAATAGATACCGAATAAGTAGGTATAAAACCTACTTATCAAGAAGTCACTCAGTTTTATTCAATTATAGCCACAGTAATTGTTCCATAGTATCTCACGTTATTGATTCAATTATTGTCATAATATTTTATATTATTAAATCAATAATTGAGACAATAAAGTTATTCATATTATTATTTGCATTATTGACAATGTCTAGAAAGTTCTGTCGAGGAAAGGAGTTTGTTCACCTAATTACGCGCCAATAAGGAGAAATCTTTATCGAAAAGTCCCCTCGTTCCTAGGAATGATCTGATTGTTAATATTGTGAGTTATAATATTAATGATGAATGTTATTAAAAATTGAATTTGAGTTCGGAGTTGAATTTGGAGACGCATACGAGATATTTGAGTCTGGGACGATGAAATTAGTAAAAATAGACTATAAACACAAAATTTGTCAAGGTTGACTTTTTCGAAAAAAATTAAACACAATATTTCAATTGTGTTGGGATTATTAGTGTTAGTGGAAATCGACATTTATTTCGATAATAGTTGATTTTTGGATGTTAAATTGACCAAACGGGTAATTAATCGAATAAATGAGCAATTAATTGTTATTAGTTCACATTCAAATAACTATTTGCTCACATGCATGGAACTATTGGTTCATATGCATGTACTATTAGGGGAGGTTGTGCAAGATTGATAATACTTGAAGGACTATATTAAAAATAGAGGCAGAGATGAAGGTACTAAGCTTTAATAACTCGAGCCCCTAAACGTGCAATTATCGAAACTATGTTTTCCTATAAATAAAAGCTCATTTCTTCTTTCATTCTCACCAATTCACTAAGACTCACAAGAGCAACTATAGAGAAAGAAATTATAGAGAGGAAGAAGAAGAGTATTCTGCTACTTCACTATTGCAGTATCCAGTCTTCTACTAAGGTAAGGGGTATTATTTCTATTCATACAGTACTATTCATGGATGCTATTCATAGAGTATTATTCATGGGCACTATTCATAAATATAACATTATTCATAAATACGGTACTATTCACAAAGTACTATTCATAGGGTACTATTCACGGGGTACTACTACTCACGACAAAAAATTGATTCTTTTTTGTCCAAATTATTTTTGATACGTGAATATTATTCTTGAATTTTACTCCACAAAGTAGTATCATGTTGACAATTTGGACATTTTGAAACTCTGAATAAATTAAAAATCTTTAATATTTATCTTTGATTTCGTTTGATTGATGCTTATATCATTGTGTTCATCCTCATGCTTATATTGTAACGAAAGTCATCTTTGGCCAGTAGTGCATAGATGGACTGTTGATTATTGGTTTTACAGTTGTATATATTTGGCTTACGTGCAAAGACGAAATGTTGATTGATAGCTTTGGCCCGTAGTGCAAAGATGGACAGGTGTACATGATCATGGCCACTGGTGATACTAACGAATATCCTTGGCGCGTAGTGCATGGATAATTCGATGATGTAATTGGTAGGATCATGAACATTAGTTAATAATTGTATGTAGTTAGTCGTAGTGCACTGACAGACAATTGATTGGTATGATCATGACCATTGGTTTTATAGTTGAATATCTTTGACCCGTAGTACAAAGATAGACAACAAATTTGTATGATCATTGTTATTAAATTTGAATAACTTTAGCCTTTAGGGTAAGGATATTGAGTAAACATTCTATTAAGCCTTTGTGGCAAGGAGAAACTGTTGATTTACATGATTATAAATATGAATTGTGAATTTAACTATAATCTTTAGTGGTTCAGGTGAAGACATGTGATGAAAGTTCTCTTTGTCTTGGGTACAACAAAGAACTGGTGATGAGTATTATAGGAATGAAATATTAACGATGGACTTTTAATTTGGAGGAGATAGTAAACATTATGTTCTACTTGACTCTTCTAATAGATTATTGATTCCGCTGCAATTATGGTCGAAAACATTTATTATCTACTATATGTTATAAATTTCTGATTTATTCTGATGAAGGCTATTGATAAATGAATTATCTTAGTCATAAAATTCTTTACTGGGCTAGTTGAGCTCACCCTTTTGCTTTCATTTTTCTCTTCAGAAAATGAGAACTTAGCCGGGACTAGTCAGGGAATGGAGTGACGGTCCGAGATGGTGGTTGTAGTAGTCCTTACTATTTTATAAAATAGTGTTCTAATAATTGTAATGAGGACTCTATTTGAGTTTGGATATTGTCTAGAAGACAATATTCGTGTTAAAACTCTCAGCTCATATTGTATAATTAAGTTTGTATTTGTATTATGTACCAAGTATTTGGCGACTCATAATGGGTAATGTATACCTATTTTGGGGGCGTCATATTTTATTTATGGGTAGTTAGATGTTATTCATTTTGGTGCGCAAACACCAAATCTGTGGGAAATCGAGTCCCTGGATTTAGGGGTGTCACAGCTGGACTTGACTTTGGTACACGACAAAATTGGGCTAGGTGACCTTCTTTTTCACAATTGTAACATGCTTTGGACTGCATCGTGCAACTTGGATTGATATGTCCCTCCCCTCCGCATTTGTAACGTATGACCGGCATTCGTTCTCTTTCTTTAACAGGTGTTGGTGCTGCTGTCTTTCCATCGTTGTTGAACCTTCTCTTCTTGAAATTTCCACTTCTATTATTGTGATGCCCCCAAAATAGGTCCATTCCATCCAACCCATTCTGAGTCGCCAAATACATGGTACAGAAAATAACTACAACTTTATTACAACAATTGTCGTGCAAAATACAACAACACATATGCTGTGAGTTTGGATACAAATATATATCAACTGTGACTCATGTCCCAACCGTGGACAGCACCTCATAATGACACCTTACATAAAGGTATAGTCGAAAACTGTTTTAGAAATTAAAATCTTTGGGAAGTGCTCAAGGAAACCTTCGTACATGGGAGGCCATGCGTCTAGGTTATGGTAGATATCATATGGCCACAGAATTATCCTTGGTTGACCCAATAGACCCCAAAGAAAAATGAGAAGATTACTATCATATTCTTCCCAATGATGAGTCTTCTCTTGACATATCATTATCTCCACTGTCTCTAATTGGGAATTAAACTCCAAACAAACACCAAGATTATATAGGTAGTGCTTGTAAATATACTCAGCAAGTGGATGAGTACATCCATGTCTTATGATGATACGAGGTTGTATGTCATTAGACATTTTGTATGATAGTGGGAAAACACCCTTCCAAAGTTGGGTTCGCCTCACCCTAGTTGATTCACCAAATATAACTACTAAATGATGACCACTGTTTTATTCCTCTGTTACCCCCGCTAGACCCAGCTACACTCGTATTACCTGAAAGGATTTATGAAGCAAAAGGGTGAACACAACTAGCTCAGTAAAGAATATTATGACTAAAGATAAATAAATTATCAATAGTCTTTATCAGTAATAAATCAGAGATTTAGAACATATGGTAGATGATAAAACTTTTCAACCATAGTTGCAGCGGAACGAGCAATCCATTAGAAGAGTCAAATAGACCATAAAGTCTATTATCTTCTCCATGTTAAAAGTCCACCAACAATGTTTTATCCCTGTAACATCAATCAACAATTCCTGTCCACAATCATATGTATAACTCATAATCGTAATTGTATTTCTAAATTCCTTTTTGCATTCAGGACGAAGATAATTTTCATCATCTGTCTTTACCTGCAACATCAAAGATCATGATTATACCAAATCACAGTTCCTGATCATAATTATACTAATAAATTCATCTTTGCACTACGGGCCAAAGATATTCATCAACAGTTCATCTTTGCATTACAGGCCAAAGATATTAAACAACATGTCATCTTTGCACTACAGGCCAAAGATATTCATATCTCAAAGAAATACATAATCATTTCAGAATTTATATAAACCATAATTATAACAATGTTGATCAATTCACCTTGCACTTACGCTAAAAATATTCTATTGTAAATTCAATGGTCATGATCATACCAGTCACAATTCAACTTTTCACTACTGGCCAAAGAGAACCCTAGTCATAATCATACCAATAATCTACCCATCTTTACACTCCAGTGAAAAAGAATTTCAACATCAGGGTTATAAAAATGTTATATATGATAATAAAATCAATATAATCAATACATAGTTTTAATCTCCAGAGTAATATTCATAAATCAACTATAATTTGGTTAGAAAAAAACCAATTTTGTAGTGAATAGTAACTCGTGAATAGTAACTAGTGAATAGTAACTCGTGAATAGTAAATCATGAATAGTAACTCGTGAATATTAACTCGTGAATAGTAAATCATGAATAGTAACTCATGAATAGTAACTCATGAATAGTAACTCGTGAATAGTAACTCATGAATAGTAACTTATAAATAGTAACCCCGACATGAAAAAGTTCCAAATTTGATAAAAAGTTCAAACCAATATTTCAACATAATGATATTGAAGAAATAATATCATTTTTGAATAAAATAACATCCCTTACTATCCCTTACTTTAAAAGAGCAGTACTTCTGACTAGAATAACACTGAACGAACTTGCACCGTATAGCAACACTCAAGATATCAAAATACTCACAAGAATACACTCGATAATATAGAGAGAGAGAGAAATAGAGAGAAAACTTCAGTTTCTGGTGTGATTTTCAATTCTAACCTAAGCACCTATTTATAAGAAATTGCTTAGAACACAAAAGCAGAAAATTGAATATAATATTAATATTTTCAAAACATATTCTTATGCACACATATCCAGCTGATTTCAGCCATTTAACACATGCCCATAATTGAAAAAAAATGTTTTTCATAATTAAAATATTTTAAACTTACAAAAATCAATTATTTCTGAACTTCGGAACTTCAATAATTCATAATAAATAGCCCTTTTGTCAGAAAATTCGAATCTCGCATTTTTTTATAGGAAATTTAATTCTCTAAAACTTTGCAGAAGAAAGTTTTTTCAAATTCCAAACAGAAATTAACCGAAATCCACAAACGGACGATTTTACAGGCTATAATCAAATTTCAGTCAAGAAATGGGCCCACAGACATATTTAACATGTTTTTAGACAACTTTTGCAATAAAAATACTCCTCCTCCTCATATACTCATATATCCCACATTCATTGTAAAAATATCATCATTATTATATTATAATAATATAATAAAATATTATTTTATCAGAAAAGATAAAATGTAGATTTTCAACAATTGTCACTTTAAAAAATTTTCTCCATCTATATCCACATAAAATGAATATTTTTCTCATCATATAAATCAATAATTAATTATTCACAAATAATATTACAGAATCACAATAATGACAACCAGACAGTTCCCAGGAAAGAGGGGGCTTTCCAATAAGAATTTTTCTTTACTGACGCACAATTATGTGACCAAACCTCTCCTTAGACGGAACTTTCTAGACATTGCCAATAATGTTATCTAATAATTGTATTCCGATAATATGAATTATTGCTTCGATAATGGAAAATACTGTGTAGTGACAATTAAAACAACTGTAATATAAAATATCAACGCAACAATTATTGAATCAAAAATAAAATATTGAACAATAATTACTGTAACAATTATTGAGTAGTGCCTTCTTACGTAAGAATCAATAATTGGTGCAATACCGTGTGCTACTATGCAACAACGCATATTACTGTATTTTAACCACCGGGTATTCCAACAGTGTTAAAGGTAACAACTACGCCGTTATTTATAAAAAAACTCATACTTGTTATTTTCTTCATCCAACAGTTATTCTGTTTTGGGGCCCACATAAGGCTGTGCCGTCGTACGCATATTCCCCGACAGAAAGAATATTCCACGACCAAAAGAATATTTCCCGATAATAATAAATATTTTATAACCACTTACGTATTTTTGAAAAACAATTTCATATATCACCCTTAACTTTAACTTTTTATTAATTTAACCATTTACTGAATAGTAATTATAAAAAAATTGAATACTTTTATTTCATAAAATTCGGGGTCTTACAATTATCTTGGTCATGATTACCATCGAAGTGGTTACCACTCTTGGCATGATAATTTCCCTTACGATGGTTATCATTATTCCGATGGTCGTTGCCACCGGAATGATTATTATCGTGTTGTTGGTCGTTGCCTTTTGGTTGTGCTGACTCATTATCGCACTCTAATAACTGAGCCCTATTCACAACATCTAAATATAAACAAAGTTTGTGAGAAATGAGGTATTGACGTATATCGGGTTTCAAACCTCTTAGAAACATTCGCGTCATTCGCTCCTCATTATCGACCAAATGGGATGCAAACCGGGATAACTCCGCAAATTTAGCTTCGTATCGCGACACGGTCATATTTTTTTGCTCACACTTGATAAACTCCACCTCCTTTGTGTGAAAAATACTTTCGGGAAAGTACTTGACGTTGAACAGCTCTTGGAACTTCTCCCAAGACATCTTGAGTGCGTCAGGCTGGGTACGTTTTACAGATTCCTACCAGTAATATGCCTCTTCACACAACATAAAGGTGGCAAAAGGAACCTTTTGCTTCGTGGAGCATCCCAAGATATCAAATATCTTGGTGATCTGCTTTAACCATGTCTCCGCCTTAAGTGGTTCTGGATTTCCCAAAAACTCCGATGGTCCCAGCTCCTTGAACTGCTTAATGGTGACCGACCGTGAGTTACAATTATTTCCACCTATATTATGAACAGAAGTCTCTCTTACCTGATGTTGCATGAATTGCATAAAGCCTCTGAACATCCCATCGTTCATCATTTGATCGGTGTTGTTATTTACCTGAGGATTATTGTCTTCCTGTTGCACATTATCCTGAGTATTGATCGTTGGTGACTCAACGGTCTCATGTGCTTCATTGCTGATCTCAACATTTTCAGATGCCATTTTCAAATATTGTCACAAAACAAGGGTTAATTGACCTATCACATATTATCCCAATACTCTGACCGACCAATTAAATACCAAATAAACTTAGGTAGGTCATACTAGCGAAGGAATTCCCTGTCTCTCCCCTCCTAGTTCTTGTCTCACATCTCAGCCAGGGATCATATCCATAAGCTTTGATACCAACTGTGACCCCCAAAAATAGGTATACATCACCCATCTTGAGTCGCCAAATACATGGTACAAAATTCAAATACAACTTAATTATACAACAGTCGTGTAAAATACGAAAAAATATAATCTAAGAGTTTTTATAAGAATATTATCATCTAGACAATATCCACACTCAATGGAGTCCTCATTATATTTATTATCACACTATTTAACAGAATAGTGAGGACTACTAATGCTATCATCTGGACCGACACTCTGTTCCCCAACTCGTTCCAACTATATTCTCATTTCCTGAAGAGAGCAGTGAAAGAAAGGGTGAGCTCAACTATCCCATTAAGAAATATTATGACTAAGATAATGTAGAATAAATTATCATTAGTCATCAACAATGTTAAACTGATAAAATACAATAAACATCAAGTTTAACTACAGCAGAATAAGCAATCCATTAGAAGAATCAAGTAGAGCATGATATCTACTATCTTCTGTGATTTAAAATATTTTCATCAATTTTTATCACTGAGACTCAGCTTAATAAATAAACCACATCATCGAGTCATCCCTGCACAACGGGCCAAGGATATTCATTAAGTCATCAATGGTCATGACTATACCTAATCATCCCTGGTCATAATCATACCAAAAACTGTCCATCAATGCACTACCGGCCAATGAGGACTTTTACCACATCATTCATTACATTACGGTCATGATTATACCGAATGATCCCTGGTCATAATCATACCAAGCCCATTTATGCACGTAAGTCAAAGATGACTTTCATCACAATATAAGCATGAGGATGATGAAAATGATATAAGCATTAATCAAACGAAAATAAGGATAAATATTAAAGACTTTAAATTTATCCAAATATAATCAATCAGTTAATAAACTCATCATCTAATATTATTAATATTATAACAATATTTTAATCACTTCTTAAACTTATAAATAATTTATTTCAATTATTTGCACTTAACCAAATAATGCATTTAATCATTCAAAAATGGCATACTCATAAGATTTCATCACCAATGATCAAATCCCTCATCAAAAATCTACATATACATTATATAGGATTCCCAAGTTATAAAATCTAATTTTCAAATTTTGTTACTTCACATAACATATTTAATTCATTTACTCATAACTAGTTTATTTTCATGAAAATACCAAATCAGTCCAAAAAATATTTCTTTTCAGGGATTTAGCAGAATATAGTCCCATATTGAACATATATTTTTCTCGAAATTTTTAAAATTCATTTACTATTTTTTATATGGCCAAAACTACCGAATATTTAGAAATTTATCATAAATTATACTTTTGTCCAAAAATTCTAAAATTTATAGGGTATACTCCTGTTATATACATGTACTCCCAATAAAAATTTCACCAATTTTGGAGTTAACCACAAAGAGTTATAAGGGTTTACTTTTAAAATAGTCTTTTCCCATAAAATCCATAACTCTTAATCTATACATCCAAAAATTGCCATTTTTGGATACAATCTAGAAAACTCATCAAATTATCATTTCAAATTTTTTCAGGGTCAGAAAAATTACGAAACTGCCCCTGGTAGAAACCCCTTTTGAATGAAAATACTATTCATATGAATACAAATGATCATTCACCATGCATGCGATAATCCACATAGACAGGTTATTCCAACAGAATAATAAAGAATGAAATAATAGAAGAATTCACCATGCATGCGATAGACCGCACAGACAGGTTATTCTCAGCAGAATAATAAAGAATGGAACCAGGTCATGCGTAAACCGCACAGACAGGATATTCCAACAGAATAATAAAGAATGGTCATGCGTAAACCGCACAGACAGGATATTCTAACAGAATAATAAAGAATAGAATAACAAAGAAATCACCATGCATGCGATAGACCGCACAGACAGGTTATTCCAACAGAATAATAAAGAATGGCACCAGGTCTAGCGTAATCCGCACAGACAGGATATTCCAACAGAATAATAAAGAATGGAATAACAGAAGAATTTCACCATGTATGTGGTACTTCGCATAGACAGGTTATTCCAACATAATAATAAGGAATGGAATAACAATATCTCTCTTCATAAATACGAAAGAAATAATGCCCCTTACCTTAGAATAAAGCTGGATACTAGAATAGAGAGGTAGCAGACTTCTCTTCGTCTTTCTCTCTATAATTTCTCTCTATAATAATTGCTCTATAGCTTTAGTGAATTGGTGAGAAATGAAGGAAGAATGAGCTTCTATTTATAGAAAAATATAGTTTCGATAATTGCACGTTTTGGGGCTCGAAAAATTACAGTACCATACCTCCAACTTTTCTTTCATTTTTAATTTAGTCCTACAAGTATTATCAAACTTTCACCACCTCCCCTAATAGTAAATAATGTGAATCAATAGTTCAATTATGAGATTCAATAGTTATAATCATGTAAAAATATGAATAACAGTATATTACCTCCATCTATACCTCCATCTTTAACTTAGTCATGCAAGTATTATCAATCTTGCACCAACTCCCCTAATAGTACAAGAATGTGATTCAATAGTACACACATGTGAACAAATAGTTATATAAGCATGTGAATTAGTAGCAATTAATTACTCATTTATCCGATTAATTACCCGATTTATCAATATAACCCCCCAGACATCAATTATCATCAGAATAGATGATGATTTCCACTAACACTAATAATCCCAACACAATAGAACTATCAAATTCATCTTTAATCAACACGAACTTATTCATCATTAATATTATAACTCACAATATTTAACAATCAGGTCGTTCCTAGGAAAGAGGGGGCTTTCCGATAAGAATTTCTCCTTATTAGCGGGCAATTAGATGACCAAACCTCTCCTTGAAAGAACTTCTAGGCATTGTAAATATTGTAATTTAATAATATGAATAACTTTGTTGTCTCAATTATTGATTTAATAATATATAAAATATTATGCAGATGATACTGTGACAATAATCGAATCAATAATATGAGAGATATGATGCAGCAATTACTGTAGCAAAAATTGAGTATAACTGAGTGACTTCTTACGTAAGCATTAATAATCAATATCGTGTGCTATTATGCAACCACGTGTATTACTGTACTTTTACTACCGGGTAGTTCAACAGTTTTAACGGTAACACTTTCGCCGTTATTTTTATAAAATGATAATTCTGTCATTTTCTAACTACGACAATACTTCTGTTGTGGGGTCCACCAATGATTGTGTCGTCGTACGGATATTCCCCGACAAAAAGAATATTCCCCGATCAATCGAATATTATATAACCACTTGCTTACTTTGCAAAATTTGTAAATATTACCCACAACTATAACATTATATCAAATCCACACCATAATATTAAAAAAAATATTTCGAGAAATTTAAATCTTTATTCATAAAATTTTGGATTTCACAATCTCCCCTCCTTATGAAATTTCACCCTCGAAATTTACGTACGTACCTGGTATGCCGAAGAGATGAGGATACCTTGACATCATTTCATATTCCAACTCTTGAGGTATAACCTTTGAGTGTTGAATATGATCCTTTTTATCCAAGATTTTAACACGTATATCCTCATACGTTAAATCTTCTGCTATCTCGTCTAGTTCTAATTTAATAATGTGGTTCGGGTCATCCATGTAACACCCCCTTTCCAAAATAGAAAGAGAGGTTACCCAAAACACAACAGAACTAAGAAGATCACAAGGCTCTAAACCATAAAAGAGTAATCTCATAATAATTCAATATCATAAGACAAACCATAATAAATGCCACACTGGCTCAAACTACAGTCTAAATAATTATTACAATTCCAAGTAATTGACTCATCAAGTCTAAACATAATATTTCTAAATCATTGGAATGAATGGAGCTCTCATCACACTTGCCCTTGATTCCCCTGATTACCTGCCGGAAGAAAAACACAGCATGAGCCAAATGCCCAGTACGGATATAGAATACAAGAATAATGTAACGGAATAACTAACACAATTAAATGAAATGAAATGAAATGAAATGAAGCGAACTGAAACGAAACGAATAAAACTAACACCATGAAATGATAGGCTGAATCAAATGGCTGGGTGTTATTTCATACCGAGCTCAGAATATAGTAATATACCTTGCCACACAGGCAAGTCAAATAATGCCACATAGGCAATCAAAATAATGCCACACAGGCAATCACACATCGGACTGCGCAATCCAGATGCGTGCAAAATCGAAAGGTGTGTTTGGCACAAACATCACCAATCCGCAGAACAGAACAGAAAACTAGGGTCGACCCATACGCCTCCCACAACAAAACACCAAATGGCCAACTCCCACCGGAGTACAAAACGGAGACGCCGTGGACTGATCACACCGCCACGGAAGGTGTCATGCCTCGGTGCCAAGAGGACATGCCTGTGGTACCCCCACAGGTGGTTATAGCTCAGGTATACCCTACGGTATTCTAACAAAATATAATGTCACAACACATGCGACAAAATATCAACACAAAGGGGTTCTAACATGTACATGTTAAATCGAACGAATCGTCAACACAAGTCTCTAAAATATACTAACATGTACATCACTAAAAATATAAAAATAAAATTTAGACATGACACACTAGTCTAAAGAGTACAATGTGAGTTCTAATACAACGCCAAAATAAATTTATCACAATAAATTGACAAGGAACAATTATGAGAGACAATACTAGATTTCGAAACGAATAACGAAACGAACGAATTAAAAATAAATGAGTCTCGCTGAAAAGTACGGAATCCGTACCTGGGTTAAGCAATGTAATACCCAAAATTTAAATTCCAAATTTGTCACGTTAAATTCTCCCCGTCCAAACTAAAATAAATAAATAAATAACATATAAAATTAATAATACTTATTAAATTCAATAGTTCCTATCTTATACCTCTGTTAGTATAACATGTTAATCATCAAATTTTTATTGTCCGTAATATACATAATTTATTTTTAAAATAAAAAAAAAACATGCAGATTACTTATGTAGGACATAAACATTTATCCAAGTTCATTCCATAAATCAATTAATTTGAAAAATAATAATACTACAACAATTAATAAAACCATACAATACTTTATTAAAAACCTATCTTGTCTTTTATTTGCATGGCACCAAAAACTCTGACATAAAAAAATCATCCAAGTTTATTAGCATTCACGGAAGACATTACTTTTCTTTACTCAAGAGTTATTCCTATATAAAACCATCCTATATAAAACTTATCCCTGCAACAACTTGATAAATAAACATATATTATATATATGTAAAGAGAATGATGTCTGCAGCCAAACTTATATATATACATATCTATCTATATATATATATATATATATATATATATATAACGCCTGAAATAGTAAAAACATATATAAAACATCAGAACTCTAACTTCCATCACTATTCATGTCTACAAAGCAAATCCCACAAAAAAATCATATAGCCGAAAACAGCAAAAGAAAGGAAAAAAAAAAAAACAACAACAAACCTGATACAATAAGCGGCGGCGCTTCTCTTCTTCTTTTCCCTCAATATGTATTAGACGTATACAAGGAGGATTAGGTTTTAATATTTATTTATTAACATGTCTTATTAACTCTCCTATTTTAATAGAATTTTAAAAATTATACAATTATAATTTGACCCACTTAATTTAAAGTCCAATTTTACCTATTTAATTTACCCATCACTTATTATCACATTAGCCCACAAAAATTAAATGATTATTTTGACCCAAAATAAATGACATCCAAAAATATGTTTTTAAAGCAAGGTGATTTTATTATTTAATATTATTATTATTATTTTTTTTTTCGGGTATTACATCACCTACTCCTTAAAAGAATTCCGTCTCCGGAATCAAAAGAATAGAATGTACCTAATTATTAAAAAGATGCGGATATTCCGCTCGAATAGACTCCTCCATCTCCCGAGTGGCTTCCCGCTCCGAATGATTCTTCCACAAAACCTTAACAAAAGGAATAGTCTTCCTTCTCATAATCCGCTCTTGACGATCCAAAATCACTTCGGCTTGTTCCTCACAAGTAAGATCCTCCCGAATCTTATCGAACGGATATTGCACCACGTGCAATGGATGATAATGATAACTCCTCAACACCGACACATGGAACAAATTATGCACGTGAGTTAGCTGTGGAGGCAAAGCTAACCGATATGCAACCTCACCAACCCTCTCCAGAATCTCAAATGGTCCAATATAACGCGGACTAAGTTTCCCTTTCAAGCCAAATCGTCGAATGCCCTTCCAAGGAGAAACTTTTAGAAACACATGCTCACCAGGTTCAAACTCTAAAGTCCTCCTATGCTTATCAGCATAACACTTCTGCCGTGATCGAGCCGACTTCAATTTCTCCTTAGCCATAACTACCTTCTCCGTAGTGATTTGGACTAACTCAGGCCCTTCTATGGCCCTTTCGCCAACCTCATCCCAACAAGTTGGTGCCCGACATTTCCTACCATACAATGCCTCAAAAGGAGCCATCCCAATACTTGCGTGCCAACTATTGTTATAAGCAAACTCAACTAGGCTCAAGTAATCATCCCAATTACCCGACCACTCAAGTGCACAAGACCTCAACATGTCCTCCAACGTCTGAATGGTCCGCTCGGATTGCCCATCAATTTGCGGATGGAAAGAAGTACTGAAGTTGAGCCGAGTGCCCCACGCTCGTTGAAACCCTTTCCAGAATCGTGAAGTGAACCGCGGATCCCGATCTGAAACAATAGACACTGGAGTACCATGAAGTCTAACAACCTCCTGCTGAAAGATATGTGCCAATCTATCTACCGAGTAACCCTCATGGATAGCCAAAAAGTGTGCCGATTTGGTCAATCGGTCCACCACCACCCAAATGGCATCATTCTTCTTGAAAGTCTTCGGCAAACCAGTCACAAAATCCATCGTGATATCCTCCCACTTCCACACTGGAATGTCTAATTGTTGCAATAAACCGCTAGCTCGTTGATGTTCTATCTTCACTTGTTGACAAGTGAGGCACTTTCCAACATATTCAGCCACGTCTCGTTTCATCCCATTCCACCAAAAATTCTTCTTCAAATCTCTATACATCTTTGTAGAACCTGGATGAATAGAAAATGGCGAACTATGAGCCTCAGCCAACACTGCCTCCCGAATGATTGGATCGGACGGTACACACAACCGTTCACCCAACCAAATCACACCATGGTCATCAATACGAAACTCAGGCTGCTTGCCCTCCTCTAAATTCTGCGTCATACTCCACAACTCCCCATCTTCCTTTTGAGCTTCCTTGACTCGCGAGATAAGAGAGGGCTCCACTCTCATACCCGCCAAATGCCCATCTGAACCTCGTACATACAACTCCAAATCGATCCGCTCCATATCCGAAATAAGCTGAGGTTGTGTAATAAGGGCTGCTACACTCCCAGAACTCTTTCGGCTAAGAGCATCTGCAACCACATTTGCCTTCCCCGGGTGGTACTGAATCCTCGCATCATAATCCTTTAGAAGTTCCAACCAACGCCTCTGCCTCATATTGAGCTCCTTCTGAGTGAAAATGTATTTAAGACTTTTGTGATCGGTGAAGATATCACAAGTCTCTCCATACAAATAATGCCTCCAAATCTTTAAGGCAAAGATCACCGCTGCCAACTCCAAATCATGTGTGGGGTAATTCACCTCGTAAGGTTTAAGCTGCCTAGAAGCATAAGCAATCACATTACCGTGTTGCATCAAAACACACCCCAAGCCCTTCTTAGAAGCATCACTATAAATCTGATAGCCTCATGTCCCCGACGGCAATGCAAGTATAGGAGCTGACACAAGTCGTTTCTTCAACTCCTCGAAACTCTTCTCCCGCTCCTCATTCCACATAAACTTCCGCCCTTTCTCATCAACTGAGTCAATGGTAAGGCAAGCAAGGAAAACCCTTCCACAAACCACCTATAATACCCTGCTAAACCCAAGAAACTCCTAATCTCTGTCACCGTAGTAGGTCTCGGCCATTTAGTGATAGCCTCAACCTTCGCAGGATCCACCTTAATGCCTTCGGCAGAAACAACGTGGCCCAAAAATGCAACCTGCTCCAACCAAAACTCACATTTAGAGAATTTAGCATACAATTTCTCTTTCTGCAAAATTCCCAACACTGTGCGAAGATGTTCCTCATGTTCCTCCGTAGACTTTGAGTAAACCAAAATATCATCAATAAAGACAATGACAAATTGGTCCAGGTACTCCCTGAACACCTGATTCATCAGATCCATAAACACCGCCGGAGCGTTAGTCACACCGAATGGCATCACCAGAAACTCGTAATGCCCATATCGGGTACGAAAAGCCGTCTTAGGGATATCCTCATCCCTCACCCTCAACTGATGATATCCCGACCTCAAGTCTATCTTCGAAAAATACTTTGCCCCCTGAAGTTGGTCAAACAAGTCATCAATCCTCGGCAATGGATACCGATTCCTGATGGTGATCTTGTTCAACTCCCTGTAGTCTATACACAGCCTCATAGACCCATCCTTCTTCTTAACAAACAAGACCGGAGCACCCCATGGCGAAACACTCGGGCGAATCACACCACGATCTAACAATTCCTGCAACTGTTCCTTTAACTCTTGCAACTCCAACGGTGCCATCCGATACGGCGCCTTAGAGATAGGCTCCGCACCAGGAACGAGCTCAATAGCAAACTCCACTTCTCGCTGCGGTGGCAACCCTAACAACTCCTCAGGAAACACATCGGAAAAGTCACGGACAATTGGAACATCCTCAATACGAGGCTCACCCTTAGAGGTATCTTTCACAAATGCCAAATACCCATCACAACCCTTTGCCACCAACTTTCCAGCCTTCAAAGCCGAAATTAACTTCACCACTCTACTCGGCTGAGAACCCTGATACACGAATTCTGGAGACTTTACATCTCCAAATATAACCTTCTTCGCCTGACAATCTATAGTGGCCTTGTGCTTATCCAACCAGTCCATCCCAAGAATGATATCGAAATCGTGCATACACATCGGAAGAAGATTAACACTACGGATCTTATCCCCAAAACTGATCGGACACCCTCGATACAAATCAGAAATAACAACAGAAGTCCCCATCGGGGTAGCAATAGACATAACAGAATTCAAAGACTGAGATGACACACCCAGGTGCCGAACAAAAGACTGAGCAACAACAGAATGAGTAGAACACCCGTATCAAACAAAATAGACGCCTCACGATTTCCAACTAAAAGAGTACCAGAAATAGTACCTGGTGCACCTGCCGCCTGGTTATACGTCAGGGCAAACACTCGACCACCCTGACGCTGACTTCCATTGCCACCATTATCGCCACCTCCACCATTTCCACGTGGCCCAGCACAATCCCTAGCAATGTGACCCATCTGTCCACACAAGAAGCATGCACCGGTGAGTCTGTGGCACTGCCTCCCCGGATGAATAGCCCCACAAATAGCACAAGGAGCTATCGGAATAAGATTCGGGTTACCCCCACCAGCTGGTCCCGGATAACGACCCTGATTTTGTCCCTGCTGACGATTATGCCCCTGCTGACGATTCGGTCCATACCAAGGTAGCTGAAGCTGACGATTTTGCCCCTGCTGAGGCATCTGCTGATAACCCCTGTTCTGATTCTGGCCACGCCACTGCCCTTGCTGGCCACTACGATTCCTGTTCAACTGACCACCCTGACTTCTCCCATGCTGAACTGAAGCTTGACCTTGCTGGTCATCTCTGTCCCTCTTTCGACTCCCTTCCGGTTTGGAAGTCCGAAAGTCCTGCCGCTCCATCTCAATGTTCTTGGCCGCATTAGCCACCGCCGATACATCCGTAAACTTGGTGTTAATGAGATGTTGGCGATACCTATAATGAATCCGCCACTTGAACTTTTCCGCCTGTTCTGCTGCAGTCCCTGCAGACGTTCCCGCAAAACCTGCCAACCTGGTGAACCTGGTCATGAAATCGGTAATGGACTCATCATCCTTCTGCCGAATGGATAGATACTCTCTAGCATAGGCCTCTTTATCAGCAGCTGGAAAGTACTGCTGATAAAAGACCTCACAAAACTCTGCCCAATGAAGTGTCTCCAAGTACCCATCACCCTTGGTTGTCTTCAGTGCTTTCCACCACCTTTGTGCATCCCCTTCCAGCTTGTAGGCAGCAAGTAATACTCTCTGATTATCCGAGCACCCCAACACATCAAATATTTTCTCTAGGTGAGCAATCCAATTCTCTGCATCAATTGGAGTTGGAGCTGAATTAAATGACTGTGGTTTCTGCTTCTGAAACCTCTCCAACCACACATACATTGGAACCACCTGCTGATCAAGGCCATCTACATTTCCCTCCTCTTCGTTTGTTTGTGGACCATTATTTCTCGGGTTCTCTTGTTCAGGAATTTCTGGTGGCGGCTGCTGCATTGCATGTACAACCTGCGCCACTAACTAAGGTAACGCCTGATTCACAGCCTGAGTCACCAAGGTAGCCAACTGAGTATTAATCTGATCATTAGGTTGCTCATTGGACCGACCTTCACCTCTTCCCCTGTTGTTACCTCGCCTCCCAGCAACTCTAGCTGATCTTCGAGCCATCTAAGAAAGAGATCACGAATATAAACAGAACAGATTAAAACAGATTCGAATATAGCAGAACAAAAAAAAATTAAACTGAACAAAACCTAACCCAGAAGTTTACCCATAACTCACAGGTCAAACCTAAATAGGTTTTCTACAAGAAAGAACCTAGCTCTGATACCAACTCTGTAACACCCCCTTTCCAAAATAGAAAGAGAGGTTACCCAAAACACAACAGAACTAAGAAGATCACAAGGCTCTAAACCATAAAAGAGTAATCTCATAATAATTCAATATCATAAGACAAACCATAATAAATGCCACACTGGCTCAAACTACAGTCTAAATAATTATTACAATTCCAAGTAATTGACTCATCAAGTCTAAACATAATATTTCTAAATCATTGGAATGAATGGAGCTCTCATCACACTTGCCCTTGATTCCCCTGATTACCTGCCGGAAGAAAAACACAGCATGAGCCAAATGCCCAGTACGGATATAGAATACAAGAATAATGTAACGGAATAACTAACACAATTAAATGAAATGAAATGAAATGAAATGAAGCGAACTGAAACGAAACGAATAAAACTAACACCATGAAATGATAGGCTGAATCAAATGGCTGGGTGTTATTTCATACCGAGCTCAGAATATAGTAATATACCTTGCCACACAGGCAAGTCAAATAATGCCACATAGGCAATCAAAATAATGCCACACAGGCAATCACACATCGGACTGCGCAATCCAGATGCGTGCAAAATCGAAAGGTGTGTTTGGCACAAACATCACCAATCCGCAGAACAGAACAGAAAACTAGGGTCGACCCATACGCCTCCCACAACAAAACACCAAATGGCCAACTCCCACCGGAGTACAAAACGGAGACGCCGTGGACTGATCACACCGCCACGGAAGGTGTCATGCCTCGGTGCCAAGAGGACATGCCTGTGGTACCCCCACAGGTGGTTATAGCTCAGGTATACCCTACGGTATTCTAACAAAATATAATGTCACAACACATGCGACAAAATATCAACACAAAGGGGTTCTAACATGTACATGTTAAATCGAACGAATCGTCAACACAAGTCTCTAAAATATACTAACATGTACATCACTAAAAATATAAAAATAAAATTTAGACATGACACACTAGTCTAAAGAGTACAATGTGAGTTCTAATACAACGCCAAAATAAATTTATCACAATAAATTGACAAGGAACAATTATGAGAGACAATACTAGATTTCGAAACGAATAACGAAACGAACGAATTAAAAATAAATGAGTCTCGCTGAAAAGTACGGAATCCGTACCTGGGTTAAGCAATGTAATACCCAAAATTTAAATTCCAAATTTGTCACGTTAAATTCTCCCCGTCCAAACTAAAATAAATAAATAAATAACATATAAAATTAATAATACTTATTAAATTCAATAGTTCCTATCTTATACCTCTGTTAGTATAACATGTTAATCATCAAATTTTTATTGTCCGTAATATACATAATTTATTTTTAAAATAAAAAAAAAACATGCAGATTACTTATGTAGGACATAAACATTTATCCAAGTTCATTCCATAAATCAATTAATTTGAAAAATAATAATACTACAACAATTAATAAAACCATACAATACTTTATTAAAAACCTATCTTGTCTTTTATTTGCATGGCACCAAAAACTCTGACATAAAAAAATCATCCAAGTTTATTAGCATTCACGGAAGACATTACTTTTCTTTACTCAAGAGTTATTCCTATATAAAACCATCCTATATAAAACTTATCCCTGCAACAACTTGATAAATAAACATATATTATATATATGTAAAGAGAATGATGTCTGCAGCCAAACTTATATATATACATATCTATATATATATATAACGCCTGAAATAGTAAAAACATATATAAAACATCAGAACTCTAACTTCCATCACTATTCATGTCTACAAAGCAAATCCCACAAAAAAATCATATAGTCGAAAACAGCAAAAGAAAGGAAAAAAAAAACAACAACAACAAACCTGATACAATAAGCGGCGGCGCTTCTCTTCTTCTTTTCCCTCAATATGTATTAGACGTATACAAGGAGGATTAGGTTTTAATATTTATTTATTAACATGTCTTATTAACTCTCCTATTTTAATAGAATTTTAAAAATTATACAATTATAATTTGACCCACTTAATTTAAAGTCCAATTTTACCTATTTAATTTACCCATCACTTATTATCACATTAGCCCACAAAAATTAAATGATTATTTTGACCCAAAATAAATGACATCCAAAAATATGTTTTTAAAGCAAGGTGATTTTATTATTTAATATTATTATTATTATTATTTTTTCGGGTATTACAATCCACATATTTACGTAACATCGATACGTGAAAAAAGTTATGAACATACGACATACTTGGCAGTAAAACGAGTCTATAGGCCATAGTTCCTACTCGATCGAGGATTTCAAATGGGCCAATTAAATCGAGGGTTGAGATTTCCTCTCTTCGTCGATTCTTGCTTCTAGAATAACGCCCTCTTGAACCTTCTTCTTCACATTCATCAGCTTTGAGTGTGTAGTTTGAGCGGCTTTAACTTTACCGATTAAAGTCGATTCTACTTGTATATTCATTATCTTCACGTGGGTCCCTAGAGTCCTTAACTCTATCTTCATCATTTGTAAGTTATAAGAAATGGGTTTTTGTGTTAACAATATCGCACTCATAAATGCATACGATCTTCTACTCAACGCGTCAGCTACCACGTTCGCTCTTCCACGATGATATTGAGTGGTATAGTCGTAATCTTCAACAGCTCGAGCCAACATCTTTGGCGCATTATTCGTTCATTTTGGTTGAAGAAATATTTATGGGTTGAAGAAATAGGTTTTGTACTGGGGTCAATACAAAATTCGATTTCACGCTCTAGGGGGTAGGCTAAGAAGTCTTCAAGAATACGTCAGGAAATTTATTACCGATAGAAATATCATTTAAAAACTGTGACTCTCATCTAAGACTTGGATAGCATATGAAATGAAGGTTTCTCCTAACGAAGTTTCAATCGATAAGTCAAAGTCTAACTTCTCTAGAGTTAAATTTAAACGTTGAGCGCAAGAAAGAGAAATAAAATAATGGGTAGAACCGATATCTAATAATGTATAGACTTCACAAGAATTTATAATTAACTAACTCGTGCTAACTTCGTTCGGGTTACTCGCTTTTTAAGAAGTCACGAAAAACGCTCCCCCTGAAACCACCAACTTTGTTTTGTCCGTATCCGCCTTTGGTGCCACCATCCTAGCTGAACTTGACTTTGGTGCACGACAAAATTGGGCAAGGTGACCTTCTTTTCCACAATTGTAACATGTTTTAGACTGCATCGTGCAGCTTGGACTAATATGTCCCTCCCCTACGCATTTGTAACATACGACCGACGGTCGTTCTCTTTCCTTAACAGATGCTGATGTTGCTGTCTTTCCATCGTTGTTGAACATTCTCTTCTTGAAATTTCCACTTCTATTATCTTGGCCATGATTACCACCGAAGTGGTTACCATTCTTGGCATGATAATTTCCCCTACGATAGTTATCATTGTTCTGATGGTCGTTACCACCAGTATGATTATTATCGTGTTGTTGATTGTTGCCTTTTAGTTTTGCTGACTCATTATCACGCTCCAATAACTGAGCCCTATTCACAACATCTGAATATAAACAAAGTTTGTGAAAAATGAGGTATTAACGTATATCTGGTTTCAAACCTCTTAGAAACATTCACGTCATTCGCTCCTCATTATCAACCAAATGGGATGCAAACCGGGATAACTCCGTAAATTTAGCCTCGTATTGCGACACGATCATATTATTTTGCTCCAACTTGATAAACTCCACCTTTTTTATGTGACGAATATTTTCGGGAAAGTACTTGTCGTTGAACAGCTCTTGGAACTTCTCCCAAGACATCTTAAGTGTGTCAGGCTAGGTACGTTTTATAGATTCCCACCAGTAATCTGCCTCTTCACGCAACATAAAGATGGCAAAGGGAACCTTTTGCTCCGTGGAGCATCGCAAGACATCAAATATCTTAGTGATCTGCTTTAACCATGTCACCGTCTTAAGTGGTTTTGGATTTCCCAAAAACTTAGGTGGTCCCAGCTCCTTGAACTGCTTAGCGGTGACCGACTGTGGGTTGCCATTATTTTAACCTATATTTTGAACAGAAGTTTCTCTTACCTGATGTTGCATTAATTGCATAAAGCCTCTGAACATCCCATCGTTTATCATTTAATCGGTGTTGTTATTTACCTGAGGATTATTATCTTCCTGTTGCACATTATCCTAAGTATTGATCGTTGGTGACTCAACGGTCTCATGTGCTTCATTGTTGATCTCAACATTTTCAGATGCCATTTTCAAACATTGTCAAAAAACAAGGGTTAATTAACATATCACATATTATCCCTATACTCTGACCGACCAATTAAATACCAAATAAACTAAGGTAAGTCATACTAGCGAAGAAATTCTCCGTCTCTCCCCTCCTAGTTCTTGTCTCATATCTCAGGCAGGGATCATATCTCTAAGCTTTGATACCATCTGTGACGCCCCCAAAATAGGTATACATCACCCATCTTGAGTCGCCAAATACATGGTACAAAATTCAAATACAACTTAATTATACAACAGTCGTGTAAAATAAAACAAAACATAATCTAAGAGTTTTAATAAGAATATTGTCATCTAGACAATATCCACACTCAATGGAGTCCTCATTACATTTATTATCACACTATTTAACAGAATAGTGAGGACTACAAATGCTATCATCTGGACCGTCACTCCGTTCCCCGACTCGTCCCAGCTATATTCTCATTTCCTAAAGAGAACAATGAAAGAAAGGGTGAGCTCAACTAGCCAACTAAGAAATATTATGACTAAGATAATGTAGAATAAATTATCATTAGTCTTCAATAATGTTAAATTGATAAAATACAATAGACATCAAGTTTAACTGCAGCAGAATAACTAATCCATTAGAAGAGTCAAGTAGAGCATGATATCTACTATCTTCTATGATTTAAAATGTTTTCATCAATTTTTATTGTTGAGACTCAGCTTATTAAATAAACCACATCATCGAGTCATCCCTGCACTACGGGCCAAGGATATTCATTAAATTATCAATGGTCATGACTATACCGAATCATCCCTAGTCATAATCATACCAAAAACTGTCCATCAATGCACTACCGGCCAATGAGGACTTTTACCACATCATTCGTTACATTACGGTCATGATTATACCGAATGATCCCTGGTCATAATCATACTAAGCCCATCTATGCACGTAAGCCAAAGATGACTTTCATCACAATATAAGTATGAGGATGATGACAATGATATAAGCATTAATCAAACGAAAACAAGGATAAATATTAAAGACTTTAAATTTATCCAAATATTATCAATCACTTAATAAACTCATCATCTAATATTATTAATATTATAACAATATTTTAATCACTTCTTAAACTTATAAACAATTTATTTCAATTGTTTACACTTTACCAAATAATGCATTTAATCATTCAAAAATGCCATACTCATAAGTTTCATCACCAATGATCAAATCCCTCATCGAAAATCTACATATACACTATATAGGATTCCCAATTCATAAAATCCTATTTTCCAATTTTGTTACTTCACATAACATATTTAATTCATTTACTCATAACTAGTTTATTTTTATGAAAATACCAAATCAGTCCCAAAAATATTTCTTTTCTGTTATTTAGCAGAATATAGTCCCATATTGAACATATATTTTTCTCTGAATTTTTAAAATTCATTTACTATTTTTCATATGGCCAAAACTACCGAATATTTAGACATTTATCATAAATTGTACTTTTGTCCAAAAATTCTAAAATTTATAGGGTATACTCCTGTTATATACATGTACTCCCAATAAAAATTTCACCAATTTTGGAGTTTACCACAAAGAGTTATAAGGGTTTACTTTTAAAATAGTCTTTTCCCATAAAATCCATAACTCTTAATCTATACATCCAAAAATTGCCATTTTTGGACACAATCTAGAAAAATCATCAAATTATCATTTCAAATTTTTCCAAAATTTTTTAGGGTTAGAAAAATTATGAAACTGCCCCTGGTAGAAACCCCTTTTTGAATGAAAATACTATTCATATGAATACAAAGGATTATTTACCATGCATGCGGTAATCCACATAGACATGTTATTTCAACAGAATAATAAAGAATGAAATAATAGAAGAATTTATCATGCATGCGATAGACCGCACAGATAAGTTATTCTCAACAGAATAAAAAAGAATGGAACCAGGTCATGCGTAAACCACACAGACATGATATTCCAACAGAATAATAAAGAATGGAACCAGGTCATGCGTAAATCGCACAGACAGGATATTCTAATAGAATAATAAATAATGGAATAACAAAGAATTCACCATGCATGCGATAGACTGCACAGACAGATTATTCCAACATAATAATAAATAATGGAACCAGGTCTAGCGTAATCCGCACAGACAGGATATTCTAACAGAATAATAAAGAATGGTCAGAAGAATTTCACCATGTATGCGGTACTTCGCATCGACAGGTTATTCGAACATAATATTAAGGAATGGAATAACAATAGCTCTCTTCATGAATACAAAAGAAATAATACCCCTTACCTTATAATAAAGCTGGATACTAGAATAGAGAGGTAACAGACTTCTCTTCTTCTTTCTCTCTATAATAATTGCTCTATAGCTTTAGTGAATTGGTGAGAAATAAAGGAAGAATGAGCTTCTATTTATAAAAAAATATAGTTTCGATAATTGCACGTTTTGGGGCTCGAAAAATTACAGTACAATACCTCCAACTTTTCTTTTATTTTTAATTTATTCCTGCAAGTATTATCAAACTTGCATCACCTCCCCTAATAGTAAATAATGTGAATCAATAGTTCAATCATGTGATTCAATAGTTATAATCATGTGAAAATACGAATAACAGTATAGTACCTCCATTTATACCTCCATCTTTAACTTAGTCATGCAAGTATTATCAATCTTGCACCAACTTCCCTAATAGTACAAGAATGTGATTCAATAGTACACACATGTGAACAAATATTTATATAAGCATATGAATTAGTAGCAATTAATTACTTATTTATCCGATTAATTACTCGATTTATCAATATAACCCCCAGACATCAATTATCATCGAAATAGATGTCGATTTCCACTAACACTAATAATCCCAACACAATGGAACTATCAAATTCATCTTTAATCAACACGAACTTATTCATTATTAATATTATAACTCACAATATTTAACAACCAGGTCGTTCCCAGGAAAGAAGGGGCTTTCCGATAAGGATTTCTCTTTATTGGCGCGCAATTAGATGACCAAATCTCTCCTTGACAGAACTTCTAAACATTGTAAATATTGCAATTTAATAATATGAATAACTTTATCGTCTCAATTATTGATTTAATAATATATAAAATATTATGCAGATGATATTGTGACAATAATCGAATCAATAATATGAGAGATATGATGCAGCAATTACTGTACCAATAATTGAGTATAACTGAGTGACTTCTTACGTAAGCATTAATAGTCAATACCGTGTGCTATTATGCAACCACGCGTATTACTGTACTTTTACTACCGGTTAGTTCAACAATTTTAACGGTAACACTTTCGCCGTAATTTTTATAAAATGATAATTCTGTCGTTTTCTAACTACGAAAATACTTTTGTTGTGGGGTCCACCAATAATTGTGCCGTCATACGGATATTCTCCGACAAAAAGAATATTCCCCAACCAATCGAATATTATATAACCACTTACTTACTTTGTAAAATTTGTAAATATTACCCACAACTATAACATTATATCAAATCCACACCATAATATTCAAAAAAAATATTTTGAGAAATTTAAATCTTTATTCATAAAATTTGGGATCTCACATATGTGCCCGCGAGTTTCGATTAGTAACTAAAATTTAAAACTTTGTTGTCAGGATGTCGGATGTTAGAGGATCTAGTCGAGCTGGGGAGGAGAAACCCCGAGTACCTAGAGAGGAGAAGCCCCAAGACATTCATGTCGTCCGGGAGTAGTTAGTACAAATAGAGCCATCTCTATTGATACTGTTGTGGGTCAGGAGCATGAGCCTTAGACTGATCCGGAGGAGGACCTTGAGGAAGAATACCCACCGAACTCTATTGCAGCTCAGATGTATAACAAGGTGTATAACCGTAACATTGAGCTTTAAGATAGAGTCGGAGAGTTAGAAGTGCTGAAAGATGAACGTCAGACCACTATAGGTTAGAAAAATGAGGAAATTTGGGGTCTTGATGTACGTCTTAAAAATGTGGAGTGGAAATTGGTTAACTTAGAGGGTGAAAATGAGCAGTTAATGGCAGAGGTTGCAAAGCTAAAAGATGATCTCAAAGAAGAGTCCGCCAAGAGAGAAAGGACTGAAGATGCGTACGAGGAGGTTTCCCAATGTGCATATGTAGCCGAGGAAGAGGTGCAGGCAAAGAAGGCCAAGATGGGGGAAATGGATTGTGCATTCCACACTGCAATGAATAAAGCTCAAGATCGAGTTATGTACTATCCAGTCTAGTTCGAGGACTTACCTTGGTATATGCTAGATCGTAGGACAATTTTTCGTATCATGGAAGAAGAGCACAGAGAAGCTATTCGACATCATAATAGGCCGTGATAGGAACAATATAAGTTATGTGAATATCTATTGTAGTTAATGATGTAAATTCTAGTGTGAATATAAGCAAAGGAATGTAATGATTTAATCCCGAAGATTCTTTATCTCGGGATAGTTGATGTAAATAGCAGTGATGCTATCTCTCTATGTTTTAAAAGTTATTAATGAATAAAATATCAATATTTATTCAAGATGTTATGTGATAAATGAAAATCTTAAAATGTTTAAGTTAAGCCCTAAATACTTAAGAGATTGAGTAATGATCTAATAAGCGTATATCTTATACAGAAAATGTCGCCAAGAAGATGCCCAACATGTTAACAAGCTCAGGAATGATCCACAAACATTAACAACAACAATAATAACAATGAAAATGCCTATGCTAATTCTGTGCAGCAGTTGGTAAATCTATTAGCTAGAGCACTTGTGAATCAGTCGCAAGCTCAAGCTACCACGTTCAAGGATTTCAAAGCGGTAGGACCGCCAGAGTTTAGGGGATTCATGAATCCGGTCAAAGCTCAGACCTGGATTATAAAAATAGAGGAAGGTATTCGACATTGCAAGGGTCACCAATGATCAAAAGAACGCCTTTGCAACGTTTATGCTCAAGTCAGAGGCTAGCTACTGGTGGCAGGAAAATAAGGTTAGAGGAGGTTAGGGTGTGATCACATGGGATAGGTTTAAAGAAATGTTCTTTGAGTTGTACTTCCCAACGAGCTCTCAGAACCAGATGGAGATTCAGTTTCTGGAATTGAAGCAGGGTAATATGACGGTGCCATAATATGCCGTGAAATTCAACGATTTGGTTAGGTTCACAACTTATCAAGTTAATACGGATGAGAGGAAAGCTAGGTTTGAACAAGGGTTGAAGCCTTGGTTGTACAACAAGGTGTCAATGTTTTAATTGAACACTTTTGTGGGAGTTTTGGAGAAGGCAATTATTATAGAAGGTGGAAGTGATGCCCTGACTAGGTACAATCGGGAATAGAAGAGGAAGAAGAATGAAGGAGAGAACAACAAGGCTAGTGGTAGCAATAGTGGTTTAGTCAGAAGAGGAAGTGGAATGATAATGTGTCTACTGGAAATCAGCAAGGAAGTCAGAAAAATAAGGTGGACTCTTTTCCTACCTGCGGTAAGAATCACTTGGTATGCATGAAGAGGAAGAGGGTTTGCTACAATTGTGGTAAGGAAGGCCACATAGCGCCAAATTTCCCTAATCCTAAGAAGGTTGCTTTCTTTAATTGTGGGTCGAGAGATCATCTGGCTAGGGATTGTCCCAAGAAGGCAGTATGAGGAACAGGAGCAGATGGAAGTAAGGGAAACAACAGTGATAGCACTCTGACTATCACTAGACCGACACCGCCAAATCGACCAACCGCCAGAACTTTCAACATGATCGTGCAAGATGTTGTACAGTCCCGAGATGTGGTGTCAAGTATCATTCTAATAAATAATGTTAATTCTTACGTATTATTTGATTCGGGTGCTACTTGTTCATTTATATCCGATGATTTTGTTTAGAATTTGAATTTACTTAAAGAAGAATTAGAATATCCTTTGAACATAGAGATTACGAATAAGGAATTAATTCCTGTTAGGTTTGTACATAAGAACTGTAAGGTGGATATTAAGGGCCACGAGATGATGGTAGATTTAATCCTGATTAAACTTGGGGAATTTGACGTTATTTTGGGAATAGATTGTCTATTTAATTATGGGGCGATAATTAATTGTCAAAGGAAGTGTGTAAACCTTATGACCCAGTCAAAGGTTATATTTTATGGCAGTAATTCGCCTAGACAAGTGAGTTTTCTGATGATGATGCAGGCCAGAAAGTTGTTGAGACAAGGTTGTGTAGGGTATTTAGCCTACATTGTCGATACTCGAAAAGAGAATTCGAAAATCGAGGAGATTTATTTGTTTAATATGCATATAACGATTTTGGGGACAAAATATTTGTAAGGGGGAGAATGTAACGGGATGAATTAATTGAATTATGATTCTGGAGACAGAATTGTAAAATCTCAAATTTTACGAATAAAGATTTAATTTTCTCGAAATATTTTTTTGAATATTATGGTGTGGATTTGAGATAATGTTATAGTTGTGGGTAGTATTTATAAATTTTGCAAAGTATGCAAGTTGTTATATAATATTCGATTGGTCGGGAAATATCCGTACGACGGTACAATCATTGGTGGACGCCACAACGGAATTATTGTCGGATTGAGAAAATGACAAAAATATTTTTATGAAAATAACGGCGGAAGTTTTACCGTTAAAACTTTTGAACCACTCGGTAGTAAAAGTACAGTAATACGCGTGATTGCATAGTAGCACACGGTATTGATTATTGATGCTTACGTGAGAAGTCACTCAATTTAATCAATTATTGTTATAGTAATTGTTGCATAGTATCTCACGTTATTTGATTCAATTATTGTCGATATTTTATATATTATTAAATCAATAATTGAGACGATTAAATTATTAATATTATTATTTACAATATTAACGATGTCTAGAAGTTCTGCCAAGGAGAGGTTTGGTCACCTAATTGCGCGGTAATAAGGAGAAATCCTTATTTAAAAGCCCCCTTGTGACGCCCCCAAAATAGATATACAACGCTCATTCTGAGTCGCCAAATACATGGTACAGAAACAACTGCAATTTTATTAATACAATTAGCGTGCAAAATACGACAACACATAAACTGTGAGTTTAAATATAAATATTATCATCTAGACAATATCCACACTCAAATAAGTCCTCATTAAAATTATTGATACATTATTTTACAAAATAGTGAGGACTACTAAGACAATTTCTAGAACCTTCATTCCATACCCCGACTAGTACTCGCCTCCTGAGAATATTCTCGCCTCCTGAGAAGAAAAATGGAACAAAAAGGAAAAGGGTGAGCTCAACTAGCCTAGTAAAGAATATTATGACTAAGATAATATACAAAAAATTATCCTTAGTCTTCAACAGGGAAAAATCTGATAGAATACAATAGACAACAAGTTTTAAATCAATATTCGCAGCGAAAATAATAACTCATAGAAGAGTTACGTAGAGAATGAAATCTACTATTATCTATGAATTTAAAAGTCCATCATCAATATTTTATCCCTGTAATATCAATCAATATACATCTTGAATCAAATATTCATCTTTGCATTACAAGCCAAAGATATTCATCAGTTGGTCATGTTCATCTCAACACCTGTTCATCTTTATACTACGGGCCAAAGATATTCATCAGAAATTCATTCATCTTTTCACTACAGGCCAAAGATATTCAGTAATATCATCATTTAGGACTAAGGATGATGAAAAATATTTTAAAGAAAACGAATCTAGTGAAACAAAAGAACAAATATTAAGGATTCGTACTTTAAACAATCCGAGTTCAAAAATACTTCATAAATAATCATAGTGGAGTAAAATTCAAGAATGATCAAAACATGGATACAATCAAAGTGAGTATCCATAATAGATATCTTGGACAAAAATAAAAATTTAATTTTTTTGTGAATAGTGTCGTATTCGTGAATAGTATCGTATACGTGAATAGTATCGTATACGTGAATAGTAACCCTGACACTAAAAGACAAGAATTTCACAAGAAAAATCTTACCAATATTCCGACATAATGATATTAGAAGAAATAATATAATTTTAAAAAATAGCATCCCTTACCTCGAAAAGATGGTACTTCTGACTGAAATACTGGATATAGTGCTGAAGAGAACTTGCACCGTATAGTAACACTCAAAGTTTCAAAATACTCACAAGAATATACTCAATAATATAGAGAGAGAAAACTTTAGTTTCTGGTGTGATTTTCAATTCTAACCTAAGCACCCTATTTATAGAAAATTGCTTAGAACAACAAAACAGAAAATTTAATAAAATATTACTCCCTCCGTCCTAGGATAAAAGTTCTGGTGGACTTTTCACGCATATTAAGAAGAGGGATGAAATGACAAAATTGCCCATAATAATATATCATTAATTATTTTCAATATAGGTGAGAGAGTAACTTTTTAACTATTCAATTCAAAATATTCTCTCTCCATACTTATTAAATATGGAGAGAGAATTAGAATAAGAAAAGTATGAGATATTTAATGATACGGGCATAATAGAAAAAAAATGTGTGAAAAATTGGTTATTAAAGGAAAGTGGACATTTCACATGGGACTATCCAAAATAGTAATAAGGACTTTTATCCTAGGACGGAGGATATAATTTATTTTTTAAAATTTCCTACGCACCCTTCTTTTGCCCAAAACATCAGCCACACCAAAATCAAAAAAAAACATTTTTGTTATTAAAATTATTTAAAACTCCAAAAATCAATTATTCCGGAACTTCAGAACTTCAATAATTCATAATAAAAAGTCCTTTTATTAGAAAAATTCGAACCTTAAGTCCATTCCATACCCCGACTAGTACTCGCTACATTCTCGCCTCCTGAGAATAAAAATGGAACAAAAAGGAAAAGGGTTAGCTCAACTAGCCCAGTAAAAAATATTATGACTAAGATAATATACAACAAATTATCCTTAGTCTTCAACAGGGGAAAATCTGATAGAATACAATAGACAACAAGTTTTAAATCAATATTCGTAGCGGAAATAATAATTCATAGAAGAGTTACGTAGAGAATAAAATTTACTATTATCTATGAATTTAAAAGTTCATCATCAATATTTTATCCCTTTAATATCAATCAATATACATCTTGAATCAAATATTCATCTTTGCAAAGATATTCATCAGTTGGTTATGTTTATCTCAACACCTGTTCATCTTTGTACTACGGGCCAAAGATATTCATCAGAAATTCATTCATCTTTGCACCACAGGCCAAAGATATTCAGTAATATCATCATTTAGGACTGGGGATGATGAAAAATATTTTAAAGAAAACGAATCTAGTGAAACAAAAGAACAAATATTAAGGATTCGTACTTTAAACAATCTGACTTCAAAAATACTTCATAAATAATCATAGTGGAGTAAAATTCAAGAATGATCAAAACATGGATACAATCAAGGCTAGTATCCATAATAGATATCTTAGACAAAAATAAAAATTTAATTTTTCTGTGAATAGTGTCGTATTCGTGAATAGTGATGTATACGTGAATATTACCGTATACGTGAATAGTAGCCCCGACACTAAAAGACAAGAATTTTATAAGAAAAATCTTACCAATATTCCGGTATAATGATATTAGAAGAAATAATATCATTTTAAAAAATAACATCCCTTACCTCAAAAAGACAGTACTTCTGACTAGAATACTGGATATAGTGTTGAAGGAAACTTGTACCGTATATTAACACTAAAAGTTTCAAAATACTCACAAGAATACACTCGATAATATAGAGAGAAAAAGAGAGAAAGAAACTTTAGTTTCTGGTGTGATTTCAATTCTAACCTAAGCAACCTATTTATAGGAAAATGCTTAGAACACCAAAGCAGAAAATTTAATAAAATATTAATATATTTTTTAAAATTTCTTACGCACCCTTCTTTTGCCCAAAACATCAGCCACCAAGTGGGCTCACCTCACCAAAAAAAAACGTTTTTGTTATTAAAATTATTTAAAACTCCAAAAATCAATTATTCCAGAACTTCAAAACTTCAATAATTTATAATAAATATCCCTTTTATCAGAAAAATTCGAACCTTATGTCTATTTCATAGGAAATTCAATTCTCTACAACTTTGTAGTTTTAAGTTTTTCCAAATTCTCAACAGAAATTGACCGAAATCCACATACGGACGATTTTACAGGCTATAATTAAATTTCAGTCAAGAAATGGGGTCCACAAACACGAAAAACGTGTTTTAAATATTTTTAGTAACAAAAATACTCTTCATACTCATATATTCATATATCCCACATTAATTGTAAAAATATCACTATTATTATATTATTAAAATATAATAATATATTTAAATAAATTATTTTATCAAAAAAGTTAAAATATCAATTTTTCAACAATTGTCACTTTAAAATTTTTTCTATCTATATCCACATAAAATTAATATTTTCCTTATCATATAAATCAATAATTAATTATTCACAAATAATATTACAGAATCACAATATCGACAACTAGGCCGTTCCCAAGAAATAGGGAGCTTTCCAATAAGGATTTCTCCTTACTGGCGCACAATTAGGTGACTAAACTTCTCCTTAGACAGAACTTTCTAGATATTGTCAATAATTCTATCTAATAAGATTACTCAAATAATATGAATTATTGATCTGATAATGGAAAATATTGTGTAGTGACAATTATTAAAATAACAATAATATAAAATATCAACGTAGCAATTATTGAATCAATAAAATAAAATATTGAACAGTAATTACTGTAACCATTATTGAGTAGTGCCTTCTTATGTAAGAATTAATAATTGGTGCAATATCGTGTGCTACTGTGTTTTAACCACTGGGTATTCTAACAGTATTAACAGTAACAACTACGCCGTTATTTAAAAACAACTTATACTTGTCGTTTTCTTCATCCAATCGCTTTCTGTTATAGGGCCCATACAAGGCTGCGTCATCGTACGAATATTCCCTGACAACAAGAATATTCCACGACCAAACGAATATTCCCCGACAATAATGAATATTTTATAACCACTTGCTTATTTGAAATATTTTGTGCATTTTACCCATAACTAACCACATTTAATCAAATCAACCCTTACTATTTCAAAATAATAAATAGAGGAAATTCAATTTTATTTATAATAAGTTGGGGTCTTACACCCCTCTTACCTGGGAACGACCTAGTCGATTGATATTGTAAATTATAATAATGATAATAAATGTTATTAAATATATTGAGGTGTCTTTTTATGAAGTCACGGAAGTTTATATATATATATATATATATATATATATATATATATATATATATATATATATATATATATATATATATATATATATATATATATATATATATTATTTTATTAGTAATATTAATGTAATAAAACAAAAAAGTTTTTTATATAAAACGGAATACTTTTATAAAGTTATTTATTTTATTAGACAATAATTAGAATATAATATATTTTATTATGCATAGTATTTTGCATAGTAAAATCTTTTTATATAAAACAGAATACTTTTATAAAGTTATTTATTTTATTAGACAATAATTAGAATATAATATATTTTATTATGCATAGTATTTGCATAGTACCTGCATAGTGTTTGAATAGTAAAATCTTTTTATATAAAATAGAATACTTTTATAAAGTTAATTGTTTTATTAGATTTTAAATAATATATATATATATATATATATATATATATATTATATTTTATTGCATAGTATCCTTTCTATTTTTCTATAAATAGAATTCTTAGTTAGAATTGAAATCACACCAGAAGTTCAGAGAATTCTCCTTCTATAATCTTGAGCGTATTTCTTTAGAGTTTAAGAAAGCTTTGAGCGTAGTGCAAGTTTTCTTCAAGTATATCTCCGCCCTACCCGTCGGAGTACTCTTCTTTATAAAGTAAGGGATATTATTTGTTGTACTCGTAAGGGGTACTATTTCTTTCGTATTCATGAAAAGAACTTCTGTTATTCTATTCTTTATTATTCTGTTGGAATAACATGTATATGCGAAGTACCGCATACATGGTGAAATTCTTCTGTTATTCCATTCTTTATTATTCTGTTGAAATAACATGTATATGCGAAGTACCTCATACATGGTAAAATTCTTTTGTTATTCCATTCTTTATTATTCTGTTGGAATATCCTGTCTGTGCATATTACGCATGACCTGGTTCCATTATTTATTATCCTGTTGGAATAACCTCTATGTGCGGTATATCGCATGCCTGGTGAAGTCTTTTGTTATTCCATTCTCTATTATTCGGTTAGAATATCCTGTCTGTGTGTTTACGCATGACCTGGTTCCATTATTTATTATTCTGTTAGAATATTCTGTCTATGCGTTTACGCATGACCTGGTTCCATTATTTATTATTCTGTTGGAATAACCTGACTGTGCGGTCTATCACATGCATGGTTAATTCTTCTGTTATTCCATTCTTTATTATTCTGTTGGAATAACCTGTCTATGTGGATTACCACATGCATGGTGAATGACCCTTCATATTCATTTCTTATTAAATTGTGAAAATGATCTGTCTATTTGGATTACCGCATGGCGGGTGAAAATACATTGCAGTTTCATATATTCTATGATACTCATTTGGTTAAAATCTTGGCTTCTATACTCCATGAAATTAGTGGAATATCCTTGATATTTGCGCTTCATCTAGTATCTTTTCATGGAAATATTCTTCTGAGCATTCTTGAATTTTACTCCACAAAGCAGTATCATGTTGACAATTTGGACATTATTGAGTTCAGGAAAAATTAACTTAGAAATCTTTAAAATTTATTCTTGAACTTGTTTTATTGAATTATTATGTCATTGTCATCATCCTCATGCTTATATTGTGATGAAAGTCATCTTTGGCTTACGTGCATAGATGGACTTGGTATGATTATGACCAGGGATTATTCGGTATAATCATAACCTGTAATGTTATAAATGATGTGGTAGAAGTCCTCAGTGGCCTGTAGTGTATTGACGGACAGTTTTTGGTATGATTATGACCAGAGATTATCCGGTATAGTCATGACCATTGATAATTTAATGAATATCATTGGCCCGTAGAGCAGGGATGACTCGATGACGTGGTTTATTTATTAAGCTGAGTCTCAGCGATAAAAATTGATGAAAACATTTTAAATCATATAAGATAGTAGATATCATGCTCTACTTGACTCTTCTAATGGATTGCTTATTCCACTACAGTTAAACTTCAAGTCTATTGTATTTTATCAGTTTAACATTATTGAAGACTAATGATTATTTATTCTACATTATCTTGGTCATAATATTTCTTACCGGGCTAGTTGAGCTCACCCCTTTCTTTCACTGTTCTCTTCAGGAAATGAGAACGTAGCCGGGACTAGTCAGGGAACGGAGTGACGGTCCAGATGATAGTATTAGTAGTCCTCATTATTCTGTTAAATAGTATGACAATAAATGTATTGAGGACTCTTTTGAGTGTGGATATTGTCTAGATGACAATATTCTTATTAAAACTCTCAATTTAGGTTTTGTCATATTTTACATGATTGTTGTATAATTAGTTTGTATTTGTATTTAGTACCTTATATCTGATGACACAAGATGGGTGATGTGTACCTATTTTGGAGGCGTCACAGTTGGTATCAAAGCTTAGGGATATGATCCCTGGCTGAGATGTGAGACAAGAACTAGGAGGGGAGAGACGGGGAATTCCTTCGCTAGTATGACCTACCTAAGTTTATTTGGTATTTAATTGGTCGGTCAGAGTATAGAGATAATATGTGATATGTTAATTAACCCTTGTTTTGTGGCAGTATTTGAAAATGGCATTCGAAAAATGTTGAGATAAGTAATAAAGCACATGAGACCGTTGAGTCACCAATGATCAATGCTCAGGGTAATGTGCAACAGGAAGACAATAATCCTCATGAAAATAATAACACCGATGAAATGGTGAACGATGGGATGTTCAGAGGCTTTATGTAATTCATGCAACATCAGGCGAGAACATCTCCTGTCCAAAATGCAGGTGGAAACACTGACAACTCTCGGACGGTCACCGCTAAGCAGTTCAAGTAGCTGGGACCACCAGAGTTTTTTAGAGAGCCAAAACCACTTAAGGCGAAGACATGGATAAAGCAGATCAACAAGATATTTGATGTCATGGGATGCTCCGAGGAGCAAAAAGTTCCCTTTGCCACCTTCATGTTACGTGCTGAGGCAGATTACTGGTAGGAATCTGTAAAGTGTACTCAACCTGCCGCATTGAAGATGTCTTGGGAGAAGTTTTAAGAATTGTTCAACGACAAATACTTTCCTGAAAGTATTCGTCACATTAAGGAGGTGGAGTTCATCAAGCTTGAGCAAAAAAATATGATTGTGGTAGTACGAAGCTAAGTTTGTTGAGTTATCTCGGTTTACATCCCACTTAGTTGATAATGAGGAGAGAATGACACGGATGTTTCTAAGAGGTTCGAAACCAGAGATACGTCAATACCTTATCTCTCATAAACTGTGTTTTTATTCAGATGTTGTGAATAGGGCTCAGTTATTGGAGCGCGATAATGGGCCAACCCAACCAAGAGAGAGCAGCCGACAAGTCGATAATACCAGTGGTAGCAGTCATCAAAGCGGTGACAACAAACGTGGAGGGAATTAACATGCCAGAAATGATAACCACTTCGGTGGTAATCATGGCCAAGACAATAGGAGTGGAATGTTCAAGAAGAGAAGGTTCAGCAAAGATGGAAAGACGTCAGTACCAGCACCCGCTGTTAAGGAATGAGATCGACTGCCGGTCGTATGTTACAAATGTGGAGGTGAAGGATACATAAGTCCAAACTACACGATGCAGTCCAAAGCATGTTATAATTGTGGAAAAGAAGGTCACCTAGCCCGATTTTATCGTGCACCAAAGTCAAGTCCAGTTGGGATGGAGGCATCCAAGGGTGTCCCAGACAAGACAAAATCGGTAGTTCAAGGGAGAGCGTTTGTCGTAACCTCCCAAAAAGCGAGGAATCCAATCGAGGTGATCACGGGTAAGCTAATCATAAACTCTAGCGAAGTTTATACTTTATTTGATACCGGTTCTACCCATTCCTTTATTTCTCCTACTTGCGCTCAACGTTTAAATTTGACTCCGAAGAAATTAGACTTTGATTTATCTGTTGAAACTCCGTTGGGAGAAACCTTCATTACATCCATGGTTTATATGTTTTGTTTGATTCAAATCAGTAACCGCGCGTTACCTGTCGATCTTAATTCTTTAAAAATACTTGCATTTGATGTGATTCTAGGGATTGATTGGTTAACTACTCATCATACAAAAATTGATTATTTTCGTAAGGTTGTTAGCTTTTATATTTCTAACCAACCTATTTTGCGAATTCAAGCAACCAAACCATTAAAATCCATCACTGTTATCTCAAGCCATAAAGCTATTCGTTTATTGAAAAATGGATGTCAAGCTTTCTTAGCTCATGTCACGAATCTAAACAAAAATACGTCAGTTTTGAATGATATTTCTATTGTTAATGAATTTCCTGACGTATTCCCGAAAGAACTTCCTGGCCTACCCTCAGGGCGTGAAATTGAATTTTGTATCGACCTTGAACCCGGTACAAAACTCATTTCCAAAGCCCCATATCGAATGGCTCCTATTAAACTTCAGGAGTTAAAAACCCAACTGCAGGAATTGTTAGACATCGGTTTCATTTGTCCTAGTACGTCTCCTTGGAGTGCTCCTGTTCTATTCGTGAAGAAGAAAGATGGGAGTATGCGACTTTTTATTGATTATCGGGAGTTGAACCATGTCACTATCAAAAATAGATACCCATTGCCTCGCATTGATGATATGTTTGACCAGTTGCAAGGCGCAAAATTTTTTTCAAAGGTTGATCTTCATTCCGAATATCACCAATTGAAGATTAGAACCGATGACATTCCAAAGACGGCTTTCAGAACTCGGTACGGGCATTATGAATTCCTAGTCATGTCTTTTGGATTGACTAATGCTCTTGCTGTCTTCATGGATATGATGAACCGAGTATTCAAAGAATATTTGGATCACTTTGTGGTCATATTTATTGATGACATCTTTTTTTATTCCAAAAGTCGTGAAGATAATGAGCAACACTTAAGGCTGATACTCCAAAAGCTTCGTGAAAATAAGATTTATGCCAAGTTGAAGAAATGCGATTTCTAGCTTGAGGAAGTAGCATTCCTTGGGCACGTAGTATCAAGTCATGGAATATCTGTTGACCCAACAAATATTAAAGCAATTCAAAGCTGGGAGCAACCTAAATCAGTGACCGAAGTACGTAGCTTTCTCGGTTTAGCTAGTTATTATCGGAGATTCGTGGAAGGATTTTTTCGAATTGCTACTCCATTAACTCAGCTGACTCAAAAAGATACAAATATTTGTTGGAGCAAAGAATGTGAGAAGAGTTTTCAAGAACTCAAGAGAAGAATCATTTCAGCACCTGTTCTGACAATACCATCTGGCTCGGAGGGATTTGTCATCTACAGTGATGCTTCAGGCAAAGGGTTAGAATGTGTTCTCATACAACATGGGAAAGTCATAGCCTATGCCTCTCGGCAACTCAAAGAATATGAGAGGAATTATCCTACTCATGATCTAGAGTTGGCAGCTGTTGTCTTCGCACTTAAAATTTGGAGGCATTACTTGTATGGGGAGAAAGTGGAGATTTTTATGGATCATAAAAGCCTCAAATACTTCTTCACTCAAAAGGAACTCAACATACGACAACGACTTTGGCTTGAACTGTTGAAAGATTATGATCATACCATCCAATACCACCCTAGAAAAGTGAATGTGGTAGCTGACGCATTGAATAAAAGATCATATGCGGGTACGAGTGTAATATTGTCAACATAAAGGCCCATTTTGTATGACTTACAAAGGATGGAGATAAAGTTAAAGACTCTAGGGACCCATGTGATGATGGCAAATATATGAGTAGAATCGACTTTAATTGATAAAGTTAAAGCCGCTCAAACTACACACCTGGATCTGATGAATATGAAGAAGAAGTTTCAAGAAGGCGTTATCTCAACCCTCGATTTTATTGGCCCATTTAAAATCCTTGATCGAGTAGGAACTGTGGCATATAGACTCATTTTAACGCCAAATATGTTGCGTGTTCATAACATTTATCACGTACCGATGTTATGTAAATATGTGGACAACCCAAACCACATTATTGAATTAGAACTAGACGAGATAGCAGAAGATTTAACGTATGAGGAGATACGTGTTAAAATCTTGAATAAGAAGGATCGTATTCAACAATCAAAGGTTATACCTCAAGAGTTAGAATCTGAAATGAAGTCAAGGTATCCTCACCTCTTCGGCATACCATGTACGTACGTAAATTTCGAGGGCAAAATTTCATTAGGAGAGGATATTGTAAAACCCCAAATTTTACGAATAAAAATATAATTTTCTCGAAATATTTTTATGAATATTATGATGTGGATTTAAGATAATGTTATAGTTGTGGGTAGTATTTATAAATTTTGCAAAATATGCAAGTTGTTATATAATATTCGATTGGTCGGAGAATATTCCTTTTGTTGGGGACGGTACAATCATTGGTGGACCCCACAACGGAATTATTTTCGGATTGAGAAAACGACAAAAATATTTTTATGAAAATAACGATGGAAGTTTTATCGTTAAAACTGTTGAACTACTCAGTAGTAAAAGTACAGTAATACGCGTGGTTGCATAGTAGCACACGTATTGATTATTGATGCTTACGTGAGAAGTCACTCAGTTTTGTTCAATTATTGCTACAGTAATTGTTGTATAGTATCTCACGTTATTTGATTCAATTATTGTCAATATTTTATATATTATTAAATCAATAATTGAGACGACGAAATTATTAATATTATTATTTACAATATTAACGATGTCTAGAAGTTCTGCCAAGGAGAGGTTTGGTTACCTAATTGCGCACCAATAGGGAAAAATTCTTATTGGAAAGCCTCCTCTTTCCTGGGAACGATCTAGTCGATTAATATTGTGAATTATAATAATGATGATAAATAATGTTAAATATATTGAGGTGTCTTTTTATGAAGTCACGGAAGTTTATATATATATATATATATATATATATATATATATATATATATATATATATATATATATATATATATATATATATATATAAATTTTATTTTATTACTATTATTAATGTAATAAAACAGAAAAGTTTTTTATATAAAACATAATACTTTTATAAGGTTATTTGTTTTATTAGACAATAATTAGAATATAATATATTTTATTATGCATACTGTTTTGCATATAAAATCTTTTTATATAAAATAGAATACTTTTATAAAGTTATTTATTTTATTAAACAATAATTAGAATATAATATATTTTATTATGCATAGTATTTGCATAGTACTTGTATAGTGTTTGCATAGTAAAATTTTTTTATATAAAACATAATACTTTTATAAAGTTAATTGTTTTATTAGATTTTCAATAATATATATATATATATATATATATATATATATATATTATATTTTATTGCATAGTATCCTTTCTATTTTCCTATAAATAGGATGCTTAGTTAGAATTGAAATCACACCAGAAGTTCAGAGAATTCTCCTTCTATAATCTTGAGCGTATTTCTTTAGAGTTTAAGAAAGCTTTGAGCGTAGTGTAAGTTTTCTTCATGTATATCTCCGCCCTACCTGTCGGAGTACTCTTCTTTATAAGGTAAGGGATATTATTTGTTGTACTCGTAAGGGGTATTATTTCTTTCGTATTCATGAAGAGAACTTCTGTTATTCCATTCTTTATTATTCTGTTGGAATAACATGTATATACGAAGTACCGCATACATGGTGAAATTCTTTTGTTATTCTATTCCTTATTATTCTGTTGGAATAACATGTATATGCGAAGTACCGCATACATGGTGAAATTCTTCTGTTATTTCATTCTTTATTATTATGTTGAAATATTATGTCTATGCATATTACGCATGACATGGTTCCATTATTTATTATTATGTTGGAATAACCTGTCTGTGCGGTCTATCGCATGCCTGGTGAAGTCTTTTATTATTCCATTCTCTATTATTATGTTGGAATATTCTATCTATGCGTTTGCGCATGACCTGGTTCCATTATTTATTATTCTGTTAGAATATCCTATCTGTGCGTTTACGCATGACCTGGTTCCATTATTTATTATTTTGTTGGAATAACATGTTTGTTCGGTCTATCGCATGCATAGTGAATTTTTCTATTATTCCATTCTTTATTATTCTGTTGGAATAACATGTCTATGTAAATTACCACATGCATGGTGAATGACCCTTCGTATTCATTTCTTATTAAATTATGGAAATGATCTGTCTACGTGGATTACAGTACGGCGGGTGAAAATCCATTGCAGTTTCATATATTCTATGATACTCATTTGGTTAAAATTTTGGCTTCTATACTTTATGAAATTAGCGAAATATCCTTGATATTTGCGCTTCATCCAGTATCTTTTCACGAAAATATTCTTCTGAGTATTTTTGAATTTTACTCCACAATGCAGTATCATGTTGATAATTTGGACATTATTGAGTTCAGGATAAATTAACTTATAAATCTTTAAAATTTATTCTTGAACTTGTTTTATTGAATTATTATATCATTGTCATCATCCTCATACTTATATTGTGATGAAAGTCATCTTTGGCTTACGTGCATAGATGGACTTGGTATGATTATGACCAGGGATTATTCGGTATAATCATGACCTGTAATGTTATAAATGATGTGGTAGAAGTCCTCAGTGGCCTGTAGTGTATTGACGGACAGTTTTTGGTATGATTATGACCAGAGATTATTCGGTATAGTCATGATCATTGATAATTTAATGAATATCCTTGGTCCGTAGAACAGGGATGACTCGATGATGTGGTTTATTTATTACGTTGAGTCTCAGCAATAAAAATTGATGAAAACATTTTAAATCATAGAAGATAGTAGATATCATGCTCTACTTGACTCTCCTAATGGATTGCTTATTTCGCTGCAGTTAAACTTGATGTCTATTGTATTTTATCAGTTTAACATTATTGAAGACTAATGATAATTTATTCTGCATTATCTTAGTCATAATATTTCTTACTGGACTAGTTGAGCTCAACCCTTTCTTTCACTGTTCTCTATAGGAAATGAGAACGTAGCTGGGACTAGTCGGAGAATGGAGTGACGGTTCAGATGATAGTATTAGTAGTTCTCACTATTCTGTTAAATAGTGTGACAATAAATGTATTGAGGACTCCTTTGAGTGTGGATATTGTCTAGATGACAATATTCTTATTAAAACTCTCAATTTATGTTTTGTCGTATTTTACACGACTGTTGTATAATTAGTTTGTATTTTTATTCAGTACCTTGTATCTGACGACCCAAGATGGGTGATGTGTACCTATTTTGGAGGCGTCACAAGAGTCCTTTTAAGAGAGGAAAAATGTGCTGAACGAGACTTTTATAATTAATTTTTAAATATTTATTGAATTAAATAAATATTTTGTTGATTTATTTATTGTGTTAAATAATTATTTGATGGAATTGTGGTAGATTGATTTAATTAAGTGTGACACATTAATTAAATTATTGTAGAATAATTTTATAGATCAAAGTGAGAATTTAATTGAGATAATTAAATTAAATAAGTTGTTAAATAATTTTAATGTTGTTCTAATTAAGATTTAATGGGTAATATAGCCTTTTATTTAATTGAGTTAAATAATATTATTTGATTAATTAAAGTTTCACAAATAAACTATATAATAAATGAATTAGTTAACATAATGAGAAGGGAGATAATTTGGTGCTAGCCAAACGTGGCCTTGAGAATGTGAGAGCAGTTAAAGTCAGACTTCACTTATCTGCTACCTACATCTCATCAGTTATATTATATACGCATTCTATTATTTTTCTCTTAAGTCTGGAAAGCACAAACACAAAGAGAAAAGAGAGAGATTGAGAGAATTTTTTATTATGGAATAAGTTTTGTAGAATCAAGAAGGAAGTTCCTATCATCTTTGAGTATCTAAGTAGTGAAATCAAGGGTAATCCCTTAATCCAAACTTTTAAATTACGTTCTTAAAGTTTTTCATGAAAATTGGTTTTAACCCTCTATAATTGAATTTTTATGGTTAATTTGTTGATTATATGATGTTGTATATGTTTATTAACATGTATAGTTCAATTATATATGATTTATATGTGTTTTACAGTAATCAAATCCATGAAATTGTGTTTTATTGGAAATTTGTAGTTTACAGAGTAAGAACATATGAATATGGCTAAAAGTATGAAAATTAAAGTTTAAATTACATATTAATCAGTGAATTGATAATTGATTATGTTTATACACGTAAAAATGAAAAGAACAAAACTTGTATGGACTGATTTGGTTGAAGAACGAGTTCATAGTTGTTGATTTCGTTAAGAATGTCAAAAATAAAGTTTTTCACAAAAACCATCGAAAGTATGGCTTTAAATCTTGTTGTTTATGTGACTTAAGATGTTAAAAGCATGCTAAGAATGTCATTAAATGTTTTTTTAAGTTCAGAACACATGGGTAATATTAAATTCGTTGTGTATGTGAAGTTTTGGCCTAATTTGGTTTTCTGCTGTGTTCATTTCGCTATTTGTAGAATTGAATACTAGGTAGTCACGACTATGCTTTCGGGGTCAGAGTTCAGGCTTCCGTCAGAGTTCGACTTCAGATGACGTCATGTCTGTGCCTTCGGGGTCAGAGTTCGGCTTCCTGTAAGAGTTCAACTTCGGATAGCATCATGTCTGTGCATTCGGGGTCAGAGTTCGGCTTCGGATGGCGTCATGTCTGTGTCTTTGGGGTCAAAGTTCGTCTTCAGTCAAAGTTAGGCTCCGGTTGGCATCATGACTTCAGTGATGGTGAACTTCTTTTGAAGTAGCGTTATGACTTCGGAAGTTAAGACTTCGTAAGGATGACTTCGGAAGTCGATGGGTAACAGAACAAGGCAGTTTTGGGTTTTGTTGCGTACAGTCCATTTTATGTTAATAATTCATTGAAACCTTGAATAGATAGTGAATCCTTATTGATTCAACTAATCCTTAGTTGATGATTATTGAACTCTAAATTACTATTGAGATCAATCCAAACCAAACTTCCTTTGGTGCAGATTCTAAAGCCAAAGTTGAGATGAACAACTCTGCTACAAGGAATTATATTATGCGATAACGTTAAGATGTTGTGAACTTACAAGGTACTAAGGGTTGATCCCCCTAAGTACGAGAAGTAAGGTCCATATGACTGTTAAAGGTTTAAAGTAGAAATACTTGATAACCTGGGACATAGTTCATGGTCTTCTGACCCTCAGACGTACTTTTTATTCATGTTCTAATCTCGATTCAAAAACTGAGTTTTCTTTTTTTTTAGCATCCATTGTTTACTCGCATGTTATTATTATTATTATTATTATTATTGTTAAACTTGTGGGAAATTATTGCTCACTCTTGCATAATAACATTGCAGCTAAGGTTGAAAGAGTTGATGAGCCATCCACTACTAAGGGCAAAGGCAAAGCATGCAAGTGATGAAGACTTGTTTATTATATTTGAGAATGTTTATGTTAAGACTCTTGATGTTATGTTTAAGACTTATTTGTTTATGAAGTTTCTGCAATGATGTATTAAGGTTAGATGACCTGGATTGAATTGCTTTAAGTTGTTGTAACCCTTTATTGGGAAGATTTCTATTTCATTTATGAGTTTATTTTATTTATGGGTAGTTAGATGTTATTCATTTTGGTGCGTGAACACCAAATATATAGGAAATTCGAGTCCCTGGATTTGGGGGTGTCACAATGGAAATGTTCATACCAATTAATTATTTTTATTTCATTATATTATGACATTATAATAAGTATTTTATTATAGGTTTTATTTATGTTTCAAGTAATAAAGTTAAATTTATGTTTTGCATATATAAAGATGTATGGTTTAATTTATGGGCTAGAAGCTCATCAAACTTAATTAAAGGCTCTAGAAGAGCGATTATTTATCAAACTTAATTAAAGTATCTGGAAGAGCGATTATAATGTTGTCAAATGACACAAAATTTTGTATTGATGATGATTTATATTATTATGAGACAAACATAAATTTGCTCAACTTTAAGGATATACGTTATAATGGTTATCATATTGAAACCAATAACTAAGGCAGTGAAGAATTTCTTTATATTACTTCAATAATATCGAACAAGAAGCTCATATTAGAAAAACTGTTTATTTTCTCTTCTAAGTTATATTATACTAAAACGAGAACAGTTGAAACAAATGTTGTAATACACTAGAAGTGTGCAATACACCAAAAATGTTCAAATCCAAATACTTTTATGATTTGACACGATCATCTAGGATCAATAATGATGCTTCAAATTATTGAAAAATCGCATAAACATCCCTTAAACACTAGTACAAAACAGTAAATAGACATCACTTAAAAAACAACGTTTTTATAAAAAGCGTTGTGGTATTTTTTTTCACAACGTTTTTTAACAAAACGTTGTATATACATATGAAAAAATGTTATCTATTTATAAGGGCAATTTTTAGTTTTAAATAGATACCATTTTTTTAAAAAAACGTTATCTATGTCAAAAACACGGAGCTTAAAATAAATTACGCGGAAGTGAAAACTTGAAATTAAAAACTCTCCCCTTGCCTCCCAGCCTTCCAACAACTGAAGCAGCTCTCCCAAATCCCAATCTTACACCCTTGTTCACACTAGGGATTACGATAATCGGACTCCACTTTATGTTGCTTTGCTTCACGGTAACCACCCTCTGTTCTATTATTAATAATTGATGTAGTAATTGATAAATAAAAACACTTTTCTAATTCTCTCTCTCCTTTCTCTGGCTAGGGTTTGTGACTTTGTAGCGAGAGGGGACAATGATAGAACTATTGTTCATGTTGATGTTTGCCAAAATGGCGGGGATTCTGCTACTGTTATTCAGAACCCCTCTGCGAAAGCTTCTGATTATGGGTTTGGATCATATTAAACGAGGAAGGGCACTACTCGTCGTCAAATCCGTCGCCGCCACCTTCTTCGTCATCATAATGTACACCATTAGAGAAATCCAGACCAGTCCGATGGAAGCCCTTAACCCTACTGATCACGTCCTCTTGGCTAATTACATGCTCGAAGCCTCTCTCAGGGTACAATTGCACGATATTTCATCTTCGCCTATATACACCTGAAAGTTTTACTTGATCTTTAATTAGAGGCAATTTAAGTTCGAAATTGTGATATACGATATATTTTGCTTGAAGTTAGTTTTTTCATTGTTAATGTCTGTTTTATTGCTTAATTATATATGGCTCTAATCTGTTTCATTGTTTTATTGTTTTAAGTTAGTTTTTCCATTGTTAATGTCTGCTTTATTACTTAATTTTATATGGATCTACTTCATTCTTTATAGTTTAAACTAAAAAATACATACCTAATTTTGGAACGAATTTAAAATATATATATATTATCTCTATTTTCCTTGAACATTGAAGTGAACATATAATGTTCCGTAACTTGAGTTGGATTTTGAATGCATGTACCTGTTGTTATTTTTTAGTTTGGACCCAAGAAACGATGGAACAGTATATGGTGCATCTTCAGATGGAACCATCAGTTGCACTGACTTGGAGACAGGAATTTGATCAATGAGGTAACGCTTATTGTTTTTACTGCCATTTTAGGTACTTAAGTAGCTCAATATGCCTTCTGAAATGCAAGTCTCACATACAGATGAAAAAGGAGATATTGAACCTCTTAAGTGGTTGCTCTCTTCCTTCCATCTTCTAAAGGATTTATATTTTCTCATTTGCAGTCTATCTTGATTTTGGCCTAATTCCTACAAATGATTGGAGAGCCGATAGCTATTATTGATGCTTAATTGCCAAAGTCAAGTTCCTGTAGCAGTTTTTTTCTTCTTGATCTTGTAGTTAGGTACTTATTCTTGTTGTGCTATATAAGCTATATTTCATTGTTCAATAGAATGGAGGACTTTTATGATATGCATCTAAATTATAGGCATCTAGTTACCATTTGTTCTCTCATTCACACTAATTGGTTATCTTGGAAGTGCATAATCTTGTTAAAGCTTATAACAGAAACTAGATCTTTCAGAATATGTTATTTGTGCATGTCAATATATATATATATATATATATATGTAAATTTCTGGATTCTATACTTGTAATCATTCTATATTTTTGATGAAGTTCCTTAATTCTTGCTAAATTATAGAATAATTAGCTGAAAATGATGAAAAATCTTACCATTATATCTCTTTGCTGTCCTTCAAAGATCATTTGATGTTTCAGATATCTTCTTTTTAATTCTTCATTAGGTACATAATTTCTAGAAAAGCTTCACTCTTTTTCAAGTGTGACATTTCTGTCTTCGATCTTCATTCGAAACAAAAACAAAAAAGAAAGGTCAGAGAATTTCAATGGCTTTATGTGCTTTGGGTGTTACACATTCATATCAATTGCATGTACTTTATTTCTTTTTTTCCCTTAAATCCTATTTTAGAGACATCTTATCCCAGTTTGATACATTCCTTGGATCAAGTGGCATCAAGGGAACCCTTATTCAATTAATAAATGTTTTAAACTTGATGATTTTTACCAATTTATTTAATTATATATCTGACTAGGACAAAAATACTTGAAAATTAGTAGTTAAGGAGTTGGCATCCTGGACACACTTTGATATATTTGTTGCATGACTTCACATGATTCACTGCTAAAATCGCGTGTGAATGGTGTAGATGATGGTTGTGACAACTCATGAAGGAGTTCCGTAGGAATTTCATGGATAGAAATTGATTTGATCACACAAGTTGTAATCAATTTATGAGAAAGTTTTTATTGTTATGATCTTCTGATTCTAACTCCATATTGCTTTATATTTCTAAAGATAAACTTGCATAAGGTCTTTGAGACTCATCTCTTAACAAATCTTGTACATTATTCTAAGAGCCCTGCATCAACTTTATTGATTTTAGCATATCATTAATAAACTATGGTAGCTGCAAAGTGATTAACTCTTCAGTAGAAATCTTAATCTTACTTATCAATAGAATTTACTAATTTTCCTATAAAGAGTTTAAAGTGTTAGGCTTGTTCATGCTCCATCCAAAGATTGGGATTATTAAAGATTATGGATTATGGAGCCTCGTAGTGGTCAATATCTAGATGTTTCTCGCTAATGGTTCTCAATTCTATTTTGCAGCTTCCCCTAGTCCATGGTACCAAAATGTGCCACTTTCTTTAGCACTCAGCCCTAGGATAATATAAGCGGTTTCCCAATTTAAGCCTGATATAATACACGCATCATCCCTTGGTATTATGGTAAATTTCTATCCTCTTTTATGTGTTTTGCTTGATTGAACATTGGGAGTGTTTTCTTGTTTTGTTGCATCATTGAGAATTTCTGGCTTTATTGTAGGTATTCGGTGCTCTCATTATTGCAAAACTATTGTGTGTTCCTATAGTAATGTCCTATTATACACATGTCCCAGTGTAAGTATTGCTGCTAGTTGATTTTCTTGTTAAGGTCTTGATTGCAGACCATTTAACTAGCTTCTTAATATATGTGACGCCCCCAAAATAGGTATACATCACCTATTCTGAGTCGCCAAATACATGGTACAGAATACAAATACTGTGACGCCCCCAAAATAGGTATACATTACCCATCTTGAGTCGCCAGAAAATACACTATTGACAACTTCATTTATACAACTGTCGTGCAAAGTACGATAACATATATACTGTGAGTTTCAATACAAATATATATACCAACTCTGACTCATGTCACAATTGTACCTTACATAAAGGTATAGTCAATAACTGTTTTAGAAATTAAAATCTTTGAGAAGTGCTCAAGGAAACCTTCATACATGGGAGGCCATGCGTCCAGGTTATGATAGATATCATATGTCCACAGAATTATCCTTGGTTGACCCAATAGACCCCAAAGAAAAACGAGAAGATTACTATCATGTTCCTTCCAATGGTGAGTCTTCTCTTGATATATAACTATCTCCACTGTCTGCAATTCAGAACTACATTTTAACCAAACTCCAAGATTATATAGGTAGTGCTCGTAAATATACTCAACAAGTGGATGTGCACAACCTTGTCTTATGATAACACGAGGTTATATGTCATTAGACATCTTGTATGATAGTGGCAAAACACCCTTCCAAAGTTAGGTTCACCTCACCCTATTCAGTTCACCAAAATTAAATATCAAATGGCGTATACAATACGACACACTTATCTAAAGTTCTCAATAAAATTATTTCATACTATTTAGGGAGAACCTCAACAATTATAGACTACCATTTTATTCCCCTGTTATCCCCGCCTGACCCAGCTACACTCTTATTACCTGAAATGAATTGTGAAGCAAAAGGGTGAGCACAAATAGCCCAGTAAAGAATATCGTGACTAAAGATAATTAAATTATCAATAGCCTTCATCAATAATAAATTAGAGATTTAGAACATATAGTAGATGATAAAACATTTCAACCATAGTTGCAGCGGAACGAGCAATCTATTAGAAGAGTCAAATATACCATAAAGTCTATTATTTTCTCCATGTTAAAAGTCCACCAACAATGTTTTATCCCTGTAACATCAATCAACAATTCCTTTCCACAATCATATGAATAACTCATAATCATAATTGTGATTCTAAATTCGCTCTTCGCACCCAGGACGAAGATAATTTTTATCACATATTCTTACCTGAAACATCAAAGATCATGGTTATACCAAATCACAGTTCCTATTTATAATCATACTTAATAAATTCATCTTTGCACTACGGGCCAAAGATATTCATTATAATTTCATCTTTTCACTACAGGCCGAAGACATACAACTGTATTTTAGAAGAGTCAAGTAGAGCATGATATCTACTATCTTCTACGAATTTAAAAGTTTATTATCAATATTTTATCGCTGAGACTCAACTTAATAAATAATCCACATCATCGAATCACCCCTGCACTACGACCAAGGATATTCGTTAGTATCACATCCATAAATTATCCATGCACTGCGGGCCAAAGATAATCGTGTTTTCATCCATGAATTTTAAAAATTCGGTTACTATTTTTCACATAGCCAAAACCGCCGAATATTTAGACATTTATCATAAACTGTACTTTTGTCCAACAATTCCGAAATTTACACGGTATACTTCTGTTATATAGATGTACTCCCAATAAAAATTTCATAACTTTTGGAGTTCACCACAAAGAGTTATAAGGGTTTACTTTTAAAATAGTCTTTTCCCATAAAATTCATAACTCTTAATCTGTACATCCAAAAATCGCCATTATTGGACACAATCTAGAAAACTTATCAAATTATCATTTCAAATTTTTCTAGAATTTTTGAGGGTCATAAAAATTATGAAACTGCAAATAGATTTTCACCCATTATGCGGTAAGACAGATCATTTCCACAATTTAATAAGGAATGAATACAAATGATCATTCACCATACATGTGGTAATCCACATAGACAGATTATTCCAACAGAATAATAAAGAATGGAATAACAAAAGAATTCAACATGCATGCGATAGACCACACAGACAGGTTATTCTCAACAAAATAATAAAGAATGGAATCAGGTCATGCGTAATTCACACAGACAGGATGTTCCAACAGAATAATAGAGAATGAAACCGGGTCATGCGTAATTCGCACAAACAGAATGTTCCAACAGAATAATAAAGAATGGAACAGGGTCATGCGTAATTCGCACAGACAGGATGTTCCAACAGAATAATAAAGAATGGAATAACAACAAAATTCACCAAGCATGCGATAGACCTCACAGACAGGTTATTCCAACAGAATAATAAAGAATGGAACCAGGTCATGCGTAATCCGCATAGACGGGATATTCCAACAGAATAATAAAGAATGGAATAACAGAAGAATTTCACCATATATGTGGTACTTCGCATAGACATGTTATTCTAACATAATAATAAGGAATGGAATAACAATAGTTCTCTTCATGAAAATGAAAGAAATAATACCCCTTAATATAATAATAATAATATCCTTTACTATAATATTATAATAATAATATCCCTTACTATAATAATAATATCCATTACCTTAGAAAGAAGAGTATTCCGACTGGTAGGGCGAGAATATACTTGAATAAAACTTGTACTACGATCAAAGCTTTCTTAAACTCTAAAGAAATACGTTCAAGATTATAGAAGAAGAATTCTCTGAATTTCTGGTGTGTTTTCAATTCTAACTAAGCATTCTATTTATAGGAGAATGGAAAGGATACTATGCAATAATATATATATATATATATATATATATATATATATATATTTTATTTAAAATCTAATAAAACAAATAATTTTATAAAAGTATTATGTTTTATATAAAAAGATTTTACTTATGCAAACACTATGCAGGCACTATACAAACACTATGCATAATAAAATATAATATATTCTATTTATAATCTAATAAAACAAATAACTTTATAAAAATATTCTGTTTTATATAAAAAGATTTTACTATGCAAACACTATACATAATAAAATATAATATATTCTATTTATAATCTAATAAAATAAATAACTTTATAAAAGTATTCTGTTTTATATAAAAAAAATTTACTATGCAAATACTATACATGCACTATGCAAACACTATGCATAATAAAATATATTATATTCTATTTACAATCAAATAAAACAAAACTTTATAAAAAGTAGTCTGTTTTATATAGAAAGTTTTCAGTTTTATTACATTTATAATAATAATAAAACAAAATTCATCATCATTATCATAATTCACACTATTAATCGACCAGGTCGTTCCCAAGAAAGAGGTGGCTTTCCAATAAGGATTTCTCTCTATTGGTACGCAATTAGGTGATCAAACTTCTCCTTGACATAACTTCTAGACATCGTTAATATTGCAAATAATAATATTAATAACTTTGTTATCTCAATTATTGATTTAATAATAAATAAAATATTGACAATAATTGAATCAAATAATGTGATATACTATGCAACAATTACTGTATCAATATTTGAACAAAACTGAGTAACTTCTCACGTAAGCATTAATGTGAGACCCCAAATTTTATGAATAAAGATTTAAATTTCTCAAAATATTTTATTTTATTTTATAAATATTATGGTGTGGATTTGATATAATGTTATAGTTGTTGGTAATATTTATAAATTTTACAAAGTAAGCAAGTTGTTATATAATATTCGATTGATCGGGGAATATTCTTTTTGTCGGGAATATCTGTATGATGGCGTAATCATTGGTGGACCCTCCAACGAAAGTATTGTCGTAGTTAGAAAACGACAGAATTATCTTTTATAAAAATAACGGCGAAAGTGTTATCGTTAAAACTGTTGAACTACTCAGTAGTAAAAGTACAGTAATACGCGTGGTTGCATAGTAGCACACGGTATTGATTACTGATGCTTACTGTAAGAAGTCACTCAGTTATACTCAATTATTGCTACAGTAATTGCTTGCATTATATCTTTCATATTATTGATTTGATTATTAGTCACAGTATCATCTGCATAATTTGTTATATTATTAAATCAATAATTGAGACGACAAAGTTATTCATATTATTAAATTGCAATATTTACAATGTCTAGAAGTTCTGTCAAGGAGAGGTTTGGTCACCTAATTGCGCGCTAATAAGGAGAAATCCTTATCTGAAAGTCCCCCTCTTTCGTGAGAACGACCTGGTTGTTAAATATTGTGAATTATAATATTAATGATGAATAAGTTCGTGTTGATTAAAAATGAAATTGATGTTAGTGAAAATCGACATTTATTCTGATGATAATTGATGTCTGGGGGTTATATTGATAAATCAGGTAATTAATCGGATAAATGAGGAATTAATTGCCACTAATTCACATGCTTATATAACTATGTGTTTACAAATGTGTACTATTGAATCCCATTCTTGTACTATTAGGGGAGTTGGTGCAAGATTGATAATACTTGCATGACTATGTTAAAATAGAGGTATAGATGGAGGCACTATACTGTAATTCGTATTTTCACATGATTATAACTATTGACTCACTTGATTGAACTATTGATTCACATTATTTACTATTAGGGGAGGTGGTGCAAGTTTGATAATACTTGCAGGACTAAATTAAAAATAAAAGGAAAGTTGGAGATATTGTACTGTAAAATTTTGAGCCCCAAAATGTGCAATTATCGAAACTATATTTTCCTATAAATAGAAGCTCATTCTTTCTTCATTTCTCACTAATTCACTAAAGCTATAGAGCAATTATTATAGAGAAAAATTATAGAGAAAAAGAAGAAGAAAAGTCTGCTACCTCTCTACTCCAGTTTCCAGTTTCTTTCTAAGGTAAGGGGTATTATTTCTTTCGTATTCATAAAGAGAGCTATTGTTATTCCATTCCTTATTATTCTGTTAAAATAACCTGTCTATGCGAAGTACCGCATACATGGTGAAATTCTTCTGTTATTCCATTCTTTATTATTCTGTTGGAATATCATGTCGGTGCGTATTACGCCTGACCTGGTTCCATTAATTATTATTCTGTTGGAATAACCTGTCTGTGCGATCTATCGCATGCATGGTGATTTCTGTTGTTATTCCATTCTTTATTATTCAATTAGAATATCCTGTCGGTGCGTATTACGTCTGACCTGGTTCTATTATTTATTATTCTGTTGGAATAACCTGTCTGTGCGGTCTATCACGTGCATGGTGATTTCTGTTGTTATTCCATTCTTTATTATTCTGTTGGAATATCATGTCGGTGTATATTACGCCTAACCTGGTTCCATTATTTATTATTCTGTTGGAATAACCTGTCTATGTGGATTACCACATGTATGGTGAATGATCCTTCGTATTCATTCCTTATTAAATTGTGAAAATGATCTATTTACGTGGATTACCGCATGGCAGATTAAAATCCATTTGCAGTTTCGTAATTTTTTGGACATTCAAAAATTCTTAGAAAAATTTAGGGAGGATATTATGATAAGTTTTCTAACATCTCCAAGTGGAATCACTGAAAGAGGAGTCGTAGATTTTTGTATGGACTATTTTTAACAAAGCATGAAAAAGTGAGAACAAAAAAAAGAGAAAAAAGCTACTCCCCACAATTTTGTAAGGGCTGTTTCGGCCACTTAATTTGTGAGAAAAATTCCTGTCCTTTTGGACATGGAAATAATATGGTATAAAGTATCTCCTGTCAAAAAATAAGCTCATTCTGAATTAAAATGAGCAAGTTATGACTATTTCAATATTTAGGTTTTTTCGACAAAAAACTGTTATAACCGGAGTTCTATAACTCCGATGACCATGAAATTTAAACTAGAAGCTCAGGTTAACATGTGTAAGATCCTGTCAAGATTTGGGAATTTCTGGAGTTAAACTTGAGGTAGCTAATTTCTTAAAGAATTAATTAGAAATTGATTTTTGAAAAATACTTAAGGGGGTTGAAAATTATAAAAAAAAATACTTGTTGTGTATGAAATATATGTATATATGTTTGGACAAAAGATAGAAAAATAATAAGTTGATTTGGTAATTTTTCATAGAAATGGTTCAGTTACAAACATATGAGTTAAATATGTTATGAGAAGTTGAAGAATTGGTAAATAGGATTTTAGGGCTTGAAAATCCTATATAAGGTATATGCAGATTTTTGATGAGTGATTTGATCATTAGTGATGAAATCTTATGAGTATGGCATTTTTGAATGATTAAATGCATTATTTGGTAAAGTGTAAACAATTAAATAAAATTGTTTATAAGTTTAAGAAGTGATTAAAATATTTTTATAATATTAACAACATTAGATTATGAGTTATTTAAGTGATGGATGATATTTGGATAAATTTAAAGTCTTTAATATTTATCATTGTTTTCGTTTGATTAATGCTTATATTATTGTCATCATCCTCATGCTTATATTGTGATGGAAGTCATCTTTGGCTTACGTGTAGAGATGGACTTGGTATGATTATGATCAGGGATTATTCGATATAATCATTACCGTAATGTAACGAATGATGTGGTAAAAGTCCTCATTGGCCTGTAGTTCATTGGTGGACAGTTGTTGGTAGGATTATGACCAGGGATTATTCGGTATAATCATGACCATTGATGATTACATAATATCCTTGGCCGTGGTGCATGGATGATGTAGTTTATTTATTAAGCTGAGTCTCAGTGATAAAGTTGATGAAAATCTTTTTAAATCATAGAAGATAGTAGATTTTATGCTTTACTTGACTCTTCTAATAGGATTACTTATTCTGCTGTAGTTGTTGATCTAAAACTTATTGTCTTTTATATTCTGTCAGTTGTTATACATTTGAAGGCTAAGGATAATTTATTCTGCATTATCTTAGTCATAATATTTCTTACTAGGCTAGTTGAGTTCACCCTTTCTTTCACTGTTCTCTTCAGGAAATGAGAATATAGCCGGGACGAGTCGGGAAACGGAGTGACGGTCCAGATGATAGCATTAGTAGTCCTCCTTATTCTGTTAAATAGTGTGACAATAAATGTAATGAGGACTCCATTGAGTGTGGATACTGTCTAGATGATAATATTTTTATTAAAACTCTCAGTTTATGTTTTGTCGTATTTTACACGACTGTTGTATAATTAAGTTTTATTTGAATTTTTTACCATGTAAGTGGCGACCCAAGATGGGTGATGTATACCTGTTTTAGGAGTGCCGCAATTGGAATCAAAGTTTAGGGATATGATCCCTGGCTGAGATGTGAGACAAGAACTAGGAGGGGAGAGACGGAGAATTCCTCCGCTAGTATGACCTACCTAAGTTTATTTGGTATTTAATTAATCGGTCAGACTATAGGGATAATATGTTATATGTCAATTAACCCTTATTTTGTGACAGTGTTTAAAAATAGTATCTGAAAATATTGAGATCAGCAATGAGGCACATGAGACCGTTGAGTCACCAACGATCAATACCCAGGATAATGTGCAATAGGAAGACAATAATCCTCAGGTAAATAACAACACTGATGAAAATGGTGAACAATGGGATGTTTAGAGGCTTTATGCAATTCATGCAACCTCAGGTAAGAGAGACTCTTGTTCAAAATATAGGTGGAAATAATGGCAACCCTATGGTCGGTCACCATTAAGTAGTTCAAGGAGCTGGTACCATCGGAGTTTTTGGAAAAGCCAGAACCACTTAAGGCAGAGACGTGGTTAAAGCATATCACCAAGATATTTGATGTCTTGGGATACTCCGAGGAGCAAAAGGTTCCCTTTGCCACCTTTATGATTGCATGAAGAGACAGATTACTGGTGGGAATCTGTAAAACGTATCCAACCTGACACACTCAAGATGTCTTGGGAAAAGTTCTAAGAGTTATTAAATGACAAGTACTTTCCCGACAGTATTCGTCACATGAAGGAGATGGAGTTTATCAAGTTGGAGCAAAACTATATGACCGTGTCGTAATACGAGGTTAAATTTGCGGAGTTATCACGGTTTGCATCCCATTTAGTCGATAATGAGGAGCGAATGACGCGAATGTTTCTAACAGGTTTGAAACCAGATATACGTCAATACCTCATTTCTCATAAAATTTGTTTATAATCAGATGTTGTGAATAGGATTCAGTTATTGGAGGGCGATAATGAGTTAACACAACCAAAAGGTAATGACCAACAACACGATAATAATCATACCGGAGGCAACGGCCATCAGAACAATGATGACCATCGTGGGGGAAATTATCATGCCAAGAATGGTAACCACTTCGGTGGTAATCATGGCCAAGATAATAGAAGTGGAAATTTAAAGAAGAGAATGTCATTTAGCTCGATTTTGACGTATAGTGAAGTCAAGTCCAGCTGGGATGGTGGCACCAAAGGCGGATAAGGACAAAACAAAGTCGGTGATTTCAGGAAGAGCGTTTTTCGTGACTTCTCAAAAAGCGAGTAACCCGAACGATGTTAGCACGGGTTAGTTAATTATAAATTCTTGCGAAGTTTATACCTTATTAGATACCGGTTCTACCCATTATTTTATCTCTCTTGCTTGCGCTCAACGTTTAAAGTTAATTCTAGAGAAGTTAGACTTTGACTTATCGATTGAAACTTCGTTAGGAGAAACCTTCATTTCATGTGCTATCCAAGTCTTGGATGAGAGTCACAGTTTTGAATGATATTTCTATTGTTAATAAATTTCCTGACGTATTCTTGAAGACTTCTTAGCCTACCCCAGAACGTGAAATCGAATTTTGTATTGACCCTTGTACAAAACTCATTTCTCCAACCCTTAAATATTTCTTCACCCAAAACAAACGTATAATGCGCCAAAGACGATGGCTCGAGCTGTTGAAGGTTACGACCATTCAATATCATCATGGAAGAGCGAACGTGGTAGCTGATGTGTTAAGTAGAAGATCGTATACGTTTACGAGTGCGATGTTGTTAACACAAAGACCCATTTTGTATAACTTACAAATGATGAAGATAGAGTTAAATACTCCTAGGGACCCACGTGAAGATACGAATATAAGAGTAGAATCGAATTTAATCGATAAAGTTAAAGCTGCTCAAGCTACACACCCGAATCTGATGAATCTGAAAAAGAATGTTCAAGAAGGCAGTTATCTCAACCCTCGATTTAATTGACCCATTTGAAATCATCGATCGAGTAGGAACTGTGGCCTATAGACTCGTTTTATCACCAAGTATATCGCGTGTTCATAACAGTTTTTCACGTATCGATGTTACGTAAATATGTGGATGACCCGAACCACATTATTGAATTGGAACTAGACGAGATAGCAGAAGATTTAATGTATGAGGAGATACATGTTAAAATCTTGGATAAGAAGGATCATATTCGAAACTCAAAGGTTATACCTCAAGAGTTAGAATCTTAAATAAAGTCAAGGTATCCTCACCTCTTCGGCATACCAGGTACGTACGTAAATTTCGAAGGCGAAATTTCATAAGGAGGGGAGATTGTGAGACCCCAAATTTTATGAATAAAGATTTAAATTTCTCGAAATATTTTATTTTATTCTTTTGAATATTATGGTGTGGATTTGATATAATGTTATAGTTGTGGGTAATGTTTATAAATTTTGCAAAGTAAGCAAGTTGTTATATAATATTCGATTGGTCGGGTAATATTCTTTTTATCGGGAATATCTGTACGATGGCACAATCATTAGTGGACCCCACAATGGAAGTATTGTCATGGTTAGAAAACGACAGAATTGTCTTTTTATAAAAATAACGGTGAAAGTGTTACCGTTAAAACTGTTGAACTACTCGGTAGTAAAAGTACAGTAATACGCGTGGTTGCATAGTAGCACAAGGTATTGATTATTGATGCTTGCATAAGAAGTCACTCAGTTATACTCAATTATTGCTACAGTAATTGCTGCATCATATCTTTCATATTATTGATTCGATTATTGTCACAGTATCATCTGCATAATTTGTTATATTATTAAATCAATAATTGAGACGACAAAGTTATTCATATTATTAAATTGCAATATTTACAATGTCTAGAAGTTCTATCAAGGAGAGGTTTGGTCACCTAATTGCACGTTAATAAGGAGAAATCCTTATCGAAAAGCCTCCACTTTCCTGTGAATGACCTGTTTGTTAAATATTATGAATTATAATATTAATGATGAATAAGTTCGTGTTGATTAAAGATGAAATTCATAATTCCATTGTGTGGGAATTATTAGTGTTAGTGAAAATCGATATTTATTTCGATGATAATTGATGTCTGGGGGTTATATTGATAAATCAGGTAATTAATCGGATAAATGAGGAATTAATTGCTACTAATTCACATGCTTATATAACTATTTGTTCACATGTGTGTACTATTGAATCACATTCTTGTACTATTAGGGGAGTTGGTGCAAGATTGATAATACTTGCATGACTAAGTTAAAAATAGAGGTATAGATGGAGGTACTATACTATAATTCATATTTTCACATGATTATAATTATTGATTCACATGATTGAACTATTGATTCACATTATTTACTATTAGGGGAGGTGGTGCAAGTTTGATAATACTTGCAGGACTAAATTAAAAATGAAAGAAAAGTTGGAGGTATTGTACTGTAATATTTCGAGCCCCAAAATGTGTAATAATCGAAAATATATTTTCCTATAAATAGAAGTTCATTCTTCCTTCATTTCTCACCAATTCACTAAAGCTATAGAGCAATTATTATAGAGAGAAATTATAGAGAGAAAGAAGAAGAAAAGTCTGCTACCTCTCTACTCCAGTATCCAGTTTCTTTCTAAGATAAGGGGTATAATTTCTTTCGTATTCATGAAGAGAGCTATTGTTATTCCATTCCTTATTATTCTATTGGAATAACCTATCTATGCGAAGTACCGCATACATGGTTAAATTCTTCTGTTATTCCATTCTTTATTATTCTGTTGGAATATCCTATCGGTGCGTATTACGCCTGACATGGTTCCATTAATTATTATTCTGTTGGAATAACCTGTCTGTGCGGTCTATCGCATGCATGGTGATTTCTGTTGTTATTTCATTCTTTATTGTTCTATTGGAATATCCTATCGGTGCGTATTACGTCTGACCTAGTTCTATTATTTATTATTCTGTTGGAATAACTTGTCTGTGCGGTTTATCGCAAACATGGTGATTTCTGTTGTTATTCCATTCTTTATTATTTTGTTGGAATATCCTGTCGGTGCGTATTACACCTAACCTGGTTCCATTATTTATTATTCAGTTAGAATAACCTGTCTATGTAGATTACCACATGCATGGTGAATGATCATTCGTATTCATTCCTTATTAAATTGTAAAAATGATCTGTTTACGTGGATTACCGCATGGCGGGTTAAAATCCATTTGCAATTTCGTAATTTTTTGGACATTCAAAAATTCTGGAAAAATTTGGGAGGATATTATGATAAGTTTTCTAACATCTCCAAATGGAATCACTGAAAGAGAAGTTGTAGATTTTTGTATGGACTATTTTTAACAAAGTATGAAAAAGTGAAAAAAAGAGAAAAAACTACTGCCCACAATTTTGTAAGGGCTTTTTCGGCAACTTAATTTGCGAGAAAAATTTCGGCCTTTTGGGACATTGAAATATATGGTATAAAGTACCTCCTGTCCAAAAATGAGCTCATTCCGACTTAAAATGAGCAAGTTATGACTATTTTAATATTTAAGTTTTTTTGACGAAAAACGCTATAACCGGAGTTCTATAACTCTGATGACCATGAAATTTAAACTGGAAGCTCACGTTAACATGTGTAAGATCCTACCAAGATTTGGGAATTTTTGGAGTTAAACTTGAGGTAGTTAATTTCTTAAGAAATTAATTAGAAATTGATTTTTGAAAAATACTTAAGGGAGTTGAAAAATTATAAAAAAATACTTGTTGCATATGAAATATATGTATATATGTTTGGACAAATGATAGAAAAGTAATAAGTTGATTTGGTAATTTTTCATGGAAATGGTTTAGTTACAAACATATTAGTTAAATATGTTATGTGACGTTGAAGAATTGGTAAATAGGATTTTAGGGCTTAAAAATACTATATAAGGTATATGTAGATTTTTGATGAGGATTTGATCATTAGTGATGAAATCTTATAAGTATGGCATTTTTAAATGATTAAATGCATTATTTGGTAAAGTGTAAATAATTAAATTAAATTGTTTATAAGTTTAAGAAGTAATTAAAATATTGTTATAATATTAACAATATTAGATTATGAGTTATTTAAGTGATGGATAATATTTGAATAAATTTAAAGTCTTTAATATTTATCCTTATTTTCGTTTGATTAATGCTTATATTATTGTCATCATCCTCATTGCTTATATTGTGATGAAAGTCATCTTTGGCTTATGTGCAGAGATGGACTTGGTATGATTATGACTAGGGATTATTCGGTATAATCATGACCGTAATATAATGAATGATGTGGTAAAAGTCCTCATTGACCTGTAGTTCATTGGTGGACAGTTGTTGGTATGATTGTGACCAAGGATTATTCGGTATAATCATGACCATTGATGATTACATGAATATCCTTGGTCGTGGTGCAGGTATGATGTGGTTTATTTATTAAGCTGAGTCTCAGTGATAAAGTTGATGAAAATCTTTTTAAATCATAGAAGATAGTAGATTTTATGCTCTACTTGACTCTTCTAATGGATTGCTTATTCCGCTACAGTTGTTGATCTAAAACTTGTTGTCTATTATATTCTGTCAGTTGTTATACTGTTGAAGGCTAAGGATATTTTATTCTGCATTATCTTAGTCATAATATTTCTTACTAGGCTAGTTGAGCTCACCCTTTCTTTCACTGTTCTCTTCAGGAAATGAGAATATAGCTGGGACGAGTCGGGAAACGGAGTGATGGTTCAGATGATAGCATTAGTATTCCTCATTATTCTGTTAAATAGTGTGAAAATAAATGTAATGAGGACTCCATTGAGTGTGGATATTGTCTAGATGACAATATTCTTATTAAAACTCTCAGTTTATGTTTTATCGTATTTTAGGCGACTGTTGTATAATTAAGTTTTATTTGAATTTTATACCATGTAAGTGGCGACCCAAGATGGGTGATGTATACCTGTTTTGGGGGCGTCACAATTAATAATCAATACCGCGTGCTACTATGCAACCACGCGTATTACCGTACTCTTACCACTGATTATTTTATAACAACCTGCTTACTTGAAAAATTTTCAAATATCACCCTTAACTTTAACCTTTTATCTATTTAGCCACTTACTTAAATAAAATAATAATTATAAGAAATTGAATACTTTTATTTCATAAATTTCGGGGTCTCACAAATACAACCTTAAATATACAACATGAGCTGTGAGTTTTAATACAAATATTGTCTTCTAGACAGTATTCAAACTCAAAATAAGTCCTCACTACATTTATTATCACACTATTTTATAGAATAGTGAGGACTACTAATCCTATCATCTGGACCGTCACTCTGTTCCCCGACTAGTCCCTGCTACGTTCTTATTTCCTGAAGAGAACAATGAAAGCGAAAGGGTGAGCCCAACTAGCCCAGTAAGAAATTTTATGACTAAGATAATGCAGAATAATTTATCATTAGTCTTCAACACTGTTAAACTGATAAAATATAACAAACATCAAGTTTAACTGTAGCGAAACAAGCAATCCATTAGAAGAGTCAAGTAGAGAATAAAATCTACTATCTTCTATGATTTAAAAGGTTTTTCATCACTTTTATCGCTAAAACTCAGTTCAATAAATAATTCACATCATCCTTGCACTACTGTGACGCCCCCAAAATAGGTCCACACGACCTATTCTGAGTCGCCAGATATCACTCTATAAAAATCAAATACAAACTTCATTTATACAACTGTTGAACTGTCGTGCAGAGTACGACAACAGATAAGTTGTGAGTTTTAATACAATATTGTCTCGTATACAGTTTTCAAACTCAAATGGTTACAATGCCATATAAAATACAGTAGCAAATATTTTAAGACCCCCAAGAAGAACGAGAAGATTACTATCATATTCATTCTAATAAGGTGCACTTTTGACGCTTTCAAAGTCGGGTTCTCATCACCCTATTGTTGTTCGCCAAAATCAATTATTAATTGACGTATAAAATACGACACACACATCTTAGGTCCTCAATACAATTATCTGTTGCATGTCATGCCGTTTTATAATGTATTGAGAAACTTCGACAGTCTCGGACCATCACACTATTTCCTTGTTATCCTCGTTCGATCCAGCTACACTCTTATTACCTGAAAGGAATTGTGAGGCAAAGGGTGAGCACAAACAGCCCAGTAAAGAATATCATGACTAAAGATAATTAAATTATCAATAGCCTTCGTCAATAATAAATCAGAGATTTATAACATATGGTAGATGATAAAACTTTTCAACCATAGTTGCAGCGGAACGAGCAATTCATTAGAAGAGTCAAATAGACCATCAGGTCTATTACCTTTTCCATGTTAAAAGTCCACCAATAATATTTTATCCTTGTAACATCAATCAACAATTCTTGTCTATAATCATATGAATAACTCATAATCATAATTGTGATTCTAAATTCCTCTTCGCACCCAGGACGAAGATAATTTTCATCACCTATCTTCACCTGAAACATCAAAAATAATGGTTATACCAAATCACAATTCATGCTCATAATCATACTAATAAATTCATCTTTGCACTACGGCCAAAGATATTCATTAACAATTTATTCTTTTCACTATAGGCCAAAGACATACAACTGTATTTTAGAAGAGTTAAGTAGAGCATGATATCTACTATCTTTTACGAATTAAAATTGTATTATCAATATGTTATCGCTGAGACTCAGCTTAATAAATAATCCACATCATTGAATCATCCATGCACTACAACCAAGGATATTCACTAGTATTATGACCACGAATTATCTATTCACTATGGGCCAAGGATATTCGTGTTTTCAACAATGGTCATGATTATACCGAATAATCCCTGGTTATAATTATACCAACAACTGTCTATCAATGCACATAATCTAAAGATATACAATTGTAAAATCAATAATCAACAGTCCATCTTTCCACGTAAGCCAAAGATATACAACTATAAAACCAATAATCAACAGTCCATCTTTGCACGTAAGCCAAAGATATACAATTTTAAAATCAATAATCAACAGTCCATCTTTGCACGTAAGCCAAAGATGACTATCATCACAATATAAGTATGAGGATGATGACAATGATATAAGCATTAATCAAATGAAAACAAGGATAAATATTAAAAACTTTAAATTTATCTAAATATTATCACTCACTTAATAAACTCATAATCTAATATTATTAATATTGTGATGCCCCCAAAACAGGTATACATCACCCATCTTGAGTCGCCAGATACATGTTACATAAATTCAAATACAACTTAATTATATACAACAGTCGTGTAAAATACGACAAAATATAGCTGAGAGTTTAAATAAGAATATTGTCATCTAGACAATATCCACACTCAATGGTGTCCTCATTACAATTATTATCACATAATTCCGTAGAATAGTGAGGACTACTAAAGCCATTTATGAACCATCACTCCATTTCCCGACTCGTCCCAGCTATATTCTCATTTCCTGAAGAGAACAATGAAAGAAAGGGTGAGCTCAACTAGCCCAGTAAGAAATATTATGACTAAGATAATGCAGAATAAATTATCCTTAGCCTTCAACAATATATTAAATGATAGAATACAATAGACAATAAGTTTTAGATCAACAACTGCAGCGAAAATAAGCAATCCATTAAAAGAGTCAAGTAGAGCATAAAATCTACTATCTTATATGATTTAAAAAGTTTTTCATCAACTTTATCACTGAGACTCAGTTTAATAAATGAAATCGAATCATCCCTACACCACGGCCAAGGATATTCATGTAATCATCAATGGTCATGATTATACCGAATAATCCCTGGTCATAATCATACCAACAACTATCCATCAATGAACTACAGGCCAGTGATGACTTTTGCCACATCATTCGTTACTTTATGCTCATGATTATACCGAATAATCCCTGGTCATAATCATACCAAGTCCATCTATGCACGTAAGCCAAAAATGACTTTCATCACAATATAAGCATGAGGATGATGACAATGATATAAGCAATAATCAAACGAAATCAAATCCAACGAAATCAAGGATAAATATTAAAGACTTTAAATTTATCCAGAGTTTAAAAATATCCAAATTGTCAACATGATACTTCTTTGTAGAGTAAAATTCAAGAATAATATTCATGCACCAAAAATAATTTGGACAGAAAAGAAATATATTTTTCGGGTAAATAGTACCCCATGAATAGTACTTCGAGAATAGTACCCCATGAATAGTACCCCGACACGAAAAGTGTCCCGAATATTCGAGTGAATAATACTAGAGTGAATAGTAATAGGGTGAATAGTAACCCATAAATAGTAACTCATGAATAGTACTTTAGCACGAAAAGTACCCAGAATATCCGAGTGAGTAATACTAGAGTGAATAGTAACTAGGTGAATAGTAACCTATAAATAGTAACTCGTAATAGAAATATACCAAAGAAAACGATATCTCATGACGAGTACAAAAGAAATGATATCCCAGATGAGTATAATAGAATATACGAAACTGCAAATGGATTTTCACCCGCCATGCGGTAATCCACGTAGACAGATCATTTCCACAATTTAATAAAGAATGAATACAAAGGATCATTCACCATGCATGCAGTAATCCACATAGACAGGTTATTCCAACAGAATAATAAATAATGGAATAACAGAAGAATTCACCATACATGCGATAGACCGTACAGACAGGTTATTCCCAACAGAATAATAAAGAATGGAACCAGATCATGCGTAATCCGCACAGACAGGATATTCTAACATAATAATAAAGAATGGAAACAGGTCATGCGTAATCCGCACAGACAGGATATTCCAACAGAATAATAAAGAATGGAATAACAACAGAATTCACCAGGCATGCGATAGACCGCGCAAACAGGTTATTCTAACAGAATAATAAAGAATGGAATAACAGAAGAATTTCCCCATGTATGCGGTACTTCGTATAGACAGGTTATTCCAACATAATAATAAAGAATGGAATAACAACCCTTATGAGTATTGAAAGAAAATAACTCTCTTCATTAATACGAAAGAATAATACCCTTTACCTCAAAAGAAGACTGGATACTGGAATAGTGAGGTAGCAGACTTCTCTTCTTCTTTCTCTCTATAATAATTGCTCTATAGCTTTAGTGAATTGGTGAAAAATAATGAAGAATGAGCTTCTATTTATAGGAAAATATAGTTTCGATAATTGCACATTTTGGGGCTCGAAATATTACAGTATAATACCTTCTTTTTTCCTTCATTTTTAATTTAGTCCTGCAAGTATTATCAAACTTGCACCATCTCCCCTAATAGTAAATCATGTGAATTAATAGTAAATCATGTGAATCAATAGTTCTAGACATGTGAAAATACGAATTACAGTATAGTACCTCCATCTATACCTCCATTTTTAACTTAGTCATGCAAGTATTATCAAACTTGTACCAACTCCCCTAATAATAAATGAATGTGAATCAATAGTACACACATGTGAACAAATAGTTATAATCATGTGAATCAATAGCAATTAATTGCTCATTTATCTGGTTAATTACCCGATTGGTCAATATAACCTCCAGACATTAATTATTATCGAAATAAATGTCGATTTTCACTAACTACTAATAATCCCAACACAATGGAACTATCAATTTCATCTTTAATTAACACGAACTTATTCATCATTAATATTATAATTCACAATATTTAACAACCAGATCGTTTCCAAGAAAGATGGGGCTTTTCGATAAGGATTTCTCCTTATTGGCCCGCAATTAGGTGATCAAATCTCTCCTTGACAGAACTTCTAGACATTATCAATATTGCAAATAATAATATGAATAACTTTGTCGTCTCAATTATTGATTTAATAATATAAAATATTGTGATAATAATTGAATAAAACCGAGTGACTTCTCACATAAGCATCAATAATCAATATCGTGTGCTACTATACAACCACGCATATTACTGTACTTTTATTCACCGATTATTTTATGACAACTTGCTTACTTTGAAAAAATTTCAAATATCACCCTTAACTTTAACCTTTTATCAATTTAACCATTTACTAAATAGAATAATTATAAGAAAATTGAATACTTTCATTTCATAAATTTGGGGTCTCACAAATATTATAACAATATTTTAATCACTTCTTAAACTTATAAATAATTTATTTTAATTGTTTAAACTTTACTAAATAATGCATTTAATCATTCAAAAATGCCATACTCATAAGATTTCATCATCAATGATCAAATCCCTCATCAAAAATCAGCATATACCTTATATAGGATTTCCAAGCCATAAAATCATATTTACCAATTTTTTAACTTCACATAACATATTTAATTCATATGTTCGTAACTAAACCATTTTTATGAAAAATACCAAATCTGTCCCAAAATTTATTCTTTTCTGGCATTTAGCATAATATAGTCCCATATTGAATATATATTTTTCTCGAAATTTTTAAAATTCATTTACTATTTTTCATATGGCAAAAACTGCCGAATATTTAGACATTTATCATAAATTATACTTTTGTCCAAAAATTTCAAAATTTACAAGGTATTCTCCTATTATATATATGTACTCCCAATAAAAATTTCACCAATTTTGGAGTTAACCACAAGGAGTTATAAGGATTTACTTTTAAAATAGTCTTTTCTCATAAAATTCACAACTCTTAATCTATACATCCTAAAATAGTCATCTTTGGATACAATATAGAAAACTCATCAAATTATCATTTCAAATTTTTCCAGAATTTTTGAGGGTCAGAAAAATTACGAAACTGCAAATGGATTTTCATCCGACATGCGGTAATCCACGTAAATAGATTATTTCCACAATTTAATGAGGAATGAATACAAAGGATCATTCACCATGCATGCGGTAATCCACATAGACATGTTATTCCAACAGAATAATAAAGAATGGAATAACAGAAGAATTCACCATGCATGCGATAGACCGCACAGATAGGTTATTCCCAACAGAATAATAAAGAATGGAACCAGGTCATGCGTAATCCACACAAACAGGATATTCCAACAGAATAATAAAGAATGGAACCAGGTCATGCGTAATCCGCACAGACAGGATATTACAACAGGATAATAAAGAATGAAACCAAGTCATGTGTAATCCGCACAGACAGGATGTTCCAACAGAATAATAAAGAATGGAATAACAACAGAATTCACCAGACATGCGATAGACCGCACAGACAGGTTATTCTAACAGAATAATAAAGAATGGAATAGCAGAAGAATTTCACCATGTATGCGGTACTTCACATAGACAAGTTATTCTAACATAATAATAAAGAATGGAATAACAACTCTTACGAGTATTGAAAGAAAATAACTCTCTTCATGAATACGAAAGAATAATACCCCTTACCTTAGAAGAAAACTGGATACTGGAATAGTAAGGTAGTAGACTTCTCTTCTTCTTTCTCTCTATAATTTTCTCTATAATAATTTCTCTATAGCTTTAGTGAATTGGTGAGAAATGAAGGAAAAATGAGCATCTATTTATAGAAAAATATAGTTTCGATAATTGCACATTTCGGGGCTCGAAATATTACAGTACAATACATTCAACTTTTTTTTCATTTTTAATTTAGTCTTGCAAGTATTATCAAACTTGCACCACCTCCCCTTATAGTAAATCATGTCACTTAATAGTTCATTCATGTGACTTAATAATTATAATCATGTGAAAATACGAATTACAGTATAGTACCTCCATCTATACCTCTATTTTTAACTTAGTCATGCAAGTATTATCAATCTTGCACCAACTCCCCTAATAGTACAAGAATGTGAATCAATAGTACACACATGTGAACAAATAGTTACAATCATGTGAATTAATAGCAATTAATTGCTCATTTATCCGATTAATTACCCGACTGGTCAATATAACCTCCAGACATCAATTATTATCGAAATAAATGTCGATTTCACTAACACTAACAATCCCAACATAATAGAAATATTTTTATCAATAATTTCATTTTTGAAATTTCAAAGTTTGACATTTTTCCGAAAAAATCAACTATCGACTTCTTTGACCAAAAAGTTAACTCCGACAAATTTTGTGATTATAGTCTATTTCTACTAATTTCATCGTTTCGGACTCAAATATCACGTCCGCGTCTCCAAATTCAACTCTGAAATCAAATTTGATTTTTAATAACATTCATCATTAATATTATAATTCACAATATTTAACAATCAGGTCAGTTCCTAGGAAAGAGGGGGCTTTCCGATAAGGATTTCTCCTTATTGGCGCGCAATTAGGTGACCAAACCTCTCCTTGACAGAACTTCTAGACATTGTCAATATTGCAAATAATAATATGAATAACTTTGATGTCTCAATTATTGATTTAATAATATATCATATTATACAGATGATAATGTGACCATAATTGAATCAATAATATGAGAGATATGATGCAACAATTATTATAGCAATAATTGAGTATATTTGAGTGACTTCTCACATAAGCATCAATAATCAATACCGTGTGCAACTATGCAATCACGCGTATTACTGTACTTTTACTACCGGTTATTTTATGACAACTTGCTTACTTTGAAAAAATTTCAAATATCACCCTTAGCTTTAACCTTTTATCAATTTAATCATTTACTAAATAGAATAATTATAAGAAAATTGAATATTTTCATTTCATAAATTTCGGGGTCTCACAACTATGGCCAAGGATATTCATTAGTATCACAACCACAAATTATCCATGCATTACGGGCCAAGGATATTCATGTTTTCGGTCATGATCATGCCAACAACTGTCCATCAATGCACTACGAGCCAATGAGGACTTTTACCACATCTTTTATAACATTACGGTCATGATTATACCGAATAATCCATGGTCATAATCATACCAAGTCCATCTATGCACTACAGGCCACAGATGACTTTCAACATAATATAAACATGAGGATGATGACAATGCATGACATAATAATTCAATAAAACAAGTTCAAGAATAAATTTTAAATATTTATAAATTAAATTATCCAAGATCCAATAACGTCCAAATTGTCAACATGATACCGCTTTGTGTTGTAAAAATTCAAGAATGCTCAGAAGAATATTTTCATGAAAAGATATTGGATGAAGCGCAAATATCTAGGAAATTCTACTAATTTCATGGAGTATAGAAGCCAAAACTTTAACCAACTGAGTATAATAGAATATATGAAACTGCAAATGGATTTTTGCCCGCCATGCGGTAATCCACGTATACAGATTATTTCCACAAGTTAATAAGGAATGAATACAAAGGATCATTCACCATGCATGCGGTAATCCACATAGACAGGTTATTCCAACAGAGTAATAAAGAATGGAATAGCAGAAGGATATTTTCATTAGTATCACAACCATAAATTATCCATGCATTACGGGCCAAGGATATTCATGTTTTCATCAGTGGTCATGATCATGCCAACAACTGTCCATCAATGCACTACGGGCCAATGAGGACTTTTACCATATTATTTATAATATTACGGTCATGATTATACCAAATAATCCCTGGTCATAATCATACCAAGTCCATCTATGCACTACAGGCCACATATGACTTTCAACATAATATAAACATGATGATGATGACAATGACATAATAATTCAATAAAACAAGTTCAAGAATAAATTTTAAATATTTATAAATTAAATTATCCAAGATCCAATAACGTCCAAATTGTCAACATGATACCGCTTTGTGTTGTAAAAATTCAAGAATGCTCAAAAGAATATTTTCATGAAAAGATACTGGATGAAGCGCAAATATCTAGGAAATTCTACTAATTTCATGGAGTATAGAAGCCAAAACTTTAACCAACTGAGTATAATAGAATATATAAAACTGCAAATGGATTTTTGCCCGCCATGCGGTAATCCACGTATACAGATTATTTCCACAAGTTAATAAGGAATGAATACAAAGGATCATTCACCATGCATGCGGTAATCCACATAGACAGGTTATTCCAACAGAGTAATAAAGAATGGAATAGCAGAAGAATTCACCATGCATGTGATAGACCGCACAGACAGGTTATTCCCAATAGAATAATAAAGAATGGAACCAGATCATGCGTAATCCGCGCCGATAGAATATTCCAACAAAATAATAAAGAATAGAACCAGGCCATGCTTAATCTGCACAGACAGGATATTCCAACAGAATAATAAAGAATGGAACCAGGTCATGTGTAATCCACACAGACAGGATATTCCAACAGAATAATAAAGAATGTAATAACAACAAAATTCACCAGGCATGCGATAGACCGCACAGACATGTTATTCCAACAGAATAATAAAGAATCGAACCAGAAGAATTTCACCATGTATGCGGTTCTTCGCATAGACAGGTTATTCTAACGTAATAATAAAGAATGGAATAACAACTCTTATGAGTATTGAAAGAAAATAACTCTATTCATGAATACGAAAGAATAATACCCCTTACCTTAGAAAGAAGAGTATTCCGACTGGTAGGGAGAGGATATTCTTGAAAAAAACTTATACTGTTTTCTACGCTCAAAGCTTCTTAAAACTCTAAAGAAATACGCTCAAGATTATAGAAGAAGAATTCTCTGAATTTCTGGTGTGTTTTCAATTCTAACTAAGAATTTTATTTATAGGAGAATGGAAAGGATACTATGCAATAAAATATAATATATTCTATTTATAGAATATATTAATATATATATATATTATTTAGAATTTAATAAAACAAATAACTTTATAAAAGTATTCTGTTTTATATAAAAAGATTTTATTATGCAAATACTATGCAGGCACTATGCAAACACTATAAATAATAAAATATAATATATTCTATTTATAATCAAATCAAATAAAACTTTATAAAAAGTATTCAGTTTTATATAAAAAGATTTTATTATGCAAATAATATGCAGACACTATGCAAATACTATGCATAATAAAATATAATATATTCTATTTATAATCAAATAAAACAAAACTTTATAAAAAGTATTCTGTTTTATATAAAAAGTTTTCTATTTTATTACATTTATAATAATAATAAAACAAAATTTATATATAATATATATATATATAAACTTTCGTGACTTCCCAGATTTCCCCCCCTCCCATTTTTCTTTCGTGGACCCACACATGTGGGCCCACCTTTTAAGAAATTTCTATCGATTATTTTGAAAAATGTGTAAATGGGGGTCCATAAAATAAGCAAAACTTCATAAAAATCACCATAATAATTTTAACAACATTTATCACCTTTATTATAATTCACAATATTAATCGACCAAGTCGTTCTCAGGAACGAGAGGGCTTTCCAATAAGGATTTTTCTCTATTGACGCGCAATTAGGTGACCAAACCTCTCCTTGACAGAACTTCTAGACATCGTTAATATTATAAATAATAATATTAATAACTTTATCATCTCAATTATTGATTTAATAATATATAAAATATTGACAATAATTGAATCAAATAACGTGAGATATTATGCAGCAATTACTGTAGCAATAATTGAACAAAACTGAGTGACTTCTCACTGTAAGCATCAATAATCAATACCGTGTGTTACTATGCAACCACGCGTATTACTGTACTTTTAACACCAGGTGTTTCAGCAGTTAACTGTAAAACTTTCCGCCGTTATTATCATAAAATATTTTTGTCGTTTTCTCAATCCGACAATTGTTCCGTTGTGGGGTCCACTAATGATTGTGTCGTTGTATGAATATTTCCTGTTAAAACGAATATTCTCCGACCAATCGAATATTATATAACAACTTGCGTACTTTGCAAAATTTATAAATATTACCCTACAACTATAACATTATATCAAATCCACACCATAATATTAAAAAAAAAATATCGAGAAATTTAAATCTTTATTCATAAAATTTGAGGGTCTCACAATATAGTATGATTAAAAATCAACACATTTGTATAAATCATTACAATATATGTATTATACGGTCTTCGGGATGTCATACCTAAGATATGTCCAATTAGTATGTTGGGCCAAGTCTAATTCATGTTTTCATCTGCAGTTAAATACCAAGATACACCTTCAGTTGGCTAGTCAAACCTATGTGGTGGGTCATAAGTACGTGAGCTTTCCTTTCTTGTTCAAATCCAACATGGCTCAAAATGTATATTACATTCTCTAACATATAAGGGTTTTTCATATTTCATCAGAATTTCTACACAGCAGTTAATCTTACATTGGTGCCATCAGCTGCCTATTGCAAAGGATCTTTAGGCAGCTAGAGTGACTGTAGGTGAAATATCTTGTTCCTTTTTTATGAGCAAATTACTCTAGACAACTGAAACAATTGACTAGATAAGTAGATATCAACATTCAACTTTCATACTTCTACCTCATATTCATTTTTCTTCATGTTACAATTCTCACAGACATTAAGCTTATTCAACATTTTACTTCCACTAGTCCTATCACGAAAATGTTGATTAAAGAACTCACATTCGTGTTATACAGCAACATCATAAATGAATTTCTATTATTTCTTTGCATATTTTCAGGTAACAAAATACGACTCTGGAATAAGGGTGTTGATTCTGAAAGCTTCAATCCCTGTTATCGTTCTCATGAAATGCGATTAAGATTAAGGTAAGATCTCCTGTTGCTTCAGTTTCATCTCCATATTTTTGACTCTTCTTTAAATTTAAAAGTCTTTATTCCCAAATCAGCAATGATGAACCTGAGAGGCCGTTGATTGTTCATGTCGGGCGGCTAGGAGTTGAGAAGAGTTTGGATTTTCTTAAAAGGTATTACTTTTACAATTGAGAAAGTACTTGTGTGCATATCTTGGAAAATATTGCAACTATTCCTTGTGTTATTTTTCTTTCTTCAGGTGATAAAGTTTGTTTAACGTACGCCCACTTCTTTCTTTTCTGGCTAGTAGAAAAAATTATCTTGGACTGAATGAGGGGATTAGTTGAATAATCTCGTTGTCACTATAACCTTACCTCTTATAGCTATTTTTTTGGCTAAAAATCTTATAGTATCTCATCAAACTAAAGTTAAAAGTTATTTTTATGCATGAACAGTATGTTGTGAGAAGAAGATCCTTTAGCATTATGTACTCTTTCGAGCATAATGAGAAGCAGTATGTTTTGAATGACAAAAGGTAACCAACATACCAGTTCTATGCTTGTAATCATTCTATATTTTTGATAAAGTTCCTTAATTCTTGCTAAAAGTCATAATGTGTCAGCGGAAACTCATCTAATCGAAGTGGCTACGATGGTTATTTCTTTTCTCCAGTGAGACTATTTATACTTGTATATTTTCTGTTGATACAACTTTTAGTTGACTATAAATCAACCTTTTCAAATTTATGCACCACTTTTTTATGTGCATGTCAATATAACACGATAATTGTTATTCCTACCGAGATTTTGCATATCCTTACGAAATTTCATTTGCATAAACTGCATACCAGCTCTTGTAGTAGAAAATATCTTCATCATAATTATCTTATTATAACCTTTTTTGTCCTTGAAAATAATCTGACAGTTGAATTAGAAAATTCAAAAGTTACTTTGGATGCTAGTCAAACTGGAAAATGAGGGATTCGTTACATGAGTCTGAATTAAGTTCAAGCAGATACATGTTTCTATTTAATGACAATTCATTAAATTGCTAACTTTTCTATTTTGTCCAGTATAAGTTCTTAATCTCTCATGTTCTTCTTTGTAGGTACAATCAGAATACAAGGCATATTTTATGGATAGTTTAATTAGGTAGTAGTTTAATTTTATGGATAGTTTGGTATATTTTGTGGTAGTCAAATTCATAATTCAATATAGTAGTAATTATATTGAAAAGTGAATTTGAGATGTATGGATAGTTTGGTATTATTGGTAAACGTATTGTATGGTATTAATATTCTTTGTAATTGGTATATTTTGAATTTGAGATGTATGGATAGTAATATTATTTGTAATTGGTATATTTTGAATGTTTGATACATTTTGGCTTTAAATAGATGACACATTCAAAACGTTGTATAAATGTGTTTAAATGTTGTCTGTTGTTGCTTGCTAAGGTAGAGATCCTAAAACAGTTTTTATATGCATGTATTACAACATTTTTAAGTCAAACTACAGCATTTTAAAAATGTTGTATAAAGGGTGTCAAATAGATGACACCTTCTAAACGTTGTATAAATGTGTCTACACGTTGTCTGATGTATCAAATTACAACATTTTAAGCCAAAAAAACATTGTGGAATCATACCATCTACAACGTTTTCAAGCATCTAATGATTTATGGAAAATAAATATACAACGTTTTTAAGAAAAAATGTTGTAAATCTGACAAACCACAACGTTTTAAAAACGTTGTATAAATTGTGTCAAATAGATGACACCCTTTGTGACGCCCCCAAAACAGGTATACATCACCCATCTTGAGTCGCCAAATACATGGTACAAAATTCAAATACAACTTAATTATACAACAGTCATGTAAAATACGACAAACATAATCTAAGAGTTTTAATAAGAATATTGTCATCTAGACAATATCCACACTCAATAGAGTCCTCATTACATTTATTGTCACACTATTTAACAGAATAGTGAGGACTACTAATGCTATCATCTGGACCGTCACTCCGTTCCCCGACTCGTCCCAGCTATATTCTCATTTCCTGAAGAGAACAGTGAAAGAAAGGGTAAGCTCAACTAGCCTAGTAAGAAATATTATGACTAAGATAATGCAGAATAAATTAACATTAGCTTTCAACAATATTAAACTGATAAAATACAATAGACATCAAGTTTAACCGCAATGGAATAAGAAATCCATTAGAAGAGTCAAGTAGAGCATAATATCTACTATCTTCTATGATTTAAAATGTTTTCATCAATTTTTATCGCTGATACTTAGCTTAATAAATAAACCACATCATCGAGTCATCCCTGTACTATGGGCCAAGGATATTCATTAAATCATCAATGGTCATGACTATACTGAATAATCCCTGGTCATAATCATACCAAAAACTGTCCATCAATGCACTACTGGCCAATAAGGACTTTTACCACATCATTCGTTATATTACGGTCATGATTATACCGAATAACCCTTGGTCATAATCATACCAAGTCCATCTATGCACGTAAGCCAAAGATGACTTTCATCACAATATAAGCATGAGGATGATGACAATGATATAAGCAATAATCAAATGAAATCAAATCAAACGAAATCAAGGATAAATATTAAAGATTTTAAATTTATCCAAATATTATCAATCACTTAATAAACTCATAATCTAATATTACTAATATTATAATAATATTTTAATCACTTCTTAAACTTATAAACAATTTATTTCAATTGTTTACACTTTACCAAATAATGCATTTAATCATTTAAAAATGCTATACTCATAAGATTTCATCACCAATGATCAAATCCCTCCTCAAAAATCTGCATATACCCTATATAGGATTCCCAAGCCATAAAATTCTATTTTCCAATTTTGTTACTTCACATAACATATTTAATTCATTTACTCATAACTAGTTCATTTTCATGAAAAATACCAAATCAGTCTCAAAAATATTTTTTTTTCTGGGATTCAGCAGAATAGTCCCATATTGAACATATATTTTTCTAGTAATTTTTAAAATTTATTTACTATTTTTCATATGGCCAAAACTGTCGAATATTTAGACATTTATCATAAATTATACTTTTGTCCAAAAATTCCAAAATTTACATGGTATACTTCTGTTATATACATATACTCCCAATAAAAATTTCACAAATTTTGGAGTTAACCACATAGAGTTATAAGGGTTTACTTTTAAAATAGTCTTTTCCCATAAAATCCATAACTCTTAATCTATATATCCAAAAATCGCCATTTTTGGACACAATCTAGAAAACTCATCAAATTATCATTTCAATTTTTTTTAGAATTTTTTAGGGTAAGAAAAATTACGAAACTACCCCTGGCAGAAACCCCTTTTGAATGAAAATACTATTCATATGAATACAAAGGATCATTCATCATGTATGCGGTAATCCACATAGACAGGTTATTCTAACAGAATAATAAAGAATGAAATAACAGAAGAATTCACCAAGCATGCGATAGACCGCACAGACAGGTTATTCTCAATAGAAAAATAAAGAATGGAACCAGGTCATAAGTAAACTGCACAGACAGGATATTCTAACAGAATAATAAAGAATGGAACCAGTTCATGCGTAAACCGCACAGACATGATATTCTGATAGAATAATAAAGAATGGAACCAGGTCATGCGTAAACGCACAACCAGTATATTCCGACAGAATAATAAAGAATAGAATAATAGAAGAATTTCACCATGTATGCGATACTTCGCATAGACAGGTTATTCCAACATAATAATAAATAATGGACTAACAGCAGAATTTTACCATGTATGCGGTACTTCGCGTAGACAGGTTATTCCAACATAATAATACAGAATGGAATAACATAAGCTCTCTTCATGAATACAAAAGAAATAATACCCCTTATCTTAGAAAAAACTGGATACTGGAATAGTGAGGTAGCAAACTTCTCTTCTTCTTTCTCTCCATAATTTCTCTCTATAATAATTGCTCTATAGCTTTAGTGAATTGGTGAGAAAAGAAGGAAAAATGAGCTTCTATTTATAAAAAAATATAGTTTCGATAATTGCACGTTTTGGGGCTCGAAAAATTAAAGTACAATACCTCCAACTTTTCTTTCATTTTAAATTTAGTCCTGCAAGTATTATCAAACTTGCACCACCTCCCCTAGTAGTAAATAATGTAAATCAATAGTTCAATCATGTGATTCAATAGTTATAATTATGTGAAAATACGAATAACAGTATAGTACCTCCATCTATACCTCCATCTTAAACTTAGTCATGCAAGTATTATCAATCTTGCACCAACTCCCCTAATAGTACAAGAATGTGATTCAATAGTATACACATGTGAACAAATAGTTATATAAGCATGTGAATTAGTAGCAATTAATTGCTTATTTATCCGATTAATTACCCAATTTATCAATATAACTCCCAGACATCAATTATCATCGGAATAGATGTCGATTTCCACTAACACTAATAATTCCAACACAATGGAACAATCAAATTCATCTTTAATCAACATGAACTTATTCATCATTAATATTATAACTCACAATATTTAACAACCAAGTCGTTCCTAGGAAAGAGGAAGGCTTTTCGATAAGAATTTCTCCTTATTGGCGCGCAATTAGATGACCAAACCTCTCCTTGACAAAACTTCTAGACATTGTAAATATTGCAATTTAATAATATGAATAACTTTGTCGTCTCAATTATTGATTTAATAATATATAAAATATTATGCAGATGATATTGTGACAATAATCGAATCAATAATATGAAAGATATGATGCAACAATTACTTTAGCAATAATTGAGTATAACTGAGTGACTTTTTACATAAGCATCAATAATCAATATCGTGTGCTACTATGCAACCACGCGTATTACTGCACTTTTACTATCGGGTAGTTCAACAGTTTTAACGGTAATACTTTCGCCGTTATTTTTATAAAAAGATAATTCTGTCGTTTTCTAACTACGACAATACTTCCCTTGTGGGGTCCACCAATGATTGTGCCGCCAGTACGAATATTCCCCGATAAAAAGAATATTCCCCGACCAATTCGAATATTATATAACAACTTGCATACTTTGCAAAATTTATAAATATTACCCACAACTATAACATTATATCAAATCCACACCATAATATTAAAAAAATATTTCGAGAAATTTAAATCTTTATTCATAAAATTTTGGGGTCTCACACCCTTAACCACGACGTTTCTGGGATACAAACCACAACGTTTTTTACGCGTTATCTATTTACTAGTTCTGTAGCAATGAAAGAACCGGAAGATTCTTTTACCTACTGATTATATCAAAATAGGTTAATTACCAAACCATCACATTTAATGATTGTTATTGAGTGTTCATCTTTTTAAGAAATAATTCAGAGTGATATATGTGGACCAATGCACACACATTGTGGTCTATTCAAGAATGTTGTATTTGCTAGGCTTAATACTCAAATAATTAGGTTGCGAGTACAATTTCCTGATTATCTAAATAGAAAAATTTATTTAGATAATGCATGATAAATTTACATCTCAAGCTTTTAATGAATATTGTATATTAATTAGAATTGATTTTAAACATCTTGTTGCATATACACATACTTAAAATAGTTTAAATGAATCAATTATCAAAAGACTTCAAAATATTGCTCGACCTTTGCTTATGAAATAAAAATTACCAGTTTATACTTAAGGTCATGTTATTTTACACTGTTGCATCATAACCTCAATAAGTGATATTTTTAAGGCACATTTTAAGGATTGTCATTTTAATGAAACAATCTTCCCACGATTAGGGGGAGAAAAGTCGTTGCATGAAGCACAACATGGGATCATTGCTTGAAGCACGATGAGGGAGATTACTTGGAATGTTTCGACGTTATTTTATCTTGATCCTCATACAAATCAATATGAACTAGAAGTTCAAATGATTATTCAATTGCAAGAAATTATAAATTAATTACCAGAATTATTACATTCCATCTACTAATACTCCAACATGGATTGAAGTCCTTGTAAGACAATAATTAATACAGTAGTAATTGAATCAAAGTCACACCTGAAGCGTGGAAGAATGATCGATGTTAAAGATAAAATTCTCCGGAAGAAGAAAGTACAAAAAAAAACAAGTTGCAACCTATAAAGAGGCTATACCCATGAAATATGCCATAAAAATGATTAATCTATCCAAAACTTATAAACAAAAATCTCCTAAAAATAAAACTCTTGAAGAGGAGTTATCTCCTGAAGAGGATCAGGTACTTGAAAATAATGAGATCTCGATACATTATGTACATACATTAGAAGTATTGGTAGAAATAAAATTATTGTCGACAATGTATTTTTATATAAAATTATTCTTGATATTACCAGAAGTAATATGAAGCACAAATTGTTGATGAATGTTCAACGTAGAAATGATTGGCCAATATGGAAAGAGGCGATTCAAGCATAATTAAATTCATTAAATATACGTGAAGTTTTTGGACCTATAGTCCGAACACCTAAAGGTATAATGCCTGTTTGAGTACAAATGGGCATTTGTACATAAACGAAATGAGAAAAATAAAATTATAAGATACAAATCGCAACTTGTAACACAAGGTTTCTTGCAGAGACCTGACATTGATTATGAAAAAACATATGATCTTGTAATGGACACAATTACATTCAGATTTTTAATTAGTTTGGTAGCAAAATAAATTTTGGATATGTGATTAAAGGATGTTGTTACAACATATTTGTATGGATCATGGGATAATAATATCTACATAAAAATCTCTGAAGGATATAAAATGCCTGAAACATATAATTCTACATCTCAAAGTATGTATTTTATCAAGCTACAAAAATTCTTATACGGTTAAAGTAATCTGGACGCATGTAGTATAATCGCCTTCAGTGAATATATTTTGAAATAAAGATTTGAGAATAATCCAATTTGTGCATGCAATTTTATAAAAAAAAATCAAAATAAAAATTTGTTATTATTGTAGTATATATATTGATGATTTAAATCTTGCGAGGACTCCAGAGAGTTAATAAAAATAACAAATTGTTTGAAGACTGAATTTGAGATAAAAGATCTTGGTACGATAAAATTTTGTATTGGCCTACGAATTGAACATTTTCAAAATGGAATTCTTGTTCATCAATCAACATACAAAAAAAATCATGAAGCACTTGTACATGGATAAAGCTAATCCTTTGAGTACTCCAATTATGGGTCGATCACTTGATATCAAGAAAGGCTTGTTTCGACCACAAGAAAATAATGAAGAACTATTGGTCCTGAAGTACCATATCTTTGTACAATTGATGCTTTGATGTATATTGTAAAATTTCTCACTGACCTGATATAGCATTTGTAATTAACTTACTAGTAAGAATGACCAAAACCACTGTTGGTTTGATCTGCTGATGCAGAAATATCGCAATTCATGAATGTGTTTGGTTGAGATCAGTAATTAAAAATTCAACATATTCGTGTGAAATGTAGATTATCATCGATCATAAATAGTCCAACTGATATTATATGAAGATAATGTCCTTGTATCACTCAAATTAGGAGAGTAAAAAAGATATGTGCTTATTGTACTCTTTTTCCTTCGCTAAGATTTTTTTCACTGGATTTCCCTTTGCAAGGTGTTAATGAGACAATCCTAAGGCACTAGAAGTTATACAAGAATATTGTACTCTTTTTCTTAGTCAAAATTTTCTCCCACGGAATTTTTATTTGGTAAAGTTTTTAATTAGGCATATTCTTTGAAAGTGATTTATCCTTGCAACAAAAGAACTCCAACCATTTTGTATGAAGAGAATGTTGCATGTATAGCTCAACTAAATGGAGTATACATCAAAGGAGATAGAATAAAGCACATCTCACTGAAATTCTTTTCACACATGACCTTGATAAGTGCGGTGATATTGATGTTCAACAAATTCGCTCAAAAGATAATCTAACAGATTTGTTCATTAAAGCATTACTAACTACAACGTTTGAAGGATTGCAACGCAACATTAGAATGCGACAACTTAAGAACTTAAGGACTTAAGGCTGATTTCATTCATGAGGGGGAGCTTATACACACTGTACTCTTTTTTTCTTAGCCAAGATTTTTTTTCCATTGATTTTTTCTTGATAAAGTTTTTAATGAGACAATTTTCAATGCGTAAGACTATACCATAGACATCCAAGGGGGAGTGTTATAAATATGATACATAATGGATCTCTATATGTATTCCTCCATCCTCGCAATATAACCTTTGATCTTTTGACCTTTGATCTTTTAATATGTCCTTTGACTTCCCAAACAATTATGTAAATGTCCTATAAATAGAGTTATTTTGAAGAGAATAAAGATACATATATATTGCTCTCTCATTTCCCTTAATCATAATCATTCTATTACTCTTTATATTGTATGACTATAAATATATATTGTATGCTCGTATAATTTTATAACACAACATGCACTGAAAAATCTATAAGAAATAATGGGAATTATTATTTTTACAACTAAAGTTTAATATTTTTATAATGATTTATTTATATAAATATAGATGTTATTTATTATTTATGTGAGGGAGGTATATTAAAACTATCAATTTTTCTTAAAGACATCAATTCTCAAAACAATCCAACAAAAGTCACATTTTCCTTCTCACTTATTTTATTTATTTATTCTTCTCTTTATTTCGGACCTACACATTTAGTTTGTGAATAAGCAGCATTGTAGAGTAAATACTTTTTAAGTAATTTATTAAATAATAAATATTAAATCTTAATATAGGTGTAGAATAAAAAAAATCTAACAAAAAAATAATACTCCCTCCGTCCCAAATTAATTGCTCAGTTTTGACTTTTTAAAGTCAAATTGACCATTTTTAAAAATAATCTTTTTACTATTTTTGTTAAAATATAGGTGAAGAGATTATAACCAAAAGAAAGTATATACAATTTATTACTAATCCCAATTTTTATAATATTAGAAATATATTTATATATGCTTAATTATTAATTCTAAAAAAAGTCAATTTGACTTAAAAAGGTCAAAATTGAGCAGTTAATTTGGGACAGAGGGAATATATATTATTGGGAGTTTATTTCCAATAAATTACTATTACTATATACTACTCCCTATGTTGCTTAATATATATTAAGTTTTAGAGTTTCTCAATTGTGCTTAATTATTTAATATTTTTTTAATCATTATTTCAATTCTTATGCAATATTTTAAAACGTCCTTAATTAATTACTATATACAACCTCTTTTATTCACTACTTTTAGTCAGATTTTCACATCATCCATATCTGACTAATATGTACATTCAATAACCAATGTCCCACATTTGACTTTTCTATTTTTCAACAATCATTACTGGATCTCTCTCCTCTACCCTTTTATTTTAGTATAGCAATTTAGCTTTCTTCATGTTCGAATTACCTAAAAAGCAGAAAGGTAAAAATTCCCATATTAGTTTCATTGAATTTAATGAGTTTCTGGATTATTACTATGTGTTTTCATGGAAACTATGATCAAGTTGTGAGTCTCTATTATTTGTATTAAAATTCGGTCTTTAGTTTCAATTATTGTCGAGACACTTCAGTTTGCTCTTTTCTTCCTTTTCCTTCTTGTTCTTTTTCTTTTTTTCTTCGATGCCTTTTTCTTTTCCCTCTTGACATTTTTACTTGACTAAGTTTCACTTTGTTGAAGTTTCAATAGGTGGGTTTTCATTAATTTATCTTCTTCTTCTTTGTTATTCAATTATGTTTTGTTTCGTTTCTGTTAAAAAAATTTGTGCTTAGTTTTGTAAGTTTGATTCTTTGGCAATTTTTTGAACTGGGCTCATGGGTTTCAAGAAAATTGCTATGCTGCAAAATGCAAAAGAAATCTGGTTTTATATTCGATTTAATTCTTTAAGTATGATTAGACTTCTAAAGATAGGCTGCAAAATGCAAATTTGAGCCTAACATGTTAGTTTACAATACTAATTTACTGATTAAGGTCAAATCAAAACCTTTTAAGTTTTGCCAGTAATGGGTGACAGATTGTCTTCGGGGAATTGTTTTTTGTGAGATTGATGCAAAAGGGAAAAAGAATGGGTTTTGTATTCTGCTAAATTCTTTTAATGTGATTAGACAAGTAAAGCTGTGCCAGAAGTCATTCTATATTTGTTTAGATTACTGATGTAGTTGTTGGGATACTCCTCGAAGAAAATAATTGCTAATATGAAAACGAAAAAAAATCCTATTTTTCATAGGAGTATTATTTTAGAAAGAAATCAATTTGTAGTAGGAATTTTATTTTAGAAGTATCCTATTTTGAATAGGAAGATGAGATATGCAGGTACTCTATAAATAGAGTATTATTTTGAGTTGTTGAAGTGTAGCACATTCAAAAGTAATGTAGCATTCTAAGAGTTGAGAGAGGGTGTGAGTAGGTTTTGTGTTTGTGTGAGGGAGAGGGTTTTTTGCAACTTTTGTATTCCGTGCAAAAAAAGTTGTATTGTGGTTGAAAGGGTTTTGCAGCTTTTAGTCCGTGCAAAAAGTTGTGTCGCAGTATTGTGGAACCTCAAGTTTTAGGGCGTAAAACTTGGGATGATTATTATAAGCCCATTATTTTGATATAGTGAAGATTCGGAGTTTGACCTGTGGCTTCTCCCTTTAAGGGTTTTTCACATTAAATCTTGTGTTGTTTTATCTCTTTATTTTATTGTGTGGTTTGTGTTGACTTAATTCTCAACAAGTGGTATCAAGAGCTAGGTTGATTGGATTCATGGTAGAAGGGAAATTAGTCGCATTGGGGTGACAAATAAAGAGAGTGAAGATTGAAGGAGTTGGTATTCATCGTGATGTTGATGAATAAGAGATTTTGTGCTTATAGAGGATCACCGTTGCAATCGCTAGATGATGCAGATGATGAGGATGAAGATGAAGATTATTGAGGTAGACTGGTAGTGTAGATCATGTGGATGATATGAATGATGCAGATGAAACAGAAGATGCGGATGTTGTAGATGACACGAATGATGCGTACGTATTGTGGATAACGAGGATAATGCAGACTATGCGGGTAATGCGAATTATGTAGAGGATGCAAATGATGGAAAGAATACAGATAAGACGGATGATGGTGGCGATTACGACAACGGTGACAGTACTGATGAAGTTGAAGTGTTTGCGGAATCGAGTTGAAGGAAGAATTGTTGGGGTACTCCTCGAATCCTATTCAGATATAAAGTTGAAGTATTCGGGGATTTGAGTCTAGGGAGGAGTTATTGGGATGTTCCTCGAATCCTATTCAGAAAAGAATTGCTAATATGGAAAGGAAAAAATTCTATTTTTAATAGGAGTATTATTTTAGAAAGAAATCAATTTGTAGTAGGAATTTTATTTTAGAAGTGTCCTATTTTGAATAGGAAGATGAGATATGTAGGTACTCTATAAATAGAGTATTATTTTGAGTTGTTGAAGTGTAGCACAATCAAAAGTCATATAGCATTCTAAGAGTTGAGAGAGGGTGTGAGTGGGTTTTGTTTTTGTGTGAGGGAGAGGGTTTTTGCAACTTTTATATTCCGTGCAAAAAAAGTTGTATTGTGGGTGAGAGGGTTTTGCAGCTTTTAATCTGTGCAAAAAGTTGTGTCGCAGTTTTGTGGAACCTCAAGTTCTAGGGCGTAAAACTTGGGATGATTATTGTAAGCCCATTATTTTGATATAGTGAAGATTCAGAGTTTGACCTGTGGTTTCTCCCTTTAAGGGTTTTCCACATTAAATCTTTTTTTGTTTTATCTCTTTATTTTATTGTGTGATTTGTGTTGACTTAATTCCCAACAAGTGGTATCAAGAGCTAGGTTGATTGGATTCATGGTAGAAGGGAAATTAGTCACATTGGGGTGACAAATAAAGAGAGTGAAGATTGAAGGAGTTAGTATTCATTGTGATATTGATATATAAGAGATTTTGTGCTTATAGAGGATCACCGTTGCAATCGCTAGAGATTTTGTGCTTATGAGGATGAAGATGAAGAGGAAGATGAAGATTATTATGGTAGACTGGTAGTGTAGATCATGTGGATGATATGAATGATGCAGATGAAACAGAAGATGCGGATGTTGCAGATGACATGAATGATGCGTATATTGTGGATAACGAGGATAATGCAGACTATGCGGGTAATGCGAATTATGTAGAGGATGCAAATGATGGAAAGAATACAGATAAGGCGGATGATGGTGGCGACTACGACAACGGTGACAGTACTGATGAAGTTGAAGTGTTTGCGGATTCGAGTTGAAGGAAGAATTATTGGGGTACTCCTCGAATCCTATTCAGATATAAAGTTGAAGTATTCGGGGATTCGAGTCGAGGGAGGAATTGTTGGGATGCTCCTCGAATCCTATTCAGAAAAGAATTGCTAATATGGAAAGGAAAAAATTCTATTTTTAATAGGAGTATTATTTTAGAAAGAAATCAATTTGTAGTAGGAATTTTATTTTAGAAGTGTCCTATTTTGAATAGGAAGAAGAGATATGTAGGTACTCTATAAATAGAGTATTATTTTGAGTTGTTGAAGTGTAGCACAATCAAAAGTCATGTAGTATTCTAAGAGTTGAGAGAGGGTGTGAGTGAGTTTTGTGTTTATGTGAGGGAGAGGGTTTTTGCAGCTTTTATATTTCATGCAAAAAAAGTTGTATTGTGGGTGGGAGGGTTTTGCAGCTTTTAGTCCGTGCAAAAAGTTGTGTCGCAGTATTGTAGAACCTCAAGTTTTAGGGTGTAAAACTTGGGATGATTATTGTAAGCCCATTATTTTGATATAGTGGAGATTCGGAGTTTGGCCTGTGGTTTTTCCCTTTAAAGGTTTTCCACATTAAATCTTTTGTTATTTTATCTCTCTTTATTTTATTGTGTGGTTTGCGTCGACTTAATTCCCAACATTAGCGATCAAAGCCTAGCCAAAGTTTTGCTGGTAATGGGTGATAGACTCTGGATTTAGGGTATCTATTTTGAGAGTTGATGCAAAATATCTTTTTTAGGTTATTTATTTTGTTGAATTATTTTAATATGATGATTAGTAAAGCTATGCCAAAAATTATAGTCTTTATATGTTAGCTTAGACAGTGGATTACTAGTTTACTGATTGTAGGTCAAGTCAATAGTTATGTAGTTTTGTCAGCAATGGGTGATGGACTCTATCTTTAGGGACTTTGTTTTTCTAAAGGTTGGTGCAAAAGTAAAAGATCAGGTTTTGTAATCTGTGGAACTCTGTTAATATGATCAACACTAGTAAATCTATGCCCCAAGTCCGGATATTTACGTGGTAGTTTAGATTACTGATTATAAGTCGAGTCAAAAACGTATGAAGTTTTGTAGGCATGGGTATGGACTTTGTCATTGGGGACTTCTTACGAGGGACTGGAGTTGAGTTTCTGACCTTGTGCTTCATAGGTTTTCCCGTGGAATGTGATAGAACTTTTTCCATTGCTGTTGAAATATTTTGACTTTTCAGCTGTGTGTTTAGGCTCTTTAATTGCTCTTTCATGAGTTCTTCATAAACCAAGGTCAAGTCAAACTTCATGATTTTTTGCCCAGTATAGGTGGTGTTTGACCTTTGCAGTCACCATGAGGAGTTATTGTAATAAGGACCAGTTTGTTTGACAGATTGAAGTATCTTATGGGGTATTAAGGTCTTCTGCAAGTTGGGAAAGTTAACATTGAGCAAAATACCATGTGGTTTCTTGGAATTAAGGATCATTGTCAGGAAACTTAATAAAATCATGATGTCAACCCAGAAGGATCAGAATGCATTAAAAATTTGTACAGTGCTTCTTGACCGAAAATGGTAAAGAAAAAGAATAGTATATTGGATTCATTATTGCTAAAACTGAAGCTCTGCCAAGGAAGTGGATTATTTCTTGATGGATACAATCTGGAGCTTCCACTCCTCCAAGGATGTGTAGCCCTCTTTCAATTTTTAATATGTGATCACAAATTCTCTAATTCTAGCCCCAGCCTCTGCCCCGTGCCCCCTCTCTCCAACCTGCATGAGTGCGGTAGGTATATCTTTTGGATGCACTGAGTTGAAATTTTTGATTCGAGATGGGCCATATAATGTAGACACTCGTATATATTCTCACATTGTTGAGAAGTTAAGTTAATGTGGTTCCCGTGGGACCTTTTCAGTTGTTGAATCTTCACGCTTTTGCTAAAAGAGTGAAAAATTACAAAAGGAGGTTACTATGTTAGGTTGCTGGCTCTTCTTGTCTTTGTTTTGTAGCGTCTCTCTAATGGGTTTTTGGGTGGATGCTTTTTAGTATTATATCGTTTCCTTTTCTTTTTATATTTGTCCATTTTGACGTGGTAAACTTGAGATCTGTAATCAAAATTTAGAGGGAGCATGCATATTTGAAGTTGCAAGCATAAGTTGTTGCAGTTCTGGCCAGTGCGTAAAAAAATTGCTTTTTTTTTTTTGGTATCAAAAGGATAATAAACTGCAATTTTAAGTAATAATAAGATAGGTGGTCAAGTTTCTACTATTATGATAAGCTTACTATACTAGGTATTTACACATGCTGGGGTGGTTTGCCTTGCCCTGCTTCATAGCAAAGATCAGGGTACACCAATGGAATAATAATGCTATTTGGATGATATCGACATTGATAATAGGTAATGGGGATGGGATGTTTAAATGGAATTAGATTAGAAAGAGGTCTTTGACCAAATGGTGTTTCAGATATTAAAATAAAAGGAAAGTTATCATTACATGTACTGATACTCATGCTACCTGTTAAATGCATCAGCAATTTGCCCTGCATCTTATGAACCTTAAGTTATATCTTCCGCTTCAAATTTGAATCAACAAGTTCTCTGTACAGCCCTTTGGTTCCCATGTCCCTCTTTCACATATTAATCCAAATCTACTTGTATGCCAATGGTGATTATTCTGTACCAACATAGTAAGGGTTCTCACATATAATACATCAGGTGCCGGTACATATGTCCGTTCAGTTTCAGTTATGAATTTCACTGTCGTGTATTTTTTTGTTTAGAGTTATGTGAATATTAGCTGTTCATCTACAGTCTGTTACTTGATACCTTCACAATGGTATGCTCTATCTATAGTTACAGCTGAAGCAAGCCACTTAATTACCTTGTTAACTTCTCTTCAAATGGAAGTTTAATATATTATGTGACCATGTGACATCTTTTGTTTCAGGATTAAGAATATCTTTTATCTGCTTCTTTTGACTCTGGTGACGTACTTGACAATTTTCAGGAGTAACTCCTTGCAGTACGTGGGAAGAGGGTTCAGATCATTCAGTACTATATGAACCTGAGAGTAATGAAGTGAAATGCATCATCAACTTGGTGATGATGGAAAAAATTATCTTTTGCCCAATGAACTTTTGTCTGCTGGAGTACTTAGAAGTGCCAATTCAATGTCTGTCATTGAGAGCTCTATGAATAAGAATAAAATTATTGGTACCGAGACACGAACCTCTGATTTTCCAAGCAGGTAAGCACTGAACCTCTTTTACCTGATAGAAGAGTTTGATGCATACTCATACCATTCAGTACGACTTAATCAAAACCAGAGAAATGAAGGAATAGTTTGATGTGTATTTACACTATTCGTTAAGACTTGATCAAATAAATCTTTGTATATGATGTAGGCATAATTCTGAAGCAAGTTCCTTTTCAAAGAATTTAAACAGAAATGACAATCCCAACTATTTTCAAGACCAGGAGGTTATGGTACTGGTTTTTTACGTTCCCATCATGTTAGTTTTCAAGTGCTTAATTTATACGGAGTCTGGTACCGTAACCATTATCTAATGAAGTTTGTAATAGGAACTTTATTCACGGGTCAAAGGACAAAAGGATGAAATCATGTCTCTTCGTGAACAAATTGCTGGCGCCAGTGTGAGGGTATGCCATTGTCTTGAGGGCCTTTACTCCCATGCCTCTGGATTTTCCCTTTTTCGCTCCACATCCTTCTACATCTTTTACTTGAAAAACAATGTGTTGGCCTGTGCTGTCAGGAATTGAAGCTGTTGAATGAAAAATATACGTTGGAAATGAAATTTGCAGATCTGCGAATGGTTTGTCTATTTCCTTGCAAAATTAGCTTTTCTTTTCCTTTTGTTACTTCAGTCAGTCTTAACTGGTGAATATGGTACCTGTTCTGCAAAATAGTGATTCTTAAAATAACATTTTTTTATATTATAGGCTCTAGATGAGAAGCAAAATGAAATCGTAACTTTTGCCTCAGAAGAACTGGCTCGCAGAAAAGATTATCTGGAAAACAATCTAAATTTGGTTCATGAGTTGAAGGTGAACCATTATCTCCTTGCCCATGTACTATCTATATAACTATAGAGTCCTTCCGTCCCACATTACTTGCAACTCCTTTTAGAGTTTGCGGCAAAATTCAAGATGTTTCGAAGCCATATTTAGACATTTGATTATAAATATTTTTAAAATATAATGTTTAAATATACTTTTGACATATCTTAACATTTGTGCGGCACACTCTTAAAAAAGAGTTTTAAATAATGAGGTATGGAGGGAGCATTGTTTATAGTGTCCTTGAATATTGATCTTAGTATTATCTATGGATAAGAGTGGGCATAACTAGAGTTTTTTTCCAAACATGTTATGCCTTTTGTTGATTCCAGTTTGTATCTTGTATAGATAGAAGCACACCATTTTTCCTCTTTTCTTTATGAAAAAGAACTATATTATGTTCTTTAATATAAAGTATGTGTTTCCTGTTACCGTTAAAAATTGTAGGAATGTGATTTTGCAATATTTTTGTGTATCAGGATGCAGAAGGTGAGAGATATATCTATGTGTCATCCATGCTTGGGTTATTAGCTGAATATGGCATTTGGCCACGTGTTATTAATGCCTCTACTCTTTCCAACAATATAAAGGTATGAATGTAAAGGTTGCAATCAAGAAATGTGTCATGCACCAGTAACTTTGTTGTTTTTGTCATGAAAGCCATCATAAACTGATAAGAATCATGCATTATAAGTTTGCCACTTAATCAAAGATAGTTAACTCTTTTACACATCCTCATAAAGCATGAGGTCTTATTATTTTTTTTGGGTGCCTGGATCATTGTCTCTATGCTTAAATGAACACAACATTGGCTACATCAATGGCCTTGAAATCATTTTATATAGACTCAATTTCTATGAGGAACTAAATACTTATGATTAAGGACATCCAGTGCTGTTGAAATAAGGTAACTTTTATTATGCATCATAGCCATCACGGCCAAAGAAATCAAGCTAATATTTGAAGCAATGCCAACCATGATACTAAAAAATGTTAGTGGAATTTAATGCTTAGTTATCTGGTCTATCCAGCAAGTTTCAAATGGTGACTAGCCAAAGAGATGATTGCTCTGAGTATGCATGGAAGCTCATGAATATGCCCTATGGCCTGTAACAATGTCAGTAAAAATAAAACTGATATCTTTTCTGAACAACTTACTTATGGAAGCATGTAGTCCCTCCATTCCGAAATATAAAATTGAAAAGTATATTTTTAAATACAAAATAGATGCGATTCATTTTTCTTTTTTAAAAAATAAATATTGTAATTAGTAGTACTTTTAGGATAGTTTACAATTTTCATTATTGTATTTTCTAAAATTAAGCGAATTCCTATTAATTTTGAATCTAAAAATATGTTAAATTGACTTCTGAAAATTTATAAGTATCCACTTGTTCTATGTTGCAGACATAGTAACCACTTATTCTATCAGATAATATATATTATATCAAGTAATTTTTGTGCTTGGACTCATTAGAAGCATATTTTACATGTACTTATTTTTTAAGTTCATCCTGATGCATGTCTTATTAATGGGTGCTACAGTTCAAATTCCCTTGCTTATCATGTAAGTTAATTATTTAAAACAAAGTTATTATATTTGTCATTCTCTATGTGTTATTTATTGCTTGCATAAAGAGAATAGACTCTTGATGAGGACTATTGGGAAGTATACCTGTTCTAGTGCTTGGTATCTGTTTCTTTGTTTTCCTTGTCAAGCCTGTTGAGGTATATCCTCTTTATTTCCTTCTTCTGTAACTGTAGTAATGCATGATTGGCTCATAAAGTGAGTTTCCATTCATTATTAAATTCATCTAATTCCAAAGCTGTTGTTATTTATGTGTTTTTTTAATGACAGCACTTGCATGATCAACTGCAGTTGAAGATTGGAGCTTCACATGTAAGATTGTTATCTTATAATAGTAATCTCTACATAAAAGGCTTAATTCATAAATCTTGCTTTTTTATTCTGCCGTATCTTGGTATTTTCTGTTATATGGGGAGTATGGATGCACAAATATATTTTTTTTATTTCCTGAACAAGTATGAGATAGATCTTGCTATTAATGGTACTTTTGTTGCACATGAACCACTATAAGATCTGGAATCATCTGTCAGATTCATAAGTTATAGTAGTTCTTCTAAGCATTATTTAGTTGTTTTCAGACTCATAGTCGATGTAGCTATTTATGACAACCCCGTGATTTATTTATAGAAGCCGCTTAATTGATTATCATTTTAAGTAGACAGGGAGTATGACCATGGCATACTATGCTGGATCAGCTTAATAATCAAATATCTTAACCATGTGCTATTCATCCAAAAGCTTAGCATAAATGTATTATAAATCATTTCATTTATTCTTGGAGCCTGGAGATATGTCTTCTATTTACCTTTTAGGGGTTTATTCCTCACATCCTAGTCAGGCTTGTTTCATTTTGAGCCTCAATTTTGTTAAGCAACGCAAACCATTAGGACTTTAGCGACTCTATAACTTTTTAATATTCCATCAAAGAATGAATTGCGGTTAGTTTTTAGTTTTCCCTTTCTTATATAAACTTTCCATGGTTGGAGGTAGAGTTGATTCTATTATCTGATGAGAGTTGCTTCATATACAATGGAAAAAGAACATGAACATTAGCAGGCACCTAATTTAGTAGGTTAATCTTGCTGAAGGATTTTTACTTTTGTGTTTACTCTTTATTTTTTTGGACTCTTTTTCTTATTAATTCTTTACGTCTCTGAATAATAAATATGGAAGCACAGTTTCATCAGTAAACAAAAAAGTAGTTTGCATGGTTTATGATGATTTCCGAAAGAGAATTCTTTGCATTAAGCTTGAAACAAATTGATGCAGGAGCAATCATGACACAATATTGCAGCGAATTACTTTAGTTATTACTGCTCATACTACAAAATCATAATATATAGGGCCCAGAACAGTTTATTCTTCTTTTATGTGTCAAATTAAGATATATAGTTGAAATTAGATTAACTTAATTGCTACTCTCTCCGCCCCAAAGCAAATGCCCCGTTTTGACTTTTAAAGTCAAATTGACTATTTTTAGAATTAATAATTAAGCATATATAAATATATTTTTAAAATTATAAAAAATGGGTTTACTAGTAAATTTTATATACTTTCTTTTGGTTATAATCTCTTCACCTATATTTAGCAAAAATAGTAAAAAGATTAGTTTTTAAAAATGGTCAAATTGACTTTAAAAAATCAAAACTGGGCATTTAATTTGGGACGGAGAGAGTATGATTTAGTGTTGTTAGGGTTTTTGTACTGCCATGTCCGAAGCCCTAACTGGGTCCAGACTCTAGATTAAGGCTGAATCCATTGTCCCAAGAGCATCAGGATCATCTTGGCACGCCACAAGTCCTCACAAAATTCATCACAACTTATTGTTACCATTCGTAGTAGAAATAAGATCATATATACAATTCAGTTCATCCCACATGTTTTGATGTGGGACTGAGATATTAGTCTTCTTGGCAAAGAAAAAGTATCATTCCTAATTTTGTAGGACCATTGATGACTTGTTAGAATATTTTCTTTCCCTTTTAAGTTCTTTTAAAAACTTCAGAGTTTTTAAAATATTTATATATATATATATATATATATATATATACACATATTTAATTCAGGCTAGAGTTTTCTAATTTAGAGCCTTCTTTAGGTTCTCCCTTTGGTTCTTTCTACAAAACTTAGGCTTCGATAATGAGGCAAAGTAAAATCTTGCCCTCACGTGCTCCCTTGCGATACAAAAAATGCAGCCTTATTGAGATTTGTTTCCTCATTTAATCATCTATATGTGAATATACATATACCCTGTTACTGGTTTTTACTTTTGTTTGATTTATATCGGCAAAAAAACATTCATACATCATATAAAAGCACAGGTGTTGTCCCCCTCCTGCTGCTTCTAGTGAAAATCCAATGTAACTTGTTTCTGGGGCCTCTATTGTTAAGAAGCCATTGAGTATGATTTATTTATTGATTTATTCACAGGCTAGAATTGGGGATATAATGTCTACTGTGGAAAATCATCAAGCTAAAAATGGATCTGTTGATAAAGGCATTCCAGTTTCTAATCTCTCGACTGGTCAAGTCTCATTTATGTCGCCGGTACTGTTGGATTTTTCAAATTTCATATAATTTCTTAACTTGATAATATATCCTATTAAACATCTCATCATTTATTCTATTTTTATTGTTTTCCCTTTATGATTTAAGCAAGTTCAAGAAATATTTTTACTTTGATTCTGCTGCAGGATCAGCAAGACTTTTCTTTCCATAACAACCTTGTAGATGAACATCATCTGGAACCAATTGTTAATATGTCAAGATATATGCATGAAACTGATCATAGACAGATGAAAAGCTCAATACCTAATGATCAGATGCACCAGTATTTACATAATGACAATCTGCCGATGTTGGCATCCCACACTGATAGGTTAGCATTACAATTGTAGACTTAGTTTGATAATCTATTCTTGTTTATTGCACCTAGGTGTTTCTCTTTGATTGTTTGCTAAAATAATTTAGCTTGTGGACTAATTTATAATATACATGTTTATAAAATGCTTTTAATTTAGTGCCTTGTTTTATTCAGGAGCAACACAAATATTGCTAGCATGTTATTGGTATTTGCTGATTTATTATTTTTATTAGAAAGGAAAATTTCTCAACATGTCTTTTCGTAATTTTTCGTTGGAATGAATACTATGATTCGTGCTGTACTATTCCCAGAATGCTTATTATTCTACAGAAACAATAACCCAAATCCTTAATTTTATTTTTAGAATTAAGTTTTCCACTTAGTGAAATAAATCAGTGCATACAACTCTCGTAGATAAGAGTTTTTTTAGTATTGATTTTACCACCAATTATTAGCTTCAGTCACATCTCTGGTCTTCACTGAGAATTGAGGAATGATCAAGTCATGCTGCTGGTTGGGTATGCCTATATGGGTATACTTGTGTACTTACCATGCCAAGGAAAGCCAAAAAGGAAAAAAAGAAGGTACATACCTTTCTGTTTAGGAGGGGATATTGAGGTTTTAGTTGGGAATGTTGGTCAAAATACCATTTACTAGAATATGAGTTAATAATAATATATAAATTAGCAGAAGATTGAAACTTATAAAGGAGACTTGGGAGTGCTAATAAAGTCCACCACAATGAGTAGAAGTCTTAAGTTTTGAAAGAGCTTTTTTTTTTTTGCTAAATAGTTTTGAAAGAGTTTATATGATTGATAGGTATAGGCGTGAACAAATTTAATCAAATAAATACTTGAAACAATTTGTTACATGATCACAATGTAGTATAATACTGTAATACGCTAAGTGTTTTTTGGTGAATATGAAAACAACACTATTAATGTTATGTTAATAACGCATGAGTTAAACGTACAAAGATTTCAAACTCGAGCAATATTAACTTTTCATATGAAACAATCTCAAGTCATGAAAAAATATTGTCCAAATGAGATCATTATGCTCGAGTTGGAGCAAATTTCGAAAATTACTATTTTGAGGCAAATCTGATGGTATAGGAACCAGAAATCCAGGTTACAAATAAAAAATGGAAGTAAAATTTCTCTATAAGAAAATTTGATTTTGTTGGGTAAAAATTATATTTAAGGTGGAACCTTGGGTTGTTGAAAAGTTGATGATATTGAATTTCTATTTTATCATATGTGGCTTTGGCAATCAGATACTTTGATGTTGCTCTTAGTGTCGATTAATATGGGCTTTGCTAATTTTTTGTTCTGCTTGAAAACAATATCAGAACCATGGCAAGTAGATGTAAGTAGTTTAATTTCTAGTTCAGTTTCTATCTTCACATTTTTTTAAAGATATCGTCTTATTCATTGTTTACTTTCTTTCACAGGGAGGTTGTAGGCCCTGGTCCTAAGAGGTTATCTGATGATAGCAGAGTTAATAGGAGGTATGAAGAGAGGATCAATGACTATTCTCGTAGTTCTCCTAGCATGGTTGATACAGATGTTTCTTTTGTTTTAGAAGGTAATGGATCTTGTGTATGTGTGTGTGTTTTTATATACAACTCTCCACATGAAGCTCTATAAAATTTAACATGATTGGTTCCTTTTATTAGACGGCCCTGGCATAGAAGGGTTTCAAATAATTGGAGATGCTATACCAGGAGGTAAACTTCTAGGCTGTGGGTTTCCTGTACGTGGAACGTCTCTCTGTATGTTTCAGGTAAAAAGCATTATTAGCTACAATCAATTAGTATTTATATCTTCTAAGCAGCATATCCCTGTAATAAGTACTTAAATTATCTGGTTAACAAATGTTTGGCTGCATATTAGTGGGTTCGCCATCTTCAGGACGGCACTCGGCAGTACATTGAAGGCAAGTATTGAAGTGACTTCTCTGTTATTCAGTAGCTTCCTTAGCTAGTGCTGATTTTAAATATACTATAGTTTGACCTTACAAATTATTTTCATTTTGTTTAAATGATTCAGGAGCCACCAATCCAGAATATATTATCACAGCTGATGATGTTGATAAAATTATTGCTGTTGAGTGCATACCAATGGATGACCAAGGCCGTCAGGTTTTCAATGAACTCTATTTTATATTGTTTCTCTTGGCATATTTCTTTTTTCTTTTCCATGAAGGCATAGATTTGATATATTATCACATTAGCCATATTAGAACTTCATTCCTTTAATGCATTGACTTAAGTTTTTTTAAATTCTGAAAAATCATATCATCCTTTAAATTTGTTAGAGTTGCCAAGGATAGGTTTTCAAATTATTTTTCATTATTTAGGTTTTATTTAGAGGGAGGGAGAGATTTTAGATGATGTCACTTAAATAATAAAAGCAAGTTAAGGGGTGAAATTCTACTGGTGTATTGCCTACTTGCTATATACGTGTAAAGTTACATTAGAAGTTTCAGACAACAGCAAAAAGATTAGCCTGCGTTGTGGGACAAAAGTGCAATGTGAGACATATAATCTTTGGGGCCAATGTTCGAAAAAGCTAAAATCGGTACGAGGTGTTTTTCTCTGGGCTATGCGAGGCGTAAGCCTCGAGGCGGAGCGAGGCGGAAGCCTTGATTTAAAGACCTAAAAGTCCCCAAAAAATTATGAAAAAATATTAATAAAACCATAAAATAATTCATCATTACAATTAAGGTCATAGAAGACATAAATAACCAACGTCACAGTAATGTATTATTACAAAACATCAAAATAACATAATATCATCAAGTACTTAATTCACTGTAATAATAAAAACAATTGTTATTGACAGTCTAAAAAATCAAATGGAATCATCATATACTATTTACACAATAACATTCACTGTAATAATAAAATCAATTGTTATTGACAGTCTAAAAAATCACTGTAATAATAAAATCAATTGTTATTGACAGTGTACACTATTAAAACAATAACAATTAAAACTAAAACTCAGAACATTCACTACAGTTGACGTCTCGGCTACAAGAAAGACGCGAGGAGAAGAGGAACTCAGAGCCTCGATCGAAGGAGAACTGTCAGTCGCTACAAGAAAGACGTGAGGAGAAGAGGAACTAAGAGAAGAAAACAGAAACTAAAGTCGCGACTCTCGATCGAAGGAGAAGGAGAAGTCTCGCGAAGGAGAAGCCCAGAAGTAGAAGAAGTAGAAGAAGAAGAAGAAGAAAGTGGAGGCGGAAGATACCTGAAGTCTCGCGTTCAATAAGGTAATTTCTGAAAAGTCGATCTGATATTACGTCCTTTTTTTATGCGAAAACAATGCGTACGCCTCGCGACTCTTCGAGGCGCGACGCCACGAGGCGCAAGCTTTGGCAGATAAAGGCGTGTTTTCGGCTTAGTCCAGAGAAGGCGGAAGCCTCACAAACCTTTTCCTCCGCCTCACTACGAGGCGCGCCTCGAGGCGTACGCCTCGAGCGCTATTTCGAACATTGTTTGGGGCTGTAATGCTGATCTTAAAATGGTTTTGGACGAGGACTAAATTTTCCAATCTTTGAATGTTGTATTGGTCTTGTATATTATCTATGATTTTGTAAAGTTGAAAAACCCATCATAAATGATATCTAATATCCTCTTTTTTCAATTAAAAATTTCGTGATATCAAGATGATAAAATATTAACACTCTCTTTTGCCCAACATTAAGGGACAAATATAAATGGGAAATTTCCTATGGTGGATGGTTTCCTGAAATTTGAATATATTCAGAAACCTTATATGGTCTCAAGTATTAATTATGGAAGACTGAAAATATTAAGCACTATGTTGGCAAAAGGAAAATGATGCCATACATGCTCAGAAAGAGATGATTGATACTCAAGTCATTGAGAACACAGCTTGAATGAATTTTGAGTGATAACTGTTAATAAATGACTTCAGGTCAACATTTAATACTTTTATTAACATTAGGTGAAGTATATTGTGTGACACCAGAAATTGAATATAATATTAAAACATGTAGATGATCTTTCTCTAACCTTGAAAGTCTTATAGGAAAGCACTCCTCCTAAAGGGAGATTGTGTAAAAGGCTGAGAGTTAGTAATCATGACAGTGTTATATCATTTGTTCATACTTGAATAGTCATTAAGTTCATTATTTAGTAGTTAAATTATCATCTATGAAGTCTTTCAGTTACTTTTCTGAAAATATATTGGAAGAATGTTTATCTTACAATTATGCTCTTTGATTATGTTTTCACAGTTATGATCCTTTATTGTATCAAAAACACACTAGTCATAACAAAACTGTGTTCCTTTCATAACTTTTAAGGTTAGGTAATTTTCCCCTTGCAATAGGTTTTTTAAATTGTTTACCATGGAGTTATATTTTTCATAGATCGAAGCATGTGATAGTTAGTACTCAAAATCCTTGTACCTCTTGCAGCGGTGATTAATTATGGGAGAATGGGAGTGGTTTTAAGTTTTATATGAGCCTTTCTTCATGCGAGGCTAGCATTCACTAGATTCATGATGTATGACAACATCAGAACATATTTGAATATGTGAAATTTTATCTTCCCCAGTGGATTGGGTTCTGGGTTACTGAAAATGAAACTTTTCTAATTCTAAACAACCTTTCTTACTGTTCTCTCTCTCCACCCCCACCCCACCCCCACCCCCACATCTATTGTCTCTTTTCATAAGAATTAATGTAATAAAGCATGCTATTTCAACAGTTTTTAGTGCATATTTTTTCTTTTCTTTCTGAACTTGGTGCTAATATAATGATTATTATTATCAGGGAGAAATAGTCAGACGTTTTTCCAATGAGCAGAACAAAATAACATGTGGTAAGCCTTTTCAACTAAATTGACGTCTTTTTAGAATTCTAATCCCTTTAAAATTCAATAGTTTTTCACTTTTGAAAATATTCTATATTCCTTCGCACATGTTGTGCTTAGAGTCTTGTGTCTCACAGCAATTCATGTTCCTGTTACCTGTATGCATGATCTAGAGATCAACTTATACCAGCTGGCTTCCAAACTTTGTCACATGACTGCTGTATTAGTAAAATTGTGGATCCTTTATCTGCATTATGGTGGTTCTTACATTACCTTAATGACTAATTCTCTCTCTCTCTCTCTCTCTCTCTCTCTCTCTCTCTTCCCCCCTGTAAAATACTTTTTCTTTATAAAAAGATTTTGTGATGAACACTCTCTGGTATTTGTAGACCCTGGTATGCAGCAGGACATTGACACATATATATCTGAAGGCGAAGCTGCATTTAGTGTTCTTCTGTTGGTAGGTTTGATTGAGCTTATTTCTCATGTGTGGAATGTTAGGCATCATCTTGCTTTGTCTTATATATGTATATACAAGTTTCAACTAGAATTGGTGCAGCTTGATCTCTTTACTGCTTTGAAGATAATAAAGAAATTAATACAATCAAAAGTGATGAACATAGAAAATGAGAAAGGTAAAGGATGAATAAGGAAGCCCCATTTGAGGAAATAGATCACCAGAAAAGAGGGGGAGATAAAATATCAATATAAAGATTTAATAAGAACCTAAAGAGAAATAACATAAAAACTACTAGTCCTAGATTCTAATTGTACACAAGTAAAGGTTTGCTTCGGTCATTTAATTTACTCCTTGATGCCTTTTTAGCTCCCATGAACCAGGGAGCCGTCTATGGTAATCTCTTCACATGGTATAACAGAAGGTAAATGATTAATGAAAATAAGATTGGACTTTGACACAGATGGAAACTAAATGGTATAGTGTGGCACAGGATATTAATTCAAAGAGATCAGATCACATGACGATAAACATCTATTTTCTTTGATACAAGATCATAAAATTGATGTCCTTTCAGATGAATAACTTAACTTAAGACTATGCACAGAGCAGAGTGTGCACTGATCTTGGTGTCGTCATATTTATGGAGGAGAACAGAAATGGCAGAATCAAAACTTATTACATAGATTAATTTTGTATCTGACCAGATAATTTTCACAAGGAGAGGAGATAAGATGTAAAATTCTAGTTTATAAGGAGAGGGGAGTTTCAAAGCATCATGCACATTGTTGGAATAATCCTCTAATAGCTCAAGTTCTTAGAACAATTGGTGACTTGACACAAAATTATAATAAAAAAGAATATAATATAATGAACATTCGAGGTTTACAATATGTGCAACAGTTGTCCTTTGCATTCAACTCTATGGTTTAACATTTGAAATATTTTCTTGACATTTAAACAGATGGATTCCTCTGAGAATTGGGAGGCAACAACTCTCATATTGAAAAGAGCAGGTTACCAGATACAGATAAATAAAACACAAGCTGTTGTAATTTCGGAGAGATTTTCAAATGATTTAGCGGTATGTTTTACTCTTTGGTGCATCAACTTTGACAAAAGAAGCATAACATAATGACTTCTTCATCAGTATTGGTGAACTTGAATGCCTAAAATAGTCAAACTTTGAAGTGCACAGAAAAATTAGAAATTAATTACAACATTATCTGATGCTCTCATTGATGTTTACAGATAAAAATTCCTTCCGGGATCTCATCACAATTTGTTTTAAAGTGTTCTGATGGTTCTTCCCATCCTTTTAATGCAAACAACAATATACGGTAATACACCAGTTGATCTTTATATTTTCTTTTCTCGTTTTCTTTTCTCATATTTTGTGTCATTCTGGCGTACATGGTCCTATACTCTCAATGAGAACTAATCAAGCACTTCCTTTCTCAGCTGGGATTAGGAAGCTTAATATTAGGATATGTGCAAAAGTTCATATTAAATAACATGGTCATTTTTAGCATCTAAGTGCCAATTTGGTATACCTTTATCATGGGTGTAGACTGGAACACTTCGAAGTGTCATTCTGTTTTATCAATTGGAACAAATAGGAGAACAGGTACATTTAAAAAGGAAATAATAGAGACAGCTGATTTTGAAATCAATTAATTTTTCAAACAGCTGACTTTGAAATCAATTAATTTCGAGGTTCTATTATTATGTCATATAGGTCATGATAACACGGCATAAAAGAATAATAAAATATGCATTTTCAGTAGTCTGTGATGGTCTTAGAATGAGGTTTCCTGCCTGATGGTCATGTTTTCATGTTGAAGAGTGTAAAAGGTAACAATGGTTAAGGTTTTTTATGTTTGGTAGGAGGAGAAAAAGGAGTGAATGGAAAAGAGGAGGGATGCCCTTTTCCTCCAGAAGCGCCACATTGTTTAGTCTCAAAAGTTGGAACTCCTAACATGTGCATTAGTGTTGATTTGATTACTCATCTTCCCTACTCCAACTAATGTGATTAAGGAAATATTGTGTCCTTTTCCTAGATCTGAGCTTCCTTTCCTCCAGCCTTTTCTTCCTTCTACTTTATCTTACTCCCTACCAAATAGAGGCCATATATGGATTTCTGGTAGGATCATATTGTTATGACAATTAGGATCATTACACTAAACAACAGTGAAAGCGGTAAACAGAATAGAGCACAAGAACACAAGAATTACTTGGTTCGGATTTTTCTCTACATCCACGGGCGTGAAAAAGATTACTCCACTATACTAAAATTGATGAGTACAAGAACTATGTAGATTACTCACAACTGAATGAAATGTACTCAAAACCCTAGCCCAAGATTACACCCAATATCTCTCAAAATATCTTGTTATGTTAATTGAAGTAATACCACATCTCCACTACGGACCTTGTGGAAAACTCAATTGAGAAAAATCACAGGGATAGATCTCAGAATTTTAGTATGAAAATATTGAAGAATGTAAGCTTTTTTATCTGAGAAAAATAAATACACCGTATATTTTCTCTCTTTCTTTTTTCTCTCTCTACCTCTTTATGTTGCTCTCTAACTCTCGGCTTGCTGAGCTCTCGACAGATTTTCTCAAAACTCATAGCTTGAGTTTCTCATGGATGTTATTTTATATATCTAGTTCACACGACAGTCAACTTATATATATATATATATATATGGGGTTCCATCCACAGCAACCGGTTGTTGGGAGCAACCCATTTTTTTCCAGCCGGTACAAGCTGTACCGGCTTATAAAAAAAAAAAAAAAAAATTCTAAGGCCGGTACAGCTTGTACCGGCTGGCAAAAAATGGGTTGCTCCCAACAACCGGTTGCTGTGGATGGAACCCCTATATATATATACTAGCTGGGTCCCGTGCCTCCGGCACTGTATGGACAATATGATTTATCTCAAACTTTGAATGATCAAAATAATTTATTGAGTGAGCGGGAAATTTAAAGTAATTTGTATTTTATTAAATTATTATTAGATTATTAGATAGATAGATATATTTTATTAGATAGATGTATGAACGGTGAGATTTATCTCAAACTTTGGACGACCCAGATGATTTATTGAGTGAGCGGAAAATTTAAAATCATTTGTATTTTATTAGATAGATAATTAGATATATAGATATAGATATAGATAGATAGAATTAGATAGATTGTATTTTATTAGATAGATGGATGGTGAGATTTATCCCAAACTTTGGACGGCCCAGATGATTTATTGAATGAGCGGGAAATTCAAAATTATTTGTGTTTTATATATATATATATATATATATATATATATATATATATATATATATAAAAGGCTGCCAAGAAACCAAAATAGCAAAGGACAAAGTCCTTTTTCCAAGCTCCTGCTATTAGTAAGCGAGTCACCAAACAGATTACCCAAAAGTAAATGATATATGGTCGTTTTCCATTCTTTTGTTCTGCCGACCAACAAGCCCAAAAATGAGATATCAAAGTACATAAAATCTTAGGAAAAATCATGATAAGTCACCTAGCAAATATGAGTCAATATTCAACAATCTCTACCTTGACTTATATTTTCCAAATACTGCATACTGTGAATTTCTTTCTCACCTTCTTTATCTGATCGAGCTTTCTTTTTCTTGAACACTCATTGTATCCTATAGCTTTCAACCCCCTTGGAAGTTGAACTAATTCTCATGTTTGGTGCAACACCCCTTTCCCGATTAGGAAAGGGAGGTCACGCACAAAGCACAACAAACCTCAATAACTTCAAAATATTAATAATGAAATCCATCAATGAAGTACTAAAACAATACGATTCTCCAACTAGAGTCAAAATAATCAAAACCAAAATCGAATCAACCTAGATGGTCAAATGCAACTCTCTTTATCACACTAGCCCTGTATTACCCCTGCAAACCTGTCGGAAGAAAACACAGCATGAGCCAATTGCCCAATACGAATATAGATATACAACTGATATACGAAATCAACTGAGACAAACTACTGAACAAACTCTCAAGTTTAAATACTGACGAAAATATAATCCCAAAGACCTGAATGGAATATATCTGAATCAACAGAATTAACGAAATAAACAGAAGAGTAAAGAAATAATGAACTAAAGTAACTAACTTAATTAATAAGAATGAAAAGAAACAAACAAAACTAACACAATGAAATAATAGGCTGAATCAAATGGCTGGGTGTGATTTCATACCGATTGAGCTCAAAAATATACATTGCCACACAGGTAAGTCAAAACAATGCCACACATGCAAGTCAAAATAATGTCACACAGGCAAATCACACATTGGATCGCGAATCCAAATGTATGCAAATTGGATAGGTGTGTTTGGCACAACATCACCAATCCGTAGAACAGAAAACTAGGGTTAACCCATACGCCTCCCACAATAAAACACCAAATGACCCACTTCCTTCGGAGCCCAAACAGAGACGTCGTGGACTGATCACACCGCCACGGAAAGAGTCATGCCTTTTGTACCAAGACGACATGCCTGTGGTACCCCCGCATGTGGTTATAGCTCAGGTTATACCCTACGGTATATTCTAACAAAAATATCGTGTCACAACACATGCAACATAATACTAATAAAAATAGATAGTGTCACAACACATGCGACATAATACCAATAAAATAGATACCGTGTCACAACACATGCAACACAATATCCACATAAATGGGGTTCTAATGTATATGTTGAACCAGATCAAATCATAATATCTCTAAAAGAAAGTAACAACATATATCGCTCTACAAATATCAAAATAAATACTAGACATGATAACCTAATTCAAAGAGTACAAATACGAGTCCAATGTATCAACTCCAAAATGAAACTATTATATTAATTTCACAAGAAATAATTATGTGAAATAATAACAGAATTCGAAATAAGAAACAAAACGAACAAATCAAAAATTAAAGTCGCTAAATGAGTACGGAAAAAGGGGTGTTACATCTGGTTCATGTCGTTGAAGAGCAATCTCGCAGGTCATAAATACAAAGATGACAAACACAAGTATGAGGTACGATATTGAGCCATTTGACGGGAAGTTAAATTTCAGTATTTGACAGAGTACTGTCAAATATGTATTGATTTAATAGGGTCTGACTAAGGCACTGAAAGGGATGAGATGAAACCAATGACTATGACAGATGAAAAATGGACTGATCTTGAAGCAAAGGCCGTTGTAACAATCAGATTGAGTTTGGTGCCATAAATCAAATATTAGGTTTTGACAGAAAACTCTCCGAAAGACTTTTGGGAGAAAATAAAGAAAGTTTACAAGTCGAAATCTCTGTCAAATCAGTTATATTTGAAGAAGGAATTGTACCAACTTCGGATGGAAGAAGGTTCAAATTTGACCAATCATATTTTAACGAGTTTAATAGATTGATGACCCATCTGACCAGTATAGATGTGAAGGTAGATGAAGAAGATAAAACTTTATTGCTTCTTGTCTCTCTACTAGATTCATACTCAACTTTCCAGACTACTCTCCTTCTAGGGAAGGAAAAGCTTAGTTGACGATGTGATGTCAGCATGGGCACTACTTCCAAAGATAAAGTCTTCTTGTATCTTCAGATGGGCGTGTACAAGGGTCCTAATCGGAAGAACTCCGACAAGGAACGAGGAAGATCTTAGTCAAGATTAGGGTAGAGGGATAAATCTTAGGTTGAGTGTTATCATTGTCACGAGAAGAGTCACTACAAAAATCAGTGTCCATTGTACAAGAAAGAGAACAAGAAGAAAGGTAAGTAGACTGGAAATTTTGCTAATGTTGTTAAGCAAACGGATGTCTGCAGTGATGAAGAGCTATACATAGTGATAGAAAGTGAAGCTTCACAAGGTGATCTCTTATCCGTTAGAGACAGTAGCAGCCTGACAGATTGGTACTTGGATTTGGGTTCTTTTCTTACCCCCACAGGGTTTGGTTTAATACTTTTACACCCTGTAATGGTGGTTCCGTGATATTGGGTAATAATGCAGTCTCTATAAAGTTATTGGGAAAGGCACCATCAAAGTTAAAATATTTGACGGGCTTGTCAGAACATTGGACGATATATGGTATAATCCGGAATTGAAAAAAGAGCTTGCTATTGGTTGGAGTACTCGACTCTATGGGCTATAGTATCTCAGTCAGAGACACCATCGATGATAATTATGAACAGCCGAAAAAGGGGCACTCTCTATAGGTTGATAGGGGACACAGTTGTTGGTGGAGCTACAATTTTTGTGCAGGATAATTCCAACAGTGATTGCACATAATTATGGCACATGCGACTTGGTCACTTGATTGAAGGTGGAATGAAAGAACTTCACAAAAGGCAGTTACTGAAAGGTGTCAAAAGGTGCAGTTTGGAATTTTGTAAGTTTTGTGTTTATGGGAAATAACGAAGAGTTAACTTTCAATGCACCAATAAGGATGTGCTTGATTATGTACATTTAGATGTTTGGGGACTGATCAAACATTCCTCAATAGGTGGAACCCATTATTTTGTCAGCTTTATAGATGACTACTCCAAAAAGATGTGGGTTTATTTTATGAAACAGAAGTAAGTCTGAGGTTTTCAAAATCTTTAAGTAGTGGAAAGTTAAAGTGGAAAACCAGATCGAAAAGAATTTGAAATATTTCAGATCAGATAATGACATGGAGTAAAGGTTAGACCATTCTTATAGTTCTGTCAGGATGAAGGTCAGTGTTCTAAAAATCGGCCTAGGCAGCCGCCTAGGCGCTAGGTGGGGGCTTGGCGCCAGCGCCTAATGCCAAAAAAGCGCCTCAGCCAATTAGGCAGGCGCCTAGGCGGGAATGCGGGGCCTAGGAGGGAAACGCGGGGCCTAGGCGGGAAAGGCAGGGCCTTGGCGGAGATTTTTTTTTAAATTACTACAAAAATCAAATCTTGATATATTTATTTTTCTAATGATTTACCATATTCTTAATGCAAGTTGTAGCATATCAAATCACAATAAGAAATGAACAAGATCAAGTCAAAATGGATAATTTTACTATAGTTGTAATTTTTTTAACTTGTATCAACTTGAAATTATATAAATGATGATACATTTGTAATATTTAGTTTAATTCAATATAATTATTAAATTTATGTTTAGTTTCTTAATTTTTAATATTGAATTGAATTCTTAAAATTTTAAATTTTATTATTTAATACCAATTTTGTTTATGAATAAAACTAATACGTCGAAGATATGTTAGTCATACTTAGTATATAGTATTTGTCATTTTCTTTAAGTCCTCAATTTTGAAAATTACACAAATTAAAATAATTTCATAATTAATAATATCAAATGTCTCATTCAATAAACTTCACACTAATTTTTAAAAATAACATTTATTTAATTTTTTGAGAGAGAAGTACGTATATAATTATATATATGAAGATATCAAGATACTACTTACTAGTAACACTAATTTTATAATTTAATTATTTCAAGCAATGGATATATATCTTACTACTTAAGTGCAATTACTACTAATTCTATAATTTAATTATTATCTTTATTATAGATTATTTTGCTTTATATTATTGTTTTGTTAGAATAATGTAAGATAAAATATTAAAATTGTCTTAAAATAAAAAAATTCCTGCCTAGGCCCTCCAGACGCTAGGCCCCCTGGCCGCCCGCCTCCCGCCTCCCGCCTCCCGCCTCCCGCCTAGCGCCTTTTAGAACATTGATGAAGGTATCACCGGACACTTCTCAGTTAAAAGAACTCTAGAGCAGAATGAGGTTGCAGAGAGGGTGAATAGAACTTTGTTGGAACGTGCCAGATGTGTGAGGTTGAATGTAGGTTTGCGTAAGAGTTTCTAAACTGAGGTAGTCAACATAGCCTGCTATTTGATAAATTGATTTCTTTCAGCTGTAATTGATTACAAAATTCGTGAAGAGGTATAGTTTGGAAATCAGTTGATTTTTTCTGTAATGAAAATCTTTGGTTGCTCAGCTTATGTGCATAAGCTGGCAGAGGAGTGATAGTTCAAACTTGATTCAAAGTCAAAGAAGTTTCCTTTCCTTGGATATGAAGACGGAGTCGAGGGATATCATCCATTATCCAAGAAGAAGGTTGTTAGCACTTAGCAGAGATGTGGTGTCAATGAAAAATTACATGCTGAACAAGTCTGAGAAAGAATAATCTGTAGCAAATGAGTTGCAGAAACACCCAGTTGAGGTGAAGCTTCCTAAAGAGACAAAAGAATTTGAAGTGATTGAAGATGATCATCCTTCAGATCACCAAGAGGTGTCCTATAATCTTGTTAATGATCGGGAAAGGCGAGTCAACAAACCAGTGCAGAGATATGGTTTTGAGGACATGGTTGTCTTTGCCTTAATTGGTGGTAGTGGAGATCCAACTAGCTATTAGGAGGCTATCCTCATGATAATGATAAATCGGCAATAGCGATGACAAAAGAGGTGGAGTCTTTACAGAAGAACTAGACTTGGGAGTTGGTTCAACTTCCAAAGGGTTAGAAAAATATAGGATACAAGTGGGTGTTTAGGAAAAAGGAAGCTCAATCAGATAAGAAGGTGAGAAAGAAAATCTACAGTATGCAGTATTTGGAAAATATAAGTTAAGGTGGAGATTATTGAATATTGGCTCATATTTGTTAGGGTGACTCATCATGATTTCTCATAAGATTTTATGTTCCTTGATATCTCATTTTTGGGCTTGTTGGTCGGCATAACAAAAGAATGGTAAAGGATTATATGTCCTTTACTTTGGATTTTTGTGTGTGTATATATATATATATATATATATATAGGTTGGTTGCTATGTGAACTAGATATATAACATACCATCCGTGAGAAACTCAAGTTGTTAGAAAATTTGCCTAGAGCTCAGCAAGCCGAGAGTTAGAGAGAAACATAAAGAGGTAGAGAGAGAGAAAAGTGAGGTAGAGAGAGAGAGAGAGAAAATATGCAATGTGTTTATTTTTTTCAGGTAAAAAGGCTTGTATTCTTCAAGATTTTTATAGTGGATTTCTGAGATCTCTTCCGTAGTTTTTTTCAGTTGGACGGGTTTTCCACGTAAAAAATTTCTTGCGTCATTTATTTTGTATCTCATACAGTATTGTGTTGTGAAATCTCAAGCTTCTTTTTTATGGCGGCTAAGTGACTCTTACTTACAGTGGTCTAATGGTGCTTGGTCATCTCTTTTCGCGGCTACCAAAAACTGTTGTAGTTGATTGGCAGTAGCATAAATCTGAAAATATTAGAAATCTCCTGTGTAGTGAATTCTCAATGTTAAAAGAAATGTTTTGCTCTTGAATAAAATAACTCTTTGAGGAAACTGCTCTATTACTGTGATAAGAGGAAATGACATTACCGTCTTCTGTCAGTGATTCTACTCTGCTGGGTCCCATCCTTCTTTCTACACACTCTGCTTTTGGGCTTTATAATATGTTTTTGGATAAAGATTTTAAATTTTAGTTCACGTGTTATTAATTGTTCGAGTACCTAAGTTACATAAACTGACTGGTGCTTTCACTTGCAATATACATATTATGGATAAAGTTTTTGGTTGGCCTTCATTTACAAACTGCAACCCAGAAACTTTGTTGAGATTTTAATGCAGTGACTGAACTTAGAGCCATTTTTTCATAGTTTTCATGCAATTCTTAATAATAAAGAGAAATTTGCAAGGATATTTTATTTATTTGGATATTCTTTCTTCAATCCTGACTTACTAATAGCTTTCCAATTTCCAGGAAATAAAATAATGACATTGATTCTTTCATTCTTAGTATATTTTTGGCACATGTTCGTAGCAATTGCATCATTTCAACTTTATTATACGTATATGCTACGTGGAACATCGAGGACTACTCTAATATGGAAGAATTCATCGCCTCAAATAGAACGAGGCTAAACTTAATGTTACTTAATTCGATAGCTAGATGTGATGTATCTTATGGTATATAAACAAATGTGAGCACATATGTTTGTTATCTCTATGCTTCCATAAGCATAATATGATGCCTCTACTTTTCTTTTGTAGAATGCGTGACACTCTCGTTTTGACCATGAGAATGTTCCAGAGAAAGGTACTATTTCTAAACAATATACAAAAATATGTAAAACATGTTTGTACATTGCATCTTGGTGTGTTTTTGTCATTCACAATCATGAGTACTCAATAAGATCAAACGGAATCTAGCATGCCTAATATATACGGAAAACTAAGATAAAAGTCATTCTGGCCTTACAAACTCTAGTTCTGAAGATGTCATCTTTTCTTAGGATGTGAAAACAAGTTTGCTCCTAGATTATGATCATATAAATTGTTCGGAACAGCATACTATTAGGATGACTGCCTTAAAATAATGAATGTTCTAACAGCTTCAGTTTACCTAGTTCTATAACAAAATGAGATGTCATATGCCTAAACTACTCAACATTCTATTTTAAGCATCTCTTTTCTATGTTTCTTTCAAGAAGGGTACTGTTAGGGATCTCAATTTTTTAGGTCTAAAATGTGTCATAAATACACATAATCATTACATTGGTAGTTCAATGCTAATGTGGGTCCTTAGCATTGCCAATGTAATGATGATATCATTGATATGTGTATTTGAAACACATTTGGGACCCCAAATTTGTGACCCTATCATTATTATCCTTCCAAGAATGAGTAGAGGCTTGTTCATGAAAGCAAATACTTTTGTGGATTACAACATCTCCATATTGGTGCATATGTTAAAATTATATGGTACGACTTCTGAAATGTTGTTGTTTCACAATGGAAAAGAATATGCACTGTGGTTGCTGTGTTTTCTCCTTTTGTTCTGTTTTTTATATATGGCATGTGTTATGATGGCTATAAGTCAATATTTAAGTTTTCTGGGCTATAAATAGAGAAAGAATAGGCCACTGGTGTTACGCCTTCCGAAAATGAACATTTTTGTCTTCTGAAGTTTTTTTGTAACTTAGAATTCAAATGAAAGATTTTCCCACTCAATCTAACACCTGCAGCACTAGTAATCAGAGAGAGACTTATGCTTTCCAAGAAAGCCTTTGGCAGTTGGCACTCATTTCTTATTCAGTTTCTTTGAGTGCCATTTTAATTTGGGTATATGAAGAATTGTCGATATGTGAGATATGTTCAATTAATAACATAGTTATCTGCAGATACTGGTTCATCTTAGTAGGACTCGACTCTCCAACTAAATTGAATTTTATTGTGTGAATGTCTTCTCGCTGTGTATATTATAAATCTAAAATGGTTTTCAATTATTCTATGCAGGCATTGGACGAGAAGAGGAAGGGAAAAGCATAAACCCTCTTTTTTTTTCCCCATGTATATTTATATACAGGCTCATAGTTATAATCATTCTTTATTGAACTGGAGGAGAGAAAAATAAACTACATAAAGGTTTGTTCTTTAATTGGAACTAGTATATAGGAGGCTTTATTTCTTTCTCTTTTGTTGTACTTTAACTATAGAAGAGTGATAGATATAGTTAGAACATTTATAATATTTTAACACATGAGCTATAGATTATGCAGTGATTATTACTCTGCTGTTTTGCTGTTTGATCTGGTTCCTCATCATAATCTTTTCATTATGTTCCCTTAGAGCAGGTTATACCACTTGAACAGAACTACTTTTGTAGGACATGTTGATGATAACATCCACTCACATTATTGTGTGTGAGAGGTAAATAAATCTAAAAAAGGGTAAAAAGGAATAAATCATAAGATCACTAGTAAACTAATGACCTCATGTTTTTTTCCTAACAAGGCTGTAATGGGGGTATTAGTATGAAGTTAACTTTGATCAATTGACTAATACAGTGTCGATACGTGGGTGAGAGGTGATCTCTTTCTGCATGTCAGCAGGATAAATCAAGATGCTGATGTCACTTTAGCTGAGCATTAGGAGCATATGAAGGCTTATTAACAGAAGATGATTTAGCTTCTAATACAATTTTCTGCTAAATAATGATGTAAAGTACAAGGCTTTATTGTATTTACTTGTTTGGTCCCCATTTTGTAGACCAAAAGAAGAAGAAAATAATTCTTTGGTGACCTAAAACTCTTGAAAGCTGTGACAAACAGAATAATAAACAATTATATAGAAATATATAATGGTTTGTAAAGTTGAACTACTAGATTCTTTCTCTAAACTAATTTATATTCTAAAGAAGAATACTCTCAAATAAATGACCACCTAAGCATGGACTAATTGTATAACTGCTCCTTAATCATAATTACAAGTAAATTGATTCTATTTAATCAGTTTAAAGAAAGGGACATGACTTCTACAGGACCAATCCTAGATTAGGGTCTGTTTGGATGTGGAGTCCTAGAATGATTTTCCTCCTTTATTGGTCTTCAATTCTATAGTTCAATTCTCTTTTGCATGGTCACAAATTTAAATATACCTTTCGGTAAGAAGTTAGAATTACCAATTAGTAAATAATACGGAATATAAATTTACTGCCTAACATAGAAGAATCTTTAAAGATTTTTCTGTAGATACCCACTAATATTTGCTAATAAACATAGACAAACATGAAATTAATATGATTGGCCGACAAATTGATAAGTCTTATCAATTGATTCTCTTTCCAAACAGTCTTATAAATTGTTTTCAGTATTTGTTGGTTTGGACTTTGGAGGTGTGGTACACTACACACATCCACATATTCTCACCGACTAACTTGGATTAAACCTTCTCATCAACCCCCTCCCCTCCCCCCTCCCCTCTCCTCTCCCCTCGCCTTCCAACTTCTTATCTTTTGGTCAACAAACAATCCTCCCTATTCACTTCATCAAAAGCTAAAGTACAGTAAAAAAAGAAAGAAAAGAAAGAAAAGAAAAAGACATATATTACAAATTTATCTATTGATTTTTTTATTATCAATTATGTGAATAAATATTATTAATAATTTTTAAAAAATATATGTAATATGGTAGACCATCCTTATTATGCTATCCAATCCGAGTGATTTTATGTTTCATAATTGTAATTTAACACAAAACTTTAGTTAGGTAACATGACTTATAAAGATAACTAAATGGCAAAATTTAAAAAATAAAAAGCTTAAAGCTAAAGCTGCATCAAATACCAAAAGAAAAAGAATATTATCAAACACAAACAACATCCTCCTCTCCTTTGCTTTTCCTTTCCTTCTAAGCCCCCTTTTCTTTACACTCCTCTCAACCTACATACATAGAGAGAGCTAGGCTGCTTCAAGAATTAAATGGTACTCTAAAATTAGGACATGGGTTCAGCAGCAAATCCAACTGCTTGGTCACCTTATGGCAGTTATAAAGATTGTTCACAAGGCATATGCAGCATATACTGTCCACAGTGGTGCTACATAATTTTTCCTCCACCACCACCACCACCATTCGAAGACCAAGACGACGGCGATTCTGGGACAAACTTCTCCCCTCTCATCATAGCAGTCATCGGAATCTTTGGAAGCGCGTTTCTCCTGGTAAGTTACTACACCATCATCTCAAAATATTGCAAGAGAAGGACTAGCAGTGACCACCAAAACTCTAGCAATGAACTTGAGGTGAATCAAAATCAAGTAACTCATGATCAATCAAACCAACAGCAACAACAAGTTGCTTTGAATGGATTAGACGAATCACTTATAAAATCTATAGCGGTATTCAAGTATAAAAAAGGGGATGGCCTAATAATTGAAGGGACAGATTGTGCTGTTTGTTTAAGTGAATTTGAAGAAAATGAGAGCTTGAGATTGTTGCCTAAATGCAGCCATGCTTTTCACCTTCCTTGTATTGATACTTGGCTAAGATCTCATTCGAATTGCCCGTTGTGTCGTTCAAATGTTGTATCTATCCTCAATCTATTGCCAGTACAAACTAGTCCTTCATTTTCAACCACACTTAATGTGTCCTCCCTTGAAATGACAAGGCAGAGCGATTTGGTTTTAGTTATAGATGATCAAGAACAAGTTTTTGATCATGTTGTGGGATATTCTGAAGAAAGAAGTAGCAGCATGATGATTAATCAAGAAAATGAGCAAGAAATTAGATCAAGATCATTTTCTCTGGGCTCTTTTTCTTGTCAAGGGAATCTTTTGATTGCTGATATTCTTAACATTAGTGATGAAGAACAGGATTTATGTGAAGAAAATTGTGAATCCCAAATGGGGAATTCTTCGGTTTCAACGAAGATATCAAATTCAAGGCATGATCACAAGGGAAAGAATTTGCTTCTTCCCAACTGAAAACAAAACAAAACAATCAATTATTGTTCATAAAACAGAATTTTCTTTTAATTCCTCTGTAGATTCAGACTATTTATCCAAACAAAGGAAGTGAATGTGAATCAATGTTCTTCAAATTTGTTCTTCAATTTAGTTTAGAGAAAGTGTATGAATCTTTAAATATAAGTTATCTCTTCTTTACTTGAATCTACAGAGGTTTGCACATGGAGAAGTTTAAAAGTTGCATAAGGTTTTCTTTTATTATTATGATCATCTCATGATCTTTGTGATATACCTATGCCACATATATATGAATATAATATATGTTGTGACATGTAATCATGTAATCCCTCTATTCCTAAATAAGTGATGTTTTAGAAGAAAAAAGTTGTTCTAATTTATTTGTCATTTACAACTTTATAGGAGAATAAATTATTTACTTTCCTATATCACCCCTACCTTCTCTTATTGTCCCAAAAAATTCTCACCCTTATTATTAATAGTTTTCAACTTTCCATAAAGGGGTAGTGATATAATTTTATACATATTTTAATTATTAAATGATAGTATTAAATGACTTTCTTAATCCATGTGCAAAAACCTTAAACGACACTTGTTTAGGAACGGAGAGAATACTAAATAATAAAGTGAACAATTACAGTAATAAAGAATTTATGGTTCCAACAAACAACTAAGGGGGTGTTTGATAAAAATTGAATGAATCTGAATTTGAATCCGAATGAGTTGAATTTGAATGAAAAAAGTTGTTTGATAATTGACATGTCTGAAACATCTGAATGACAAAACTTTATTATTTTACCCCTTTGAAAAAATTTAAAATTATCATAAATTTATTTAATATTAATTAATATAATAGTTAATATTTTTTTTAATTTTTTAATTTTGTTAAATTTTTTTACTTCATTCACCTGCTCATTCAATCATTAAGCTAAAAAAAGCTGACTTAGCCATTCAGCTCGTCCATCTTACTGATTCAGTCATTCAGACCAAAACAAACGCACTGACTAATTCAGTTATTCAGATTCAGCTCCATTCAGCTTTAAACAAACACCCCCTAACCTTTTAAAATGAACCAAACGGTTCGGGCTTGATTCGTATTTGATTAACTAAAAGTTTTATTTGAGTTCGATTTGAAATATAAACGATTTAAATATAAATAAATTTTAAAATTCGATAAATTACTCAAACTTTTTCAATTAAATTATAATTTTTTATTGATACTCGGATCATAGTAACTCGAAAAGTTCAAACTGATAGCTAAACTTTAAACGATCTTCAATAAAATTTTATTTTCATACTCGATAAATTTTTTATAAATCGAATGTGATGAATTTAATATTCACTCAATTCAATTCATTTACACCCCTGCAAACAACGGACAAAATAATTAAAGTAGGAGGCATGGCATGTATTGCGTTATAGCAAAATAAGTAATATAATAAAGTCAACTGTAAGCACTCACTAATTTGTTGCTAATTATATTACTAATATATATTGAGCATTAGATGCATGTTTTTTGGACTGTTATTAAGTGTTAATAAAATTAACAGTTTAACACATAATTTAATATTGTCATAGACTATATTTCTTCTCGACATTATTGTCTAGATCAAAATTTAAACTCGTAAAATGAATTAAACGGTTCGTTTTTTATTTATATTTGTTCGATTAAAAATTTGATTCGAATTCAATTCGAAATATAAATTATTCATAGATGAGCAAATTTTGAAATTATATAAATTATTTAAACCTTTTAAATTATAATTTTCTATTAATGCTTAGAATATATTTGCTCAAATTGTTCGGACTCGATTCTAAATCGTGCTCGACTTGACATCTAAACGAGTCTCAATCAAATTTTATTTCATACTCAATAAATTTTATGAAACAAATTTAAATAACTCAATACTCGACTTGACTCGATTCGATTCATTTACACCCCTAAACCAAATGAGCCCTTCTCAATAACCATCTTTTAACACGGGAGTTAAGATGCGGAGTGGGGGAGTGAACCTCATTTAATAGCCCTATATTTCGTAGCCCACAAAGACAAATATAAATGCCATAACGCTAGAGTATATATGTCTAAAACTTGAAACATATTGTTGAGTGTCTTCACCCATGAAAAAAAAAGTATTTAAAAAAGTATGAATTAAAAAAATATTTACTTGTTAGATTGGTTGGTGATCAAGACAAAAAGATATGATCTCTAATTTGATTAGACGAATGAGTTATTTCTAATCCATAATAAGAATTGATTAGAAAAGAGTACTATAAATAAGACTATGAGGGAGTCTTATTTTTACATAAGAGAAGCTCAGTAACAAGAAGGTACCAAAAGAAAAAATTAAGATGATTATAGTTTGTTGCTCATGGGTATCTGTCGCTATCTCTGTCAATTGAAAGCTTGAAAACTTTCTTATTTGGGATGTTTTTGGGTGGTGAAGTTAATTGAGTTTCTCAACTTAATTAAAGATAAATTTGTACTCTCTCGATTTATTGTGTAACCTCAAGTTTTAGAGAGTAAAACTTGAGAGAATTATTGTAAGTCCATTATTAGTGATATAATGGAGATTCGGAGGTAGGCCTGTATTTTTTCTTTTAAGGGTTTTCCACATTAAATATTGTGTCTTGCTTGCGGATGGTTATTTGTTATTTCCGTTCTTGGGTTTGTTGATTTCTTATTTAATTGCATAAAGAGAGGAAAAGTAATTCCTAGAATTGAGATTATTTTAAGTGCACTTTTTTCAATAGTGGAATCAAGAACTTGGGTTATTTTTGTGGTTTTTTTGTGCGAATTAAATGGAGGATTGGACAACAGGTTGCATGATTAAACTCAAGGCTACATATTATGCAATTCGAAAATCAAGAATGGAGGATTTACTTTATTGCAAGGATTTGTACGAGTCACTTGAGAATGAAGGAGTCAAGCCCACAAACAAGAGTGAAGGACAGTGGAACAAGATGAACATGAAGATTATTGGTCTAATTTGCGACGCCCCCAAAATAGGTATACATCACCTATTCCGAGTCGCCAAATACATAGTACAGAAACAACTACAACTTCATTAATACAATTATCGTACAAAATACGACAACACATATACTGTGAGTTTAAATACAAATATTATTTTCTAAACAATATCCACACTCAGATAAAGTTCTCATTACAATTATTGATGCATTATTTTACAAAATAGTGAGGACTGCTAAAACAACTGACTAGAACCATCATTCCATATCCCGACTAGTTCCCGCTATACTCTCGCCTCCTGAGAAGAAAAATGGAACAAAAAGGAAAAAGGGTGAGCTCAACTAGCCCAGTACAGAAACAACTACAACTTCATTAATACAATTATCGTACAAAATACGACAACACATATACTGTGAGTTTAAATACAAATATTATTTTCTAAACAATATCCACACTCAGATAAAGTTCTCATTACAATTATTGATGCATTATTTTACAAAATAGTGAGGACTGCTAAAACAACTGACTAGAACCATCATTCCATATCCCGACTAGTTCCCGCTATACTCTCGCCTCCTAAGAAGAAAAATGGAACAAAAAGGAAAAAGGGTGAGCTCAACTAGCCCAGTAAAGAATATTATGACTAAGATAATGTACAACAAATTATCATTAGTCTTCAACAGAGAAAAATCTGATAGAATATAATAGACAACAAGTTTTAGATCAACAACTGCAGCGAAAACAACAATTCATTTAGAAGAGTTAACTAGAGAATAAAATCTACTATCATCTATGAATTTAAAAGTCCATTATCAATATTTTATCCCTGTAACATCAATCAATATACATCTTGTGACGCCCCCCAAAATAGGTATACACCACCCATTCTGAGTCGCCAAATACATGGTACAAAATATAAATAAAAACTTAAATATACAACATGAGCTATGAGTTTTAATACAAATATTGTCTTCTAGACAGTATTCAAACTCAAAATAAGTCCTAAATACATTTATTATCACACTATTTCACAGAATAGGGAAGACTACTAATGCAAATATTTGGACCGTCACTCCGTTCCCCGACTAGTCCCAGTTATATTCTCATTTCCTGAAGAGAACAATGAAAGAAAAGGGTGAGCTCAACTAGCCCAGTAAGAAATATTATGACTAAGATAATGCATAATAAATTATTGTTAGCCTTCAACAGTGTTAAACTGATAAAATACAATAGACATCAAGTTTAACTGTTGCGGAATAAGCAATCCATTAGAAGAGTCAAGTAGAGCATGATATCTACAATCTTCTATGATTTAAAAGAATTTATCATCAATTTTATCGCTGAGACTCAGCTTAATAAATAATCCACACCATCGAATCACCCCTGCACTACGACCAAGGATATACATTAGTATCACGACCACAAATTATCCATGCACTATGGGCCAAGGATATTCGTGTTTTCATCAATGGTCATGATCATTCCAACAACTGTCCATCAATGCACTACGGGCCAATGAGGACTTTTACCATATTATTTGCAATATTACGGTCATGATTATACCGAATAATTTCTGGTCATAATCATACCAAGTCCATCTATGCACTACGGCCAAAGATGACTTTAATAACAATATAAGTATGAGGATGATGACAAAGATATAAGAATTCAATTAAAAGAAAGCAAAGGATAAATTTTTAAAGATTTATAATTTAATTTATCCAGAATTCAATAATGTCCAAATTGCCAACATGATACTGCTTTGTGGAGTAAAATTCAAGAATAATATTGTATCAAAAATGATTTGGACCAAAAAAAATTTAATTTTTATCATGAATAGTACCCCGGGTGAATAGTAACTGAGTGAATAGTACTTCGAGAATAGTACCCCGTGAATAGTACTCCGACATAAAAAAGTTATAACTTATCAAGAATGCTCAGAATAATATTTTCATGAAAAGATACTGGATGAAGCACAAATTTTAATGATATTCTACTAATTTCATGGAGTATAGAATCCAAAACTTTAACAAAATGAGTGTAGAATTCGAAATCTGAAATAAAATTATATTACTTACATACTACAAAGTATGGAAGAAAATATTAGTTCATACGAATATTGAACAAAATAACATCCCTTACCTTAAAAAGAAGAGTATTCCAACTAGTATAACGGGGATATTTTTGAAGAAAACTTTCACTATTTTCTACGCTCAAAGCTTTTTAAAACTCAAAAGAAATACGCTCAATATTATAGAAGAAGAATTCTCTGATTCTGGTGTGATTTTGAATTCTAACTAATCATCCTATTTATAGGAGAATGGAAGGGGTACTATTTGAATAATCATGGACGCAACAGTATACGGACGAAATTTTTATCCAATTTTTCTAATTCACGAGATTTGTTACTATGCAACACTATGCAAACATTATACAAATACTATGCATAATAAAATATAATATATTCTATTTTTCATAAAAAATAAAACTTATTATAATATATATATATATATATATATATATATATATATATATATATAAATTATCCCCCCTGTGACATACCTCAGATTTCTCCCCCCCAAGTCATTTTTTCTTCCATGGGCCCCACATGTGGCCCCAACTTTTATTATATAAAAATATACTGAATAATTTTCTACCAATTATTTTGAAAAATGGATAAATGGGGGTCCATAAATTAAGTAAAATTTACATCAAATACTTCATAAAAATCCCCTCAATATTTTTAACAACATTTATTATTATTATTCGCAATATTTAACAACCAGATCATTCCCAGGAAAGAGGGGGCTTTCCAATAAGGATTTCTCCCTATTGGCACGCAATTAGGTGACCAAACCTCTCATCGACAGAATTTTCTAGACATCGTCAATATTGAAAATATTAATATGAATAACTGTATCATCTCAATTATTGATTTAATAATATATAAAATATCGACAATAATTGAATCAAATAACGTGAGATACTATGCAGCAATTACTGTAGCAATAATTGAATAAAACTGAGTGACTTCTCACGTAAGCATCAATAATTAATACCGTGTGCTACTATGCAACCACACGTATTACTGTACTTTTAACACTGGGTATTTCAACAGTTAACGGTAAAACTTCCGCCGTTATTTTTATAAAAAGATATTTCTGTCGTTTTCTCATTTCGACAATAATTCCGTTGTGGGGTCCACCAATGATTATGCCATCGTACGAATATTCCTTGTTAAAACGAATATTCCCCGACCAATCGAATATTATATAAAAAAATTGCATACTTTGCAAAATTTGTAAATATTACCCACAACTATAATATTATATTAAATCCACACCATAATATTTAAAAATGATATTTATAGAAAAATTCCTTTTTATTCATAAAAGTTGGGGTCTTACAACCTCCCCTTCTTATGAAATTTTGCCCTCAAAATTAGGGTACGTACCTGGTATGTCGAAGAGATGAGGATACCTTGATTTTATTTCAGATTCTAACTCCTAGGTCATTTCCTCAACATCGTGATTTCTCTACAAAACTTTGACTTGAGGTATAACCTTGGAGCGTAAAATATGTTCCTTCTTATCCAAGATTTTAACATGAATCTCTTCATACGTTAAATCTTCTGCTATTTCGTCTGGTTCTAACTCAATAATATGGTTCAGGTCTTCCACATATTTACGTAACATAGATATGTGAAAAACGTTATGAACACGAGACATACTTGACGGTAAGGTGAGTCTATAGGTCACAGTTCCTACTCGATCAAGGATTTCAAATGGGCCAATGAATCGAGGATTGAGCTTTTCTCTCTTTCCAAATCTCGTAACTCCCTTCCATGGAGAAATACGTAACAACACATGTTCTTCAACATTGAATTCCACGTCTTTCCGATGAAGATCAACATAACTCTTTTGACGATCTTGTGAGGTTTTTATACGTTACCGGATCATTTGAATCTTTTTCCATGATCATGCGTAACAATTCTGGTCCCAATAACGTTACTTCACCCACCTCGTCCCAGCATACTGTAGAACAACACTTTCTTCCATACAACGCCTCAAATGGAGCCATACTGATACTTGCTTGATAGCTATTGTTGTAGGAGAATTCCACTAATGGCAAGACCTTGTCCCAACTTCCTTTGAAGTTAAGGACATAGAGTCTTAATAGGTCCTCAAGAGTTTGAATAGTCCTCTCAGACTGTTCTTCCGTTTGAGGGCGATACGCCAAACTAAATCGTAAATCCGTGCCCATAGCTTTTTGCAAACTAACCCAAAATCATGAAATGAATCTTGGGTCTCAATCAAAAACTATGGATACTGGCATACCATGTAGTCTTACAATCTCATTTATGTATATACGAGCAAGACATTCAAGTGTATAAGTTTCTCGTATAGGTAAGAAATGAGCAGACTTGGTCAATCTATCAACAATGACCGAAATCGCATCTATGCCTTGAGAAACCTTGGGAAGACCAGTAACAAAATTCATGGTAATGTGCTCCCACTTCCATTCTGGAATTTTAAGTGGTTGCAATGGACCTTTTTGCACTTGATACTCTGCCTTGACACATTGACAAGTTAAACACCTTGAGATAAACTCCATGATCTCTCTCTTCATATTTCTCCACAAAAATGTATGTCGAAGATCATGATACATTTTAGTACTCCCAAGATGGATTGAAAACGGTGTGTTGTGTGCCTCCATCATGATTTTATATTTCAAGTCAGAATTATTAGGAACACAAAGTCTGGAGTTGACACGTAGTATTCCTTCTTCATCGATTCTTGCTTTCGGGATAGCACCTTCTTGCACTTTCTTTCTCATACGCATCAGCTCCATGTCTTTAACTTGAGCAACTTTAACTTTATCGATTAAAGTCAGTTCTACTCGTATGTTTGCCATCATCACGTGGGTCCCTAGAGTCTTTAAATCTATCCTCATCCTTTGCAAGTCATACAAAATGGGCCTTTGTGTTGACAATAACGCACTCGTACCCGAATATGATCTTCTACTCAATGCGTCAGCTACCACGTTCACTTTTCTAGAATGGTATTGAATAGTACGATCATAATCTTTCAACAGTTCGAGTCAACATCGTTGTCGCATGTTGATTTCCTTTTGGGTGAAGAAATATTTGAGGCTTTTATGATCCGTATAGATCTCCACTTTCTCCCCATACAGATGATGCCTCTAAATTTTAAGTGCGAAGACAACAACTGCCAACTCTAGATCATAAGTAGGATAATTCCTCTCATATTCTTTGAGTTGTCGAGAGGCATAGGCTATGACTTTCCCATGTTGCATGAGAAAACATCCTAACCATTTGCCCGAAGCATCACTGTAGATGACAAATCCCTCCGAGCCAGATGGTATTGTCAGAACAGGTGCTGAAATGAGTCTCCTCTTGAGTTCTTGAAAACTCTTCTCACATTCCTCTCTCCAATCGAATTTTGTATCTTTTCGAGTCAGCTGAGTTAATAAAGTAGCGATTCGAGAAAACCCTTCTACGAATCTCCGATAATAACTAGCTAAGCCAAGAAACTACCTACTTCGGTCATTGATTTAGGTTGCTCCCAGATTTGAATTGCTTCAATCTTTGTCGGGTCAACAGATATTCCATGACTTGATACTACGTGTGATGCCCCAAAAATAGGTATACATCACCCATCTTGAGTCGCCAAATACATGGTACAAAATTTAAATAGAACTTAATTATACAACTGTCGTGTAAAATACGACAAAACATAATCAGAGAGTTTTAAAACGAATATTGTCATCTAGACAATATCCACACTCAATGGAGTCCTCATTAAATTTATTATCACACTATTTAACAGAATAGTGAGGACTACTAATGCTATCATCTGGACCTTTACTCCGTTCCCCGACTAGTCCCAGCTATATTCTCATTTCCTGAAGAGAACAATGAAAGCAAAGGGTGAGCTCAACTAGCCCAGTAAGAAATATTATGACTAAGATAATGCAGAATAAGTTATCGTTAGCCTTCAACAATGTTAAACTGATAGAATATAATAGAAAACAAGTTTAACTGCAGCGGAACAAGCAATCCATTAGAAGAGTCAAGTAGAGCATGATATCTACTATCTTCTATGATTTAAAAAGATTTTCATCAACTTTATCACTGAGACTCAGCTTAATAAATAAACCACATCATCGAATCATCCCTACACCACGGCCAAGGATTCATGTAATCATCAATGGTCATGACTATACCGAATAATCCCTGGTCATAATCATACCAACAACTGTCTATCAATGAACTAAAGGCCAATGAGGACTTTTACCACATCATTTGTAACATTATGGTCATGATTATACCGAATGATCCCTGGTCATAATCATATCAATCAACAGTTCATCTATGCACGTAAGCCAAAGAAGACTTTCATCATAATATAAGAATGAGGATGATGACAATGATATACGAATTCAACTAAAAGAAACAAATGATAAATTTTTAAAGATTTATAATTTAATTTATCTAGAATTCAATAATGTTCAAATTGCCAACATGATACTGCTTTGTGGAGTAAAATTTAAGAATGATATTGTATCAAAAATGATTTGGACCGAAAAGAAATCAATTTTTATCATGAATAGAACTTTGGGTGAATAGTACCCAGGTGAATAGTACCCCATGAATAGTACTTCGAGAATAGTATCCTGTGAATAGTACTTTGTGAATAGTACCTCGTGAACAGTACATTATGAATAGTACTCGTGAATAGTACTTTTGTGAATAGTACCATATAAATGAATAGAACTCATGGACAGTACTCCGGTATGAAAAGCTTAAAATTTAACAAGAATGTGTAGAAAATATCATTGTGAAATGAAACTATATGAAGCGCAAATTTTAAGGATATTCTACTAATTTCACGGAATATAGAAGCAATACTTTAACAAGATGAGGGTATAATCAAGAATACGAGACGAAATAATATTACTCACATATTACAGAGTATGAAAGAAAATATTATTCCTATGAATACTGAACAAAATAATATCCCTTACCTCAGAAAAACACTGAATACTGGAATAGTGAGGTAGCAGACTTCTCTTCTTCTTTCTCTCTATAGTTTATCTCTCTATAATTGCTCTTGTGAGTCTTAGTGATTTGGTGAGAATGAAAGAAGATTGAGCTTCTATTTATAGAAAAATATAGTTTTGATAATTGCACGTTTTGGGGCTCGAAGTATTACAATATAATACCTTCGTCTTTTCTTTCATTTTTAATTTAGTCCTGCAAGTATTATCAAACTTCCACCACCTCCCCTAATAGTACATCATGTGAATCAATAGTAATTTCATGTAAATCAATAGTTCTATACATGTGGAAAAAATTATTACAGCATAGTACCTTCATCTATACCTCTATTTTTAATTTAGTCATGCAAGTATTATCAAACTTGCACCACCTCCCCTAATAGTACATGCATGTGAATCAATAGTACACACATGTAAATACATAGTTATAAGCATGTAAATTAATAATAATTAATTTCTCATTTATCCGATTAATTACCCGATTGGTCAATATAACTTCCAGACATCAATTATTATCGAAATAAATGTCGATTTCCACTAACACTAATAATCCCAACACAATGAAACTATCAATTTCATCTTTAATCAACACGAACTTATTCATCATTAATATTATAATTCACAATATTTAACAACCAAGTCGTTCCCAGAAATAGGCGGCTTTTCGATAATGATTTCTTCTTATTGGCGAGCAATTAGGTGACCAAATCTCTCCTTGATAGAACTTCTAGACATCATCAATATTGCAAATAATAATATTAATAACTTTGTAGTCTCAATTATTGATTTGGTAATATAAAATATTATGCAGATGTTACTATGATAATAATTGAATCAATAATATGAGAGATATAATGCAGCAATTACTGTAGCAATAATTGAGTATAACTGAGTGACTTCTCACGTAAGCATCAATAATCAATACCTTGTGCTACTATGCAACCACGCGTATTACTGTACTTTTAACACCGATTATTTCAACAGTTAACGGTAAAACTTCCGCCATTATTTTCACAAAAAGATATTTCTATCGTTTTCTCATTCCAATAATAATTACGTTGTGGGGTCCACCAATGATTGTGTCGTCGTACGAATATTTCCTATTAAAACGAATATTCCCCGACCAATCGAATATTATATAACAACTTTCTTACTTTACAAAATTCATAAATATTACCCACAACTATAACATTATAACAAATTCAAACCTTAATAATCAAAAATGATATTTATAGCAAAATTCATCTTTATTCATAAAAGTTAGGGTCTTACAACCTCCCCTTCTTATAAAATTTCACCCTCGAAATTAGGGTAAATACCTGGTATGACGAATAGGTGAGGATACCTTGATTTCATTTCAGATTCTAACTCCTAGGTCATTTCCTCAATATCGTGGTTTCTTCACAAAACATTGACTTGAGGTATAACCTTGGAGCGTAGAATATGATCCTTCTTATCCAAGATTTTAACAGGTACCTCTTCATATGTTAAATCTTTCGCTATCTCGTCTGGTTCTAATTCAATAATATGGTTCGGGTCTTTCACATATTTATGTAACATAGATATGTAAAAATTATTATGGACATGAGACATACTTTGCGGTAAGACTACAAGTCTATAGGCCACAGTTCTTACTCGATCGAGGATTAGAAATAGGTCAATGAATCGAGGATTGAGCTTTCTTCTCTTTTCAAATCTTGTAACTCTTTTCCGTGGAGCAACACGTAACAACACATGATCTCCAATATTGAATTCCACATCCTTTCGATGAAGATCAGCAGAACTCTTTTGTCGATCTTGTGAGATTTTTATACGTTGTCAGATCGTTTGAATCTTTTCTGTAGTCATACGTACCAACTCCGGTCAACAACGTTTCTTCACCCACCTCATCCCAGCATATTGGAGAACGACACTTTCTTCCATACAACGCCTCAAATGGAGCCATGCTGATACTTGCTTGATAACTGTTATTGTACGAGAATTCCTCAAATGGTAATAACTTGTCCCAACTTCCTTTAAAGTCAAGGACACAGAGTCTTAATAGATCCTCCAAAGTTTGAATAGTCCTCTCCGACTGCGTGTCCGTCTGAGGATGATATGCCAAACTAAATCGCAAATCCGTGCCCATAGCTTTTTGCAAACTAACCCAAAATCTTGAAGTTAATCTTGTGTCTTAATCAGAAACTATGGATACTGGCATACCATGCAATCTTATAATCTCGTTTATGTACATACGAGCAAGACGTTCAAGTGTATAAGTTTCTCGTATAGGTAAGAAATGAACCGACTTAGTTAATTTATCAACAATGACCCAAATCGCATCTATGCCTTGAGAAACCTTAGGAAGACCAATAACAAAATCCATGGTAATGTGATCCCACTTCCATTCTATAATTTCAAGTGGTTGTAATGGACCTTTTGGCACTTGATGCTCTGCCTTAACTCGTTGACAAGTTAGACACCTTGAGATAAACCCTTCTATCTCTCTCTTTATATTGCTCCACAAAAATGTATGTCTAGGATCATGATACATTTTAGTACTCCCAAGATAGATTGAAAACGGTGTGTTGTGTGCCTTCATCATGATTTTATACTTCAAGTCAGAATTGTAAGGAACACAAAGTCTGGAGTTGACTTGAAGTATTCCTTCTTCATCGATTCTTGCTTCTGGAATTGCACCTTCTTGTACTTTCTTCTTTATACGTATCAGCTCCAGGTCTTTAGCTTGAGCAGCTTTAACTTTATCGATTAAAGTCTGTTCTACTCGTATATTTGCCATCATCACGTGGGTCCCTAGAGTCTTTAACTCTATCTCCATCCTTTATAAGTCATACAAAATGGGCCTTTGCGTTGACAATATCGCACTCGTACCAGCATATGATCTTTTACTCAATGCGTCTGCTACCACGTTATCTTTTCAAGGATGATATTGGATAGTATGATCATAATCTTTCAACAGTTCAAGCCAATGTCATTGCCGCATGTTGAGTTCCTTTTGAGTGAAGAAATATTTGAGACTTTTATGATCTGTATAGATCTCCACCATCTCTCCATACAGGTAATGTCTCCAAATCTTTAGTGCAAAAATGACTGCTACCAACTCTAAATCATGAGTATGATAATTTCTCTCATATTCTTTGAGTTGTCGTGAGGCATAGGCTATGACTTTCCCATGTTGCATGAGAACACATCCTAACCCTTTGCATGAAGCATCACTGTAGATGACAAATTGCTCCGAGCTAGATGGTATTATTAGAACAGGTGCTGAAATGAGTCTTCTCTTGAGTTCTTGGAAACTCTTCTCATATTCCTCGCTCCAACCGAATTTTGTATCTTTTCGAGTCAACTAAGTTAATAGAGTAGCGATTCGAGAAAATCCTTCCATAAATCTCTGATAATAACCAGCTAAGCAGAGAAAGCTACGTACTTCGGTCACTGACTTAGGTTGTTCCCAGCTTTGAATTGCTTCAATCTTTGCCGGGTCAACAGATATTCCATCATTTGATATCACGTACCCAAGGAATGCTACTTCCTCAAGCTAGAACTCGTATTTCTTCAACTTGGCATATAGCTTATTTTCACGAAACTTTTGAAGTATCAGCCTCAAGTTTTGCTCATGATCTTCACGGCTTTTGGAGTATATGATAATGTCATCAATAAAGACAACCACAAAATGATCCAAATATTCCTTGAATACTCGGTTCATCATATCCATGAAGGCAGCAGGAGCATTAGTCAATCCAAAAGATATGACTAGGAATTCATAATGCCCGTACCGAGTTCTGAAAGCCGTATTTGGAATGTCATCTATTTTAATCTTTAACTAATGATATCCAAAACGAAGATTGATCTTTGAAAAGAATTTGGCGCCTTGCAACTGGTCAAACATGTCATCAATAAGTGGCAATGGGTACCTATTTTTGATGGTGACATAATTCAACTCCCGATAATTAATACAAAGTCGCATACTCCCGTCTTTCTTCTTTACGAAAAGAACAGGAGCACCCCAAGGAGACGTACTAGGACAAATAAAACCAATGTCTAACAATTCCTGCAGTTGGGTCTTTAATTCCTGAAGTTCAATAGGAGTCATTCGATATGGGGCTTTGGAAATGGGTTTTGTACCGAGTTCAAGGTCGATACAAAATTTAATTTCACGCTCTGGGGGTAGGCCATGAAGTTCTTCAGGAAATACGTCAGGAAATTTATTAACAATATAAATATCATTCAAATCTGACGTATTTTTATTTAAATCTTTGACATGGACTAAGAAAGCTTGACATCCGTTTTTCAATAAACGAATAGATTTATGGCTTGATATGACAGTGATTGACTTTAGTGTTTTGGTTGCTTGAAGTCGCATAATAGGTTGGTTAGGAATATGAAAGCTAACAACCTTACGAAAATAATCAATTTTTGCATGATGAGTAGTTAACCAATCAATCTCTAATATCACATCAAATGCAAGTATTTTTAAGGAAATAAGATCAACAGGTGATGTGAGGATACCGATTTGAACCAAACAAGACTTATAAACAGTGGATGTAATGAAGATTTCCCCCAACGGAGTTTCAACAGATAAGTCAAAGTCCAATTTCTCCGGAGTCAAATTTAAACGTTGAGCGCAAGTAGGAGAAATAAAAGAATGAGTAGAACTGGTATCAAATAAGGTATAGACTTCACTAGAGTTTATGATTAGCTTACTCGTGATCACCTCTTTTGGATTCCTCGCTTTTTGGAAGGTTACAAAAAACGCTCTCCCTTGAACTACCGATTTTTTCTTGTCTGGGACGTCCTTTGATGCCTCCATCCCAGCTGGACTTGACTTTGGTGCACGAAAAAATCGGGCTAGGTGAAATTCTCTTCCATAATTGTAACATGCTTTGGACTGCATCACACAGTTTGGACTGATATATCCCTCCCCTCCACATTTGAAGCATACAATCGGTGGTCGTTCTCCTTCCCTTAAAACGGGTGCTGATGCTGCTGTCTTTCCATCGTTGTTGAACCTTCTCTTCTTGAAATTTCCACTCCTATTGTCTTGGCCATAATTACTACCAAAGTGGTTACCATTTCTGGCATGTTGATTCCCTCCATGTTTGTTGTCACCGCTTTGATGACTGCTACCACTGGTAGTATTGTTTTGCCAGCTGTTACCTCTTGGTTAGGTTGACTCATTATCACGCTCCAATAACTGAGCCCTATTTACAACATCTGAATACAAACACAGTTTGTGAGAAATGAGATATTGACGTATCTCGGGTTTCAAACCTCTTAGAAACAACCGCGTCATTCTCTCCTCATTATCAACCAAGTGGGACGCAAACTAGGATAACTCGACAAACTTAGCTTCGTACTGTGTCACGGTTATATTATTTTGCTCCAACTTGATAAACTCTACCTCCTTCATGTAATGAATACTTTTGGGAAAGTACATGTCGTTGAACAGTTCTTGTAACTTCTCCCAAGACATCTTCAGTGCAGCAGGTTGAGTACACTTTACAGATTTCCACCAGCAATCTGCCTCTGCTCGCAACATGAAGGTGGCAAAGGGAATCTTTTTCTCCTCGGAGAATCCCAAGACATCAAATATCTTGGTGATCTGCTTTATCCACGTCTCCGCCTTAAGTGGTTTTGGCTCTCCAAAAAACTCTGGTGGTCCCAGCTCTTTGAACTGTTTAGCGGTGACCATCCGAGAGTTACCAGTGCTTCCGCCTGCATTTTGAACAGGAGTCTCTCTCGCCTGATGTTTCATGAATTACATAAAGCCTCTGAACATCCCATCATTCATCATCTGGTCGATGTTGTTGTTTACCTAAGGATTATTGCCTTCCTGGTGCACATTATCTTGGGTATTGATCGTTGGTGACTCAACGGTCTCATATGCTTCATTGCTTATCTTAACATTTTCTGATGCCATTTTCAAATACTGCCACAAAACAAGGGTTAATTGACATGTCACATATTTTCCCTATAACCTTACCGACCAATTAAATACCAAAAAAACTTAGGTAGGTCATACTAGCAAAGGAATTTCCCGTCTCTCCCATCCTAGTTCTTGTCTCACATCTCAGCCAGGGATCATATCCCTAAGCTTTGATACTAACTGTGACACCCCCAAAATACGTATACATCACCCATCTTGAGTCGCCAAATACATTGTACAAAATTTAAATACAACTTAATTATACATCTGTCATGTAAAATACGACAAAACATAATCTGATATTTTTAAAACAAATATTGTCATCTAGACAATATCCACACTCAATGGAGTCCTCATTACATTTATTATCACACTATTTAACATAATAGTGAGGACTACTAATGCTATCATCTGGATCGTCATTCCGTTCCCCGACTAGTCCCAGCTATATTCTCATTTTCTGAAGAGAACAATGAAAGTAAAGGGTGAGCTCAACTAGCCCAGTAAGAAATATTATGACTAAGATAATGCAGAATAAGTTATCGTTAGCCTTCAACAATGTCAAACTGATAGAGTATAATAGACAACAAGTTTAACTGCAACGGAACAAGTAATCCATTAGAAGAGTCAAGTAGAGCATGATATCTACCATCTTCTATGATTTAAAAAGATTTTCATCAACTTTATCACTGAGACTCAGCTTAATAAATAAACCACATCATCGAATCATCCCTGCACCACGACCAAGGATATTCATGTAATCATCAATGGTCATGACTATACCGAATAATCCCTGGTCATAATGTTTTCTCTTTTTCAGTTCTGATAAAAGAGCTCTAACTCATGCAAGCATACATGTGTCAACAAGTAATACAGAGTAAGTAGAGTATCGATCCAACAGAGAAAGTTGTTCAATTTTAACTACTATTCATCAATAAAATCACTATTTCTATATGCTTAAACTAAAAATCAAAAGTGTGAATTAATCTATCTGCAAATAAGAACTAAAATGAGAATAAGAATGGAATAAATCAAATATGGAAATAATGGGATCTTAACTTCATTTAATACTTCATCCAATTAACACTATCATACAAGAATTGTTCACATATCACAGGAAAATAGTCAAGAGCGCTAATAGAGTCATAGCCATTTTTCAATGCACTATGACCTACTTACACAGCATTCACAGATGATAGATTCTATGTAATCAACAATATAACCAAAATCACTATATGTCTATGATGGTCATAACATCATACACTCAGATAATTCATCCATGCTATAGAGATGCTGTGTGTGTGTGTAATGTTCACCAAAACTTGATTCAAGCAAAGAATATATATGCTAACATGCTCGAAACAGAAAAGTATAGCCTAAATTGAGAATCATGTATACTTATACAACGCAACTGTTTCAACATATCCAAACAAACTAAAGTTCAACAATGGGCTTAATTGCTTTACTACTACTCACGAGGGCGATTTTTGCTCTTTTTCGTGGTGTTTATTGCTATTTTTCTTTTCTTTTTCTCTCTTTTTTTATACATGACTGTACAATGCCTTATTCCATTAGGCAACACCGCTACCCCTTAGCGAGCTTTCAACAAACGACTCCCAGACCATGAAAGACCATAGGACGCTAGGTGTAGAGACAATCCCCTCGGGCGTACTTACTCAAGTAGCCAGGGCCCCGAAATAAGACTAGCCACGTTATTGCTATTCAATTTTTTTTTGTTTTTTTTATACATAGCATACCCATGTTTTCCTAAAGTTTGAATGTCAATGTTTGTCAAGTCTACATGTATGTTCCACATTTTTCTCTTTTTAAAACTACATTTTCTAACAAGCAATGCAACACATAACTCTTATGCCTACAAGTGATTGTGAACATAACCGTGTAAACCGAAAGCATTTAAACAGCAACATAAATTCCATCGTGTAAAACATTATAACTACGTTCATGTTATCCAATATATTCAAGAATACTTCACAATTCACCATCATCATTGGCTAGGCAAGAAATTCCATAAAATAAGAACTTTGTGAGACATGCAAATTAACTAAAACAAAAAAATTTTCTATCAATAAAACAATAACACCAAAACAACTAAATTATTAAACTAACCATGCAACATTTTAACTAAACATGCAAAAACTAACTACATGCTACTATACTACTCCCCAATACCTCCAAACTTATAATATTCAGTTCCCAATTGAATGAAGGTAAAGGGTACAAGAAAACTCCCCTAATGATCGACTGTACCACCCTCCTCGGGTGGTGAATCTGGTGGTGGATAAGGCACTGCTGTACCGAACTGAGGCCACTCGAGCATTGTTCCTTGTTGTGTAAATGCCTCGGCCAAGGCCCTCGTGAGTCCCGTAGCAAATGTTCCAAAATTATCATACATGGCATCGACTTTTCGCTCCAACCTTCAGAGCTGTCGATCGCTAGGAACAGTGTGTGCTCGGGTCGACGGTGTAAAATCACAAATTTTACGAATAAAGATTTAATTTTTCTCGAAATATTTTTTGAATATTATGGTGTGGATTTGATATAATATTATAATTGTGGGTAGTATTTATAAATTTTGCAAAGTATGCAAGTTGTTGTATTACATTCGATTGGTCGGGAAATATTTGTTTTAGCAGAGAATATTCGTACAACGACGCAATCATTGGTGGACCCCACAAAAGAATTATTGTCGGATTGAAAAAACGACAAAAATATTTTTAGGAAAATAACGACAAAAGTTTTATCGCTAATACTATTGAACTACTCGGTAGTAAAAGTACAGTAATACGCGTGGTTGCATAGTAGCACACTGTATTGATTATTGATGCTTATGTGAGAAATCACTCAGTTATACTTAATTATTGTTACAGTAATTGCTGCATCATATCTCTAATATTATTGATTCGATTATTGTCACAATATCATCTGCATTATATGTTATACTATTAAATCAATAATTGAGACGACAAAGTTATTCATATTATTAAATTGCAATATTTATAATGTCTAGAAATTCTGTCAAGGAGATGTTTGGTCACCTAATTGTGCGCCAATAGGGAGAAATCCTTATTGGAAAGCCCCCTCTTTCCTGGGAACAACCTGGTTGTTAAATATTATGAGTTATACTATTAATGATGAATAAGTTCGTTTTGATTAAAGATGAATTTGATAGTTCCATTGTGTTGGGATTATTTGTGTTAGTAGAAATCGACATCTATTCCGATGATAATTGATGTCTGCAGGTTATATTGTTCAATCGGGTATTCGGGATACTTTTTATGTCGGAGTACTATTTACGAGTTACTATTCATGAGTTACTATTCATGAGTTACTATTCACGAGTAACTATTTACGAGTTACTATTCACCCGAACAATATATTTCTTTTCGGTCCAAATTATTTTTGGGTACAATATTTCCATGAGGAGATGTGCTAATTTTTTAGACCGTTGGTTGAATTTATAATAGTAAATCAATATGGATCGCTGGTTTAAAGTTTTAATAGTAAATCAATATGGATCGCTGGTTTAAAGTTTTAATAGTGAATCAGTATGGACCGTTGCTTTAAGTTTTATTATGGACCGTCCGTTTAAAAGTAAATCAATCTGGACCGTTCATGAATTAGTTACTATTCAATCCATTCTTCTATAAATAGAAGCTCATTCCTTTATTATTTCTTACGAATTCACTGAAACTCCAGAGAGAGAAATTATAGAGAGAAAGAAGAAGAGTTTTTTGCTACTTCACTACTTCGATATCCAGTTTCTTTAACGGTAAGGGGTATTATTTCTTTCGTATTCATGAAGAGAACTTCTGTTATTCCATTTTTTTTTGTTGGAATAACCTGTATACGCGGTCTACCCTATACTTGGTGAAACTCTTTTGTTATTCCATTCTTTATCACTATGTTGGAATAATATGTCTATGCGAATTACCGCATACATGGTGAAATTCTTCTATTATTCTATTCTTTATTATTTTCTTGGAACATCCTGTCTGTGCGTTTACGCATGACCTGGTTCCGTTATTTATTATTCTGTTGGAACATCCTGTTGGTGCGAAGTTCGTCTGACCTTGTTTTGTTATTTATTATTCTATTGGAATATCCCATCTGTGCGTTTACGAATGACCTGGTTTTGTTATTTATTATTCTGTTGGAATAACCTGTCTGTGCGGTCTATCGCATGCTTGCTGATTTCTTTTGTTATTCCATTCTTTATTATACTTAGTTGGTTAAAGTTTTGACTTCTATACTCCATAAAATTAATGGAATATCCTTGATATTTGTGCTTCATCCAGTATCTTTTCATGGAAATATTCTTCTGAGCATTCTTGAATTTTACTCTACAAAGAAGTATCATGTTGACAATTTGGACATTATTAGTTCCTGGATAAACTAATTCTTGAACTTGTTTTTATTGAATTCTTATATCATTGTCATCATCCTCATGTTTATATTTTTGAAAGTCATCCGTGGCCTGTAGTGCATAGATGGACTTGGTATGATTATGACCAGGGATCATTCGGTATAATCATGACCGTAATGTTACAAATGATGTGGTAAAAGTCCTAATTGGCCCGTAGTGCATTGATGGACAGTTGTTGGCATGATCATGACCATTGATGAATACACAAATATCCTTTGCCCGTAGTGCATGGATAATTTGTGGTCGTGATACTAATGAATATCCTTGGTTGTAGTGCAGGGATGATGTGGATTATTTATTAAGCTGATTCTCAGCGATAAAAGTGATGAAAAACTTTTTAAATCATAAAAGATAGTAGATTTTATTCTCTACTTGACTCTTTTAATGGATTGCTTATTCTGCTGCAGTTAAAATTGATGTCTATTGTATTTTATCAGTTTAACATTGTTGAAGGCTAATGATAATTTATCCTGCATTATCTTAGTCATAATATTTCTTACTGGGCTAGTTGAGCTCACCCTTTCTTTCACTGTTCTCTTCAGGAAATGAGAACGTAGCAGGGACTAGTCGGGGAACGGAGTAATGGTCCAGAGGATAGCATTAATAGTCCTCATTATTCTATAAAATAGTGTATTAATAAATATATTGAGGACTTATTTTGAGTGTGGATATTATCTAGATAACAATATTTGTATTAAAACTCACAGCATATGTTTTGTCGTATTTTACACGACTGTTGTATAATTAGTTTGTATTTGTATTCAGTACCATGTATCTGGCGATCCAAGATGGGTGATGTATACCTATTTTTGGGCTTCACAGTTGGTATCAAAGCTTAGGGATATGATCCCTGGCTGAGATGTGAGACAAGAACTAGGAGGGGAGAGACGGGGAATTCCTTCGCTAGTATGATCTACCTAAGTTTATTTGGTATTTAATTGGTCAGCAGAGTATAAGGATAATATGTGATATGTTAAATAACTCTTATTTTGTGGCAGTGTTTGAAAAAGATATCCAAGAATGTTGAGGTAAGCAATGGAGTGAATGACGCGATAGGTTTGAAACCCGATATACGTCAATACCTCATTTCTCACAAATTTTTTTTATATTCAGATGTTGTGAATATGACTCAGTTATTGGAGCGTGATAATGAGTCAGTACAACCAAAAGGTAATGACCAACAACACGATAATAATCATACCGGTGGCAACGACCATTGGAACAATGATAACCATCGTGGGGAAAATTATCATGCCAAGAATGGTAACCACTTCAGTGGTAATCATGGCCAAGATAATAGAAGTGGAAATTTCAAGAAAAGAAGGTCACCTAGCCCGATTTTGTGGTGCACCAAATTCAAGTCCAGCTGGGACGGTGCACCAAAGGCGATTACGGACAAAACAAAGTTGGTGGTTTCAGGAAGAGCGTTTTTCGCGACTTCTCAAAAAGCGAGTAACCCAAACAAAATTAGCACATGTTAGTTAATTATAAATTCTTGCGAAGTCTATAACTTATTAGATACCGGTTCTACCCATTCTTTTATCTCTCTTGTTTGCGCTCAACGTTTAAATTTAACTCAGGAGAGGTTAGACTTTGACCTATTGGTTGAAACTTCGTTAGCAGAAACCTTCGTTACCTCCACTATTTATTAATCTTGTTTGATTCACATCGACACTTTCACGTTACCTGTCGATCTTATCTCTTTGAAAATACTTGCCTTTGATGTGATTTCAGAAATCGATTGGTTAACTACTCATCATGCTTTCCATAAGGTTGTTAGCTTTCATATTTCTAACCAACCTGTTATCCGAATTCAAGCAAACAAACCACTAAAGTCAATCATTGTCATATCAAGCCATAAGTAAAGAGCCCCGATCCTTTCCTTGTTGACTTCCTTGTGTGGAATGCACCGAAGCCAGACTTTCCGTAGGGGACGTTGTGAATAATGATGGCAAGTTGATAGGTATCAATGTGACGCGTTATCCAAGTATTGGATGAGAGTCACAGTTGTGAATGATATTTCTATTATTAATAAATTTTCTGACGTGTTCTTGAAGACTTCTTAGCCTACCCTAGAGCGTGAAATCGAATTTTGTATTGACCCTAGTACAAAACCCATTTCTAAAACCCTTAAATATTTCTTCAACCAAAACGAACATAACATGCGCCAAAGACGTTGGCTCGAGCTGTTGAAGATTACGATCGTACCATTCAATACTATCGTGGAAAAGTGAACGTGGTAGCTGACGCGTTGAGTAGAAGATCGTATCCGTTTACGAGTGCGAATATACAAACCTATGTGAAGATAACGAATATACGAATAGAATTGACTTTAATCGATAAAGTTAAAGCTGCTCAAGCTACAGACCCAGAACTGATGAACACGAAAAAGAAGGTTTAAGAGGGCGTTATTCTAGAAGCAAGAATCGAAGAAGAGAGGAAACCTCAATCCTCGATTTAATTGGCCCATTTAAAATCCTCGATCGAGTAGGGACTATGGCTTATAGACTCGTTTTATATCCAAATATGTTACGTGTTCATAATGTTTGTCATGTATCGTTGTTACGTAAATATGTGGATGACCCGAACCACATTATTGATTTAGAACCGGACGAGATAGAAGATAATTTAACGTATAAAGATGTACCTGTTAAAATCCTGGAATATATTCTACGCTTAAAGGTTATACCTCAAGAGTTAGAATCTGACGAAGTGTACTCATCTGTTCGGCATATCAGGTACGTACGTAAATTTTGAGGGCAAAATTTCACAAGGAGGGGAGATTGTAAAATCCCAAATTTTATGAATAAAGATTTAATTTTTCTCGAAATATTTTTTAATATTATGGTATGGATTTGAGATAATGTTATAATTGTGGGTAGTATTTATAAATTTTGCAAAGTATGCAAGTTGTTATATTATATTCGATTGGTCGGAGAATATTCATTTTAGTAGGGAATATTTGTACAACGGCGCAATCATTGGTGGACCCCACAACAGAATTATTGTCGAATTGAGAAAATGACAAAAATATTTTTAGAAAAATAACGGCGGAAGTTTTACCGTTAATACTGTTGAACTACTCGGTAGTAAAAGTACAGTAATACGCGTGATTGCATAGTAGCACACAGTATTGATTATTGATGCTTACGTGAGAAATCACTCAGTTATACTCAATTATTGCTACAATAATTACTGCAACATATCTCTCATATTATTGATTCGATTATTGTCACAGTATCATCTGCATTATATGTTATATTATTAAATCAATAATTGAGACGACAAAGTTATTCATATTATTAAATTGTAATATTTACAATGTCTAGAAGTTCTGTCAAGGAGAGGTTTGGTCACCTAATTGTGCGCCAATGGGGAAAAATCCTTATTGGAAAGCCCCCTCTTTCCTGGGAACAACCTGGTTGTTAAATATTGTGAGTTATAATATTAATGATGAATAAGTTCATGTTGATTAAAGATGAATTTGATAGTTCCATTGTGTTGTGATTATTTGTGTTAGTAGAAATCGACATCTATTCCGATGATAATTGATGTCTACAGGTTATATTATTCAATCAGGTATTCGGGACACTTTTTGTGTCAGGGTACTATTCACGAGTTACTATTCATGAGTTACTATTTATGAGTTACTATTCACGAGTTACCATTCATGAGTTACTATTCATGAGTTACTAGTTATGAGTTACTATTCACGAGTTACTATTCATCTGAACAATATATTTCTTTTCGATCCAAATTATTTTTGGGTACAATAGTATTCCATGAGGAGATGTGCTAATTTTCCAGACCATTGGTTGAATTTATAATAGTAAATCAATATGGATCGCTGATTTAAAGTTTTAATAGTGAATTAGTATGGACCGTTGCTTTAAGTTTTAATATGGACCGTCCGTTTATAATAGTATTCCATGATGGATCGCTCGTCTGCGCAGGTGTGGCTCACCACCTGCCCAGTCCTCAAATTTTGCAATGGTGGCATGAGTTATATCTTGGCTCGGGTATTGCAATTGTTCATTGCCCCAGTTTCACCCCTGATGCGTACATAACATGGCTACCACTGATGCGTGTGGAATGCTCCCCGTGGTATTTCCCTTCAGATACTTCACAATATTTTGATGAATCAAATATCCCACGTCAATATACTTTCCCGTGATTTCACCCCACAAAATTATAGCCCTTTCTGCCATGATCTTATGCTAATGAGATGAGAGCAATAGCTTGGCACATATGAACAAATTCCACGCCTTGGCATATCGATTCAGTGCGGCTACTGGGAATATGCGTGGTTGGGTCGTGCCGACTTTGTAAGTCCACTTAGTGCCTGACACGCACAACTCCGCAATAACAAGCTCCAAGTCTATTTCCAAATGTGCCCCTGTGATCCAATTGGTAGCCCCCATTGGTGGTCTCTCGGTGAGTCTGAAAATGTTTCTGATGGCGGTGGGTCTGTAATCTACCTCGACACCTCAAACCATACTGATATCGTCTATGGTGACTTTGGCATTGGCTTAAAACTCTCAGACTATGCTAATCAGAATGGGCGTGGGAGTGGCAGTGAATCCAACCCATCCCCTTTCGCGAATCATGGCACATAAGTGGCCATCTTGCTCCTCCGATTTGAATCCGCGCCCCTTGATGAACGTCTTTGCCACAATTCTGTAATACTCCTGCTGGGCTGCTAAATCCAGGAACTTAGTGTGATCAACCACATCCTCTCCTTGACTGCCAGAGGAGGACGAAGAAGAAGATGAGGCGGCGCGAGCTCTTTTTGGACCCATATGCTTTGAGAGAGATGGTGCAGATGAGTTCGACTGGAGATGAAGAAAAGCTTATGAATTGATAGCCCCCAAACTTGATTCTTCAAACCTAAATTAGGAACGCTAGCTTTATATAATGGATGAGAGCGTGGGTTGAGATTTGAATGTGGAGAGAATCGTGAAGATGTGATTGAGAGATGTACGGCTTCAATTTATAACTGATAGAGAGATAGAGACGTGAGTTATGGAGAGTGAGAGGATTTTGCGTCTATTATTAATTCAAATGAGAGTCCAAATGGTCCACAACTTATTTTTTAAAATTTTCAGATTTGTCTTAATCCGATGTCGCTCGCGGCCGCGTGTGTTTTTAATGGGTTGGACGCGTGGGCGCGAGACTTGCAGAATGTTCTGTTATCCTGATTTACTTGATGAACAGGCGCGCGAGTTTGTACTACATAGGCTGCGCGGCCGCGCGACCCTGATATCTGCAATGCTAAAGTTCAATTCTACTCTTCCTATTAGTGATGCTTTCCAATGATAGTTCCTGCATAGACATTAATGCACATTGTTAAGGCATGAATTAGTGGCCACATAATGCTAACATCTTGCAAATATTCGCAAGCAATTCTTGCGACACACTCGAGCATGAAAATCTGTTATCCTCTTAAAAATGAATTAAATATAACTAACTAAAATAATCTGAAATGAATAACTAAAAAGTCAAATGAGGTAGAAATAATGGGTTGCCTCCCATCAAGCACTAAGTTATAATCAATTAGCTTGACTGTCTCTGAATCTCATGTCACATCAAGAATTGAGGTGCCTTCCTTATTGTCCACTGCACCCCAAAATTTGATAACTTCAGCGTTCGTCAATGGCTCTACCTTCAACTCTGAATTTTCACCCATTACACACCTCAACGGTCCATAATTCCCCGGTTTCTATACCTCATCTTTAGGCCCCAATCCACCAAGTCAAACAGGAAGCATTCTTCTTCATCAGTTGGTAACTTTATTGCTTTAAAGACATTGAAGGTGATCTCCTGATCCTGAACACGCATAGTGAGTTCACATTTTTACACATCTATCGAAGTCCTGTCTGTGGCTAAGAATGGTCTCCCCAATATTATTGGTATGCTTTTGTCCTCCTCGTAGTCTAAAATAATGAAGTCAGCCGGAAAAATAAACTTGTCCACCTTAACCAACACATCTTCAACAATTCCCCGTGGATACGTGATGGATCTATCAGCTAGCTGTAATGATATGTTTGTCGGCTTTGGAGCTGGCAATCCCAACTTTACTTGCTTAACAAGGGCATCAAATTTATTCTTGCCCCAAGATCACATAAATACTTACTGAAGTTCATCTTTCCAATTGTGCACGGAATTATAAAGCTGCTCGGATCCTTCAGCTTTGGAGGTAATTTCTCCTGAAGCACTGCACTGCATTCCACTGTCAAGGCTACCGTCTCAAACTCATCTAGTCTTCTCTTTCTTGACAATATACCCTTCATAAATTTTGCGTAGCTTGACATTTTTTCCAATGCCTCGGCGAACGGTATGTTGATCTACAGCTTTTTGAATACCTCCAAGAACTTGCTAAACTGTTTATCCTCCCTCTGCTTAGTTAATCTTTGCGGATATGGGACACGAGGGTGAATTGGTGGCACTGAACTCTTAGGCTTTTCCTCTGAACCTGTTATATCCTTCTCGACCTGCTGCGACTCAGATTTTTCCATATTTTCTTCATCAACAATCACCTGCTCTGCCTCGCGCGGCCGCGCGGCCTCCTTAGTGTTCTCAGGCACGGGCACGCGACTTATATTGTCTGCCAGATTTTTCCCAGATCTTAATGATATTGCTTGGCATTGTTCCTTCCCGTCTCTTCTAGGATTTGTCTCTGTGCTACTTGGCAAGGAACCTTGAGGCCTGTTGTTTAGCATGCTCGCCATCTGCCCCATTCGAGTTTCCAAATTCTTAATAGCCACTGCTTGGCTTTTAATCATAACTTCCATGTTTGCCATGTATTTCAACATCATCTCCTCCACTTCTGATTTCTTTTTTTGGCTGTGGTGCAGCTGGAGCATGATGTTGTTGCTGAGAGAATCCCGGTGGAAATGGTGGTTTTGGTGTATACTGTGGCTGAGCTGGCTGTGACTGAAATTGATGATTCGGCTGAAACTAACATTATTGATTCCTTGGTTATTCAAACAGCTAAAGTTTGGATGATTTCAGCTGTTGGGGTGGTATGTGTTCTAAAATTAACCTTGGTCTTTCCTGTAGTTGCTCATATACTACACCGACTTTTATCTAATAGCACACTGTTCCATGGAGTGTGACCTCGCACAAATTTCATAAACGAAGGCAACTGTTTTCGTCATGCTTTCTGCCAAAGTGTCTATCTTCTTTGCCATAGCTGCCATCTATGCCGATAACTGCGTAATAGTATCTACCTCCAACACACCTGCTACCTTGGGCTGCGACATCCGAGATGTAGGATTTTAAAAATCGTTAGCTGTCATAGTCTCAATAAGGGTATAGGCCTCATTACAGCTTTTTGCCTATAATGCCCCTCCAGCAGCTGCATCTATAATCGATCTCGATTGCCATCCTAATCCATTGTAGAAAGTATTGATTACCATCCAATCCGACATACCATGATGCGGACACTTCCTTAGCATCTCTTTGTATCTCTCCCATGCTTCATATAAGGACTCTCCATGTTGTTGCTCAAACTGACATATAGTTGTCCTCATCTTTGCAGTCTTAGCCATTGGGAAGAACTTGGCTAAGAATTTCTACGCTAAGTCCTCCTATGTAGTGATTGACCCTGACGGCAAAGAATGAAGCCAACTACTTGCCTTATCCCTCAATGAGAATGGGAAAAACCGCAGTCTGATAGCATCCTCCGACACACCTTTATATCAGAATGTATCACAAATCTCTATGAAGCTCAATAAGTGTTCATTCGGATCATCCGTAGCAGCACCCCCAAACTGCACCGAGTTCTGCACCATCTGAATAGTGTCCGGTTTAATCTCAAAAGTGTTCGCTGCTATTGTCGGTTTGACTATGCTAGACTGTAGCCCGTTTATATTCGGCATGGAATAATCTCGTAGAGCTCGAAGCTCTTCTCTGTTCTTCTGCCATACTAACTATAGTACTCTCTAATCGAGGTTGTAAATTTCTTCGCACACTAGCTTTCCAACCTCTCCCGTTAATGTTATCCTATGCTGGTGTTAATTTGGAATTGGAAGATCTTGTGTGCATAAAAATCTACAAGTACCTGAACTCACAAATAAAACAAAAATAGAAATGAGATGAGAATAGATATGTCTAAGTCATACAAATTAGCTTAAAATTGATGATAATTATTTAAACTAAACGCCTTTCCCCGGCAACGGTGCCAAAAACTTGTTGCCTCTTTTTCAGTTCTGATAAAAGAGCTCTAACTCATGCAAGCATACATGTGTCAACAAGTAATACAGAGTAAGTAGAGTATCGATCCCACAGAGAAAGTTGTTCAATTTTAACTACTATTCATCAATCAAATCACTATTTCTATATGCTTAAACTAAAAATCAAAAGTGTGAATTAATCTATCTGAAAATAAGAAATAAAATGAGAATAAGAATGGAATAAATCAAATCTGGAAATAATGGGATCCTAACTTCATTTAATACTTCATCCAATTAACACTATCATATAAGAATTGTTCACATATCATAGGAAAATAGTCAAGAGCACTAATAAAGTCATAGCCATTTTTCAATGCACTATGACCTACTTACACAGCATCCATAAATGATAGATTCTATGTAATCAACAATATAACCAAAATCACTATATGTCTATGTGAATTGCAATCATACTGAATTGAAGCACAAGCCCTTATTTTAACTCATACGGTGAATAAGTATATGTCTATCTCATTCACAAAATACGCAAGCCATATACGACAGCCCCATATACGTATGCTATTATGACTACAATCCATACTCGCATGTTCATTATCAATTCCATGCAAATACTGAAACGAATGGTGATCAAGCATTCATACGTGTAAAACAACCATAATAGAATTCCCATATGATATGTAAAACAGTCCTAGCAATCAAGCACGCAATCAGACTACATATTAAAATCCGTTAGAATCCCATAATGGAGTTTAGTTCATGACTGAACCAAAAGCCATTATGGGGTCAACGCTAAACATGATTATCAAGTAAATAATTGAAAGATGAAGGATAGAATGATCAAACCCAATTGTAGATTGTAAACCAATATCAACGTTCAAATCCTCATATAAATCTAGAAAAACAATATTATAAATCCACAATGATGGAGAATCCCAATAAGAATTAGAGAAGATGGAGTTTTGGCTTCGTTCTTCGTTAGAATCTCTCTCACGTGTAAACCCTAATTACTACGATGAAAAATACGTCAAAAGTTGTTCCCCCTCTATCTGACACCAGTCAGATATCGTTTAAAACAAATTACAATCATTTTAATTAAAAATTAAAATAAAATAACTCAGCAGCTTCAGCTATCGCGCGCGATCGCGCGCCCCTCTGATGTATTCGTCGCGCGAGCGCGTGACTTGCAGAAGGTTCTACCTATCCAGCCGGCCTCTCGCGCGGGCGCGCGTCCTCTAAGTTTCTCATTCTCGCAGCCTCGCAACTTGTAGTAGGTAACATTGTCTGGCTGGGTGCTCATGCAGGCGCGCATCTCCAAGCTCATCCTGCTGCGCGACTTACAGTTGGTGAATTCTGGTTCTACTCCTGAGTTTGGTTCTGCATTGTTGCTGCTGGTACTAAAATGTCTTTTGTCCATCCTTGCTTATCCATCCATGCTCCACTCATTTATCACGCCATGCCTATCCCAGCTTGTGCCTCGCTTCATGCGTCCATTAGCCTCGTGCCCTCTAATACCACCAAATTAGGCCGATTCCTGCACTTATTCACCAAAAAGAGTTTTAAGTTACCGCAATGCAAAATAACATGAAATGCAACTATAACAGACTGAAATGTACTTGAGATGGGCATAATTCGCGTAAATTGATATCCAATAAGTAGGTATAAAACCCACTTATCACATAATCATACCAACAAATGTCCATCAATGAACTACAAGCCAATTATAAATTTTACTACATCATTTGTAACAATACGATCATAATTATACCGAATGATCCCTTGTCATAATCATACCAATCAACAATTCATCTATGCACGTAAGCCAAAGATAACTTTCATCACAATATAAGAATTAATGAGGATGATGACAATGATATAAGAATTCAATTAAAAGAAACAAAGGATAAATTTTTAAAGATTTATAATTTAATTTATCCAGAATTCAATAATGTTCAAATTGCCAACATGATACTGCTTTGTGGAGTAAAATTCAAGAATGATATTGTATCAAAAATGATTTGGACCGAAAAGAAATTAATTTTTGTCATGAATAGTACTTTAGGTAAATAGTACCCGGGTGAATAGTACCTCGTGAATAGTACTTCGGGAATAATACCCCGTGAATAGTACTTTGTGAATAGTACTCATGAATAGTACTTCATGAATAATACTTTGTGAATAGAACCCGTGAATAGTACTTTTGTGAATAGTACTTATGGACAGTACTCCGGCATGAAACACTTAAAATTTAACAAGAATGTGCAAAAAATATCCTTGTGAAATGATACTAGATGAAGCATAAATTTTAAGGATATTCTACTAATTTCACGGAGTATAGAAGCAATAATTTAACAAGATGAGGGTATAATCAGGAATACGAGACGAAATAATATTACTCACATACTACAGAGTATGGAAGAAAATATTATTCCTATGAATACTGAATAAAATAATATCCCTTACCTCAGAAAAACACTGGATACTGGAATAGTGAGATAGTAGACTTCTTTTCTTCTTTCTCTCTATAGCTTATCTCTTTATAATTGCTCTTGTGAGTCTTAGTGAATTGGTGAGAATGAAAGAAGAATGTGCTTCTATTTATAGAAAAAAATAGTTTCGATAATTGCACGTTTTGGGGCTCAAAATATTACAATATAATACCTTCGTCTTTTCCTTCATTTTAATTTAGTCTTGCAAGTATTATCAAACTTGCACCACCTCCCCTAATAGTACATCATGTGAATCAATAGTACATTCATGTGAATCAATAGTTATATACATGTGAAAAAAATAATTACAGTAGAGTACCTTCATCTATACCTCCATTTTTAATTTAGTCATACATGTATTATCAATCTTGCTCCACCTTCCCTAATAGTACATGCATGTGAATCAATAGTATACACATGTGAACACATAGTTATAAGCATGTGAATTAATAGCAATTAATTGCTCATTTATCCTATTAATTACCCGATTGGTCAATATAACTTCCAGACATCAATTATTATCGAAATAAATATCGATTTCCATTAACACTAATAATCCCAACACAATGGAACTATCAATTTCATCTTTAATCAACATGAACTTATTCATCATTAATATTATAACTCACAATATTTAACAACCAACTCGTTCCCAGGAAAGAGGGGGCTTTCCGATAAGGATTTCTCTTTATTGACGCGTAATTAAGTGACCCAACCTCTACTTGACAGAACTTCAAGACATCGTTAATATTGCAAATAATAATATTAATAACTTTATCGTCTCAATTATTGATTTAATAATATAAAATATTATGTAAATGTTACTATGATAATAATTGAATCAATAATATGAGAGATATGATGTAGCAATTACTGTACAAATAATTTAGTATAACTGAGTGACTTCTTACGTAAGCATCAATAATCAATACCGTGTGCTATTATGCAACCATGCGTATTACTGTACTTTTAACACCGAGTATTTCAACAGTTAATGGTAAAACTTCAGCCGTTATTTTTATAAAAAGATATTTCTGTCGTTTTCTCATTCTGACAATAATTTTATTGTGGGGTCCACCAATGATAGTGTCGTCGCACGAATATTTCCTGTTAAAATGAATATTCCCTGACCAATCGAATATTATATAACAAATTACATACTTTGCAAAATTTATAAATATTACCCACAACTATAACATTATATTAAATCCACACCATAATATTCAAAAATGATATATATAGAAAAATTTATCTTTATTCATAAAATTTGGGATCTTACACATCTTGAATCAAATATTCATCTTTGCACTACGGGCCAAAGATATTCATCTGTATCACCAGTTAGTCATGTTCATCTCAACACCTGTTCATATTTGCACTACGGGCCAAAGATATTCATTAGGAAATCATTCATCTTTGCATTACAGGCCAAAAATATTCATCAAATATCACCATTAAGGTCTATGGATGATGAAAAATATTTTAAAGAACGAATCGAGTGAGATAAAAGGACAAAGATTAGGGATTCGTACTTTAGATAATCCAAGTTCAAAAATACTCCATAATAAACCATAGTGGAGTAAAATTCAAGAATGAAAATCAAAACATGGATACAATCAAAGATAATAACCATAATAGACATCTGGGACAAAGAAGAGAAAATTTTATTTTTTGGTGAATAGTAACATATTCGTGAATAGTACCGTATACGTGAATAGTGTCATATACATAAATAGTAACCCTGACACAAAAAGGTAGAAATTCCACAATAAAATTCATACTAATATTTCAGCATAATGATATTGAAAGAAATAATATCATTTACGAAGAAAGTAACATCCCTTACCTCAAAAGAAAAGTACTTCTGATTGGAATATCGGATGTAATCCTGAAGAAAATTTACACTGAATAGCAACTCTCAAAGTATCTAAATACTCACAAAATACGCTTGATAATATATAAAGAGAAAACTTATGATTCTTGTGTGATTTTCAATTCTAACTAAGCACCCTGTTTATAGGATAGGAAAATGCTAGAACGCCAAAGCAGACTAAATTAATAAAATATTTTTTTTTTTCAAAATTTCTACGCACACCTCTTGGACCAAAATTCAGCCACCACCAGTGGGGCCCACCAAAAATCAGAATTCCCACACCAACCAAAAGTGGGGCCCACCTATATTTTTAATAAAAAAATATTTATTTCCAAAACTTCAATAATTCATAATAAATAGCCCTTTTATCAAAAAAAATTCAAATCTCATGTCTATTCAATAGGAAATCCAATTCTCTACAACTTTGTATAAGAAAGTTTTTCCAAATTCCAAACAGAAAATGTACAAAATTCACATACGGACGATTTTTAATACCTCAATTCTGATAAAATACTGATAAAACACCACCATCCTGATAAAATACTGATAAAATACCTCAACATTAATTCATTTATTTATATCCATATAAAATAAATATTTCCTTATCATATAAATCAATAATTAATTATTCACAAATAATATTACAGAATCACAATTATGACAACCAGGTCATTCTCAAGAAAGAAGGGGGCTTTCCGATAAGGATTTCTCCTTACAGACAGGTTATTCCAACAGAATAATAAAGAATGAAATAACAGAAGAATTTCACCATTTATGTGGTACTTCGCATAGACAGGTTATTCCAACATAATAATAAAGAATGAAATAACAACCCTTACGAGTATTAAAAGAAAATAACTCTCTTCATGAATACGAAAGAATAATACCCCTTACCTTAAAAGAAACTGGATATTGGAATATAGTGAGGTAGCAAACTTCTCTTCTTCTTTCTCTCTATAATTTCTCTCTATAATAATTGCTCTATAGCTTTAGTAAATTGGTGAAAAATAATGAAGGAATGAGCTTCTATTTATAGGAAAATATAGTTTCCATAATTGCATATTTTGGGGCTCGAAATATTACAGTATAATACCTTCATCTTTTCCTTCATTTTTAATTTAGTCATGCAAGTATTATCAAACTTGCATCACCTCCCCTAATAGTAAATCATGTGAATCAATAGTAAATCATGTGACTCAATAGTTCTAGATATGTTAAAAAATTAATTATAGTATAGTACCTTCATCTATACCTCTATTTTTAACTTAGTCATTCAAGTATTATCAAACATGCACCAACTCCCCTAATAGTAAATAAATGTGATTCAATAGTACACACATATGAACAAATAGTTATAATCATGTGAATTAATAGCAATTAATTGCTCATTTATCCGATTAATTACCCGATTGGTCAATATAACTTCCAGACATCAATTATTATCGAAATAAATGTCAGTTTCCACTAACACTAATAATCCCAACATAATGGAACTATCAATTTCATCTTTAATCAACACAAATTTATTCATCATTAATATTATAACTCACAATATTTAATAACCATGTCGTTCCCAGGAAAAAGAGGGCTTTCCGATAAGGATTTCTCCTTATTGGCGCGCAATTAGGTGACCAAACCTCTCATTGACAGAACTTCTAGACATTGTCAATATTGAAAATAATAATATGAATAACTTTGTCGTCTCAATTATTAATTTATTAACATAACATATTATGTAGATGATACTGTGACAATAATTGAATCAATAATATGAGAGATATGATGCAGCAATTACTGTAGAAATAATTGAGTATAACTGAGTGACTTCTTACGTAAGCATCAATAATCAATACCGTGTTCTACTATGAAACCACGCGTATTACTGTACTTTTACTACCGGTCAGTTCAACAGTTTAACGGTAAAACTTTCGCTGTTATTTTTATAAAAATATATTTCTGTCATTTTCTAACTATGACAATACTTCTGTTGGGGGGTCCACCAATGATTATGTCGTTGAGCGAATATTCTCTGTGAAAATGAATATTCCCTGACCAATCGAATATTCCCCGACATAACGAATAACAACTTGCTTACTTTGTTAACTTTTCAAATATGACCCTTAACTTTAACGCTTTCTCAATTTAACCATTTACTAAATAAAATAATAATTATAAGAAAATTGAATACTTTCATTTCATAAAATTTGGGATCTCACACTAACAGTGGTTGCAGGTTGATGTTGAGAGAAGTCGGACATATTCCGGATATCCGTCTTAATTTGATCTCTACTTATAATCTTGATGAGAATGGTTATAAAAGTTACTTTGATAAAAGTCAGTAGAAACTCACTAAAGGGTCTTAAGTGTTGACTAGAGGTAAGAAGGTAGACACTCTTTATACGATGCGTGCGCATGTGAGAGGTGTTGAAGATGGGGGAGTTAGAAGAAAAAAGATGTAATACAAAGCTGTGCAAGATGGGAGAAAAACCTTACATGAGAATTACAAGAAGAAAACTCTTCGCATTAAATGGGTAGCAAAAGTGAAGATAGAAAGTGATAGCTTGCAATTAGGGTACAAAGTGGTTGTGGATGAATTTGACAAATAAAAATCCATCAAGTTTGAGTTAGATCCTCCTATTGAGAAGAATCATGCAAAAAAGATGTAGTACAAAGTCGTGCAAGATAGGAGAAAAGCCTTGCATGAGAACCACGAGAAGAAAACTCTTCACTTTAAATGAGTACCAAAAGTGAAGAAGGAAAATGATAGCTCGCACCTAGGGTATAAAACGATTGTGAATGAATTTGGTTTAAAATAAATCTATCAAGTTTGAGTTAGATCCTCCCATTGAGAAGAATCATGTTGAGGAGACAAAGCCGGACATGAAGATATTTGAAAATTCTAAGAAGTTTGAGTTGAGCCAAGACTTCGTTGGAATTGACTCCGAGTAAGGAGTTGTGGTTTGTGATCCCTCCTCTCATGAGTTCGAAGGGGGAGATTGTTGGGTGTGGGTCCTCACCCATAAAAGAAATTCAAGTTGGAAAAAGATTTACTTGCTAGATTGGTTGGTTACCAAGACAAGGAGATGTGATGCTTAATTTGATAAGGAGAATAAATTATTTATAATCCATAATAGGAATGGATTAAGAAGAGTACTATAAATAAGGCTATGAGAGAGTCTTATGTTTACATGAGATAAGCTTGGTAGCAAGAAGGTACCAAAATAATAAATTGAGAGAATTAAAGTTTGTTGCTCTTGGGTATTCGACACCATCTCCGTTCAATTGAAGGCTTGAAAACTTTATTGCTTGGGATATTTTTGGGTGGTGAAATTAATTAGATTTCTCAACCTAATTAAAGGTAATTTGTACTCTCTCGATTAATTGTGTAACCTCAAGTTTTAGGGCTTAAAACTTGAGAGGATTATTGTAAGCCCATTATTAATGATATAGTGGATATTCAGAGTTCGACATATGATTTTTTCTTTAAGGGTTTTCTACGTTAAATATTGTGTCTTGCTTGTGGATGATTGTTTGTTATTTTTGTTTTTATAATTGAGTTTGTTGATTTTATATTTAATTATATAAAGAGAAAAAAATAATTTCAGGGAACGAGATTATTTTAGGTGCACTTTTCCCAACACAAAGAAAAAAGAAAAATAAATATAAATACAGATATAAAAACTATATTCATGGGTGATTATGAAAGTTTAAACAAAATTATAACTTTTTTTTCTATTTCCTTGACTCTTTCTTTCCCATAATATTTTAGGGTTCTTTACAATAATATACAACAAATATTAAATAATTATAAGAATAGTGCATTAATAAAATAATTACAATAATAGTGCAATAATATATAATAATATCAAGAATAGTGCATTACACATTATCGCCAAAATTCTCTTAATAGCAGTCCACAAAAGTGGAACAAATATATTCCAAAACTAAATCTTTTAAGTTCGTGAGCTAAATGAACCAAATTAATTGTACACGAAGAAATTACTTGATCTATAATGATCATAGAGAAACTAATTTAAAAAATAAAATTCATAGTTGAAGAAAAGTATAATATAGGGTACATCTAATTCAGCGAATCAAAATTTTGATGGATTAAGAAAAATTAGTGATAATAAATGGAGCATATTTGAAATATCAAGTAGATCAACGGTTAAAACACGTAGGAGCTTGATTTCAAGCAATTTCTTTGAAAAAATTATTATGTTACGTTTGGATCTACAGAACGAAATAGAAAAAAAAGATGAACAAAGAAGAAATAAAATAAAGGAGAGAATAACCAAACTTTTATACCAAGGTAACTAAACCTTTATACCAAGGTAACCAATCTACCTCCACACCTGCAGTATAAATTGGTTACCTTGGTTTGAAAGTTTGGCAACCAACTACATGAATGTTTGGCTACCAACTGCATCACATTCAAAATAAATTGGTAACTTAATAAAACTGAATTGGTTACCTTGGTATGAAGGTTTGGCTACCCATTGTATGAAGATTTTGGCTACCAACTACATCACATTCAAAATAAATTGGTAACCTAATAATACTGAATTGGTTACCTTGGTATGAATGTTTGGCTACCAACTGCACTATGAAAAAACTGCAAGTGTGGATGTGGATTAGTTACTAAAAGATTATCCCACAAAATTAAAAAAAATCCCCATAATATATTAGTAATTCTCTCCCCTACCTGCATATGAAACAGTGCACAGATTCACAGTGAACAAATCCAAAATTAACAAATCCCACGCTATACACATAATAAAATTTTCAACATCCTTATATCTAAATCTAAGATTCAACCAACCGAACCCATATGACATAAACCAAAGTAGTAGTTGTGTTTAAACAGTACTCCTCCTCCTCCAACAATCTAGGCGATTGAAATGATCTATTTATCTCTCCAAACCCATCATCAAAATTGAGGGCATAGCTTGAGGGATCATACTGAAACTTGAGCTTTTTGGCTGCTGCTGCTTTCTTCTTCATGGCTCCTCTCATTCTCCATAAAAGGCTTCTGCATTATGAACATGTGGGAAGAAGAGAAATACCTTAGAATTAGTGGATAGAGAGCCCATGTAGGATGTGTTTGTGGAAATGGAAGTAGAACTAGAAGGAATCAGGATCCTCTATGAGGATTTCTCTGTGAGGGTTTTGTTGTGGGGTTAAAAACACATTAAAAATGAGATCCAATGGCTCACAACGTTTTGATAAGAATTTTTTTTACAAGTTGACAGAAAATTAGAAGCCGCCAAACGCGTTTATTTTTACATATAATTTTTTTAAATTTCTTAATAAAATTTGTGAGCCATTGGATCTCATTTTTAATGTGTTGTCAACTCCACAACAAAACTCTCACAAGATCCTCACGGAGAGAAATCCTCATAGAGGATCCTGATACAACTAGAAGAGCATAAACTTTGTAGAAGATATTTGAAGAAAAGCTTGGAGAGCAGGAGAAGTAATTTTGCACAGAATAGAAGGAGATGGAAGAATTGTTCGTGTCCGTATTATATGGGAAAAGAGAGAGAGAAACGGATATATGGGAGATAATAATTAATGGGAAGAGATAAGGAAGACCCAAATATATTAATTTTGTAAATAAATATAAAAAAATAATTACTTTTGTAATTATTTTATCTATACACTATTAATATAATTATTTCTAAAAATGTAATAGAATATGTAATTGATCCAATATTGTATGAGTTTTGAACATGGCCCAAATTTTTGATTAAGGCGCAAAGTTAACAAAAACAGTTTATTGGACACGAGGAGATTGAATAAGTTGTTTAAAGATTCTGACAGAATAAAGAAAAATTATATACTTGTTATTTTTTTTAGCAATGTATACTTGTAATATTACGATCAAATAAGGTGTGATTATATAGAAATTCTAGATAACATTTTAAAGAACAATTAGCAACCTCTTAAAAATATATTCCAATAGGATTTTAATCTACTATTATAAGCTTAAAGTAAGCTCTAAATAAAATAATAGATTCTTCAAATCTACAAAATGACTATAGTTTTTTTATTTTTTTAATCAAACAGTCTAATCGACTGAAATATATTGAAACTTTAAACTGTTACAAATAATAAAAAAAATTACAATATAAAAAATTGAAAATGTAATCACTCCAAATAGAATAACACATAATCAGAAAAATGGCCAATCGTAGTAACAACTAGTGGACACCAGAAATACTATCGAAAAACAATCACGATATTCCAAAAAGTAATAACAAAATATTCTTCAATACGAGCAAAGTCATGATAACGCCACACTCAAATCTGAACAATCTATCTTCAACGATTCACGCATCAGAAAAATTCTCATGAACAAAAAATAATAATCTCCCAATCAGAAAAAGCAAAGTCTCTCGGGAGTTGATACTGAAATCATCTCATAAAAGAGAAAGAAATCAATTATATTATAGAGAAAATAAGTCCTACAAAAAAGAAGAACAAACGCTACAATAAGAAAAAAGGGCAAAACTAATGATTTGGCCACCAAAGTTGTCACGTTTTATTGAATACCAGATTGAACTTTTTATTTTTTAAATTAACTAACTGAACTAATTAAAATTTTGAAATTGGGTCATTCTGTCAAATCTGGTTAACGGCTATCAAAATTTTTCATACGTGAAAGCAAAAAAAAAGGGAAAATAAAATAAAAAATGAGGTGGCTAATCAACAACAATGACATGGAAATAAAAATAAATTTTTTTTTACTCATTTTTAACATTTTAAAGTTTTAAAAATGACAAAAAACATAATAAAACAAAACAAAAACAAATAAAAATAAAATATTTTTTCATTCATTAAATCAAATTTATTTATCAAGATAAATCAAATCTTAATCAATTAAAAAATCAAACATATTTTCCTTTAAAAAAATAATATTAATAACTAAACATTAAAATCAAAATTAAAATCAAAATCAACAACGCCCACCGCCTCTTCTTCTCTCTCTTCTTCATTCCACGCAGGATCTTCTCTTGTTCATTCCTCTTCTTCTTTCTCTTCTTCCACCACCACCGCCTCCACCTCCTCCATGCAGGGGCAGATCTACGGATGGGGTTTTGGATGATGGATCCGTTTGGATCTAGTTTCCCTTTTACCGATCTTGAACTACTTGCCGATTTCTGTTGGTCGATTCTGTAAGACCCCAACTTTTATGAATAAATATGAATTTTCTATAAATATCATTTTTAAATATTATGGAATGAATTTGATATAATGTTATAGTTGTGGATAATATTTATAAAATTTTCAAAGTATGCAAGTTGTTGTGTTATATTCGATTGGTCGGGGAATATTCGTTTTAACAGGGAATATTCGTACGACGACACAATCATTGGTGGACCCACAACAGAATTATTGTCGGATTGAGAAAACGACAAAAATATATTTTTATAAAAATAACAGCGAAAGTTTTACCGTTAACTGTTGAAACACCCGGTGTTAAAAGTACAGTAATACGTGTGGTTGCAAAGTAACACACGATATTGATTATTGATGCTTACGTGAGAAGTCACTCAGTTTTGTTTAATTATTGCTACAATAATTGTTGCATAGTATCTTACGTTATTTGATTCAATTATTGTCGATATTTTATGTATTAGTAAATCAATAATTGAGACAACAAATTTATTAATAATATTATTTGCAATATTGACGATGTCTAGAAGTTCTGTCAATGAGAGGTTTGGTCAGCTAATTGCGCGTCAATAGGGAGAAATCCTTATTGAAAAGCCCCCTCTTTTTTGGGAACGATCTGGTTGTTAAATATTGCGAATTATGATAATGATGATGAATGTTGTTAAAAATATTAAAGTGAATTTATGAAGTATTTTTGATGTAAATTTTTCTTATTTTATTGACCCCCATTTACCCATTTTTCAAAATTATTTGTAGAAGTTATCTCAATTTTGTTATATATATATATATTAGTATTATATATATATATATATATATATGTTGTAGAAGTTATCTCAAATTTGTTATATATATATATATATATGTTGTACGGGAGGAAAATATGGGGGGGGGGGGGATTTGCCTTGCTAGAAAGGGAGTTAATATATATAATATTTATGTAATAAGTGTGTGTGTTTAAAACATGTGTGTGTCGAAAAAAATTAAGTGGTGTGTGATTTTGTGGTGTTACCTTTGCCGTAAGGCAAATGTTATATATATATATATATTAAGTTTTATTTTATTAGATTTTAAATAGAATATATTATATTTTATTTAAAGTTTTTGTTTTATTAGAATATTTTATTGCATAGTGATGAATAGTAAAAATCAGAAAATCAACGAATTCGTCGAATTCGTTCGCCCATGAATTCTTCTGTTGATCCGTGAGAAATTAAATTCAAACAGTATCCTTTCCATTCTCCTATAAATATGATGCTTAATTAGATTTGAAAATCACACCAGAATCAGAGAATTCTTCTTCTATAATATTGAGCGTATTTCTTTAGAGTTTAAGGAGGCTTTGAGCATAGAAAATAGTTCAAGTTTTCTTCAAGAATATTGTAAGATCCCAACTTTTATGAATAAAGATGAATTTTCTATAATTATCATTTTTAAATATTATGGAATGAATTTGATATAATATTATAGTTGTGGGTAATATTTAGAAATTTTGTAAAGTACGCAAGTTGTTTATAATATTCGATTGGTCGGGGAATATTCATTTTAACAGGGAATATTCATACGACGGCACAATCATTGGTGGACCCCACAATAGAATTATTTTTGGATTGATAAAACGAAAAAAAAATATTTTATGAAAATAACGGTGTAAGTTTTATCGTTAACTGTTGAAACACTAAGTATTAAAAGTACAGAAATACGCGTGGTTGCATAGTATCACACAGTATTGATAATTGATGCTTACGTGAGAAGTCACTCAGTTTTGTTTAATTATTGCTTCAGTAATTGCTGCATAGTATCTCATGTTATTTAATTCAATTATTGTCAATATTTTATATATTATTAAATCAATAATTAAGATAACAAAGTTTTAAATATTATTATTTGCATTATTAACAATGTCTAAAAATTCTGTCAATGAGATGTTTGGTCACCTAATTGCGCGCCAATAAGGAGAAATCCTTATTGGAAAGTCCCCTTTTTCTTAGGAACGACCTGGTCGATTAATAGTGTGAATTATGATAATGATGATGAAGTTTTATTTTGTTAGTATTATTAATGTAATAAAACAGAAATTTTTATTATATAAAACATAATACTTTTATAAAGTTATTCGTTTTATTAGGCTAACAGTAAAATCTTTTTATATAACATAGAATACTTTTATAAAGTTATCTGTTTTATTAGACAATAATTAGAATATATTATATTTTATTATGCATAGTGTTTGCATAGTGCCTGCATAGTATTTGCATAGTAAAATATTTTTATATAAAACAGAATACTTTTATAAAGTTATTCGTTTTATTAGATTATAAATAGAATATATTATATTTTATTATAAACCAATCTGGACCGTCCATTTAAAAATAAATCAATCTGGACCGTTCATGGATTGGTTACTATTCAGTCCATTCTTCTATAAATAAAAGCTCATTCCTTCATTATTTCTTCTGAATTCACTGAAACTATAGAGAGAGAAACTGTAGAGAGAATTCTACTTCTATAATTTTGAGCGTAGTGCAAGTTTCTTCAAGTATATCCCTGCCCTACTGTCGAAGTACTCTTTTTTTATAAGGTAAGGGGTATTTTTTTTTCATATTAATGAAGAGAACTTCTTTTATTCCATTCTTTATTATTCTGTTAGAATAACCTGTATACGCGGTCTATCCTATACTCGGTGAAATTCTTCTGTTATTCCATTATTTATTATTCTGCTGGAATAACCTGTCTATGCAAAGTACCGCATACATGGTGAAATTCTGTTGTTATTCCATTCTTTATTATTCTGTTGGAATATTCTGTCTGTGTATTTTATGTCGGACCTGATTCCGTCTTTATTATTCTGTTAGAATATCCTGTCTATGCGTTTTACGTCGGATTTGGTTCCGTTATTTATTATTCTGTTGGAATAATCTGTCTATGAGAAGTACCGTATGCATGGTGATTTCTGTAGTTATTTCATTCTTTATTATTCTGTTGGAATATCATGTCGGTGCGTATTACGCCTGACCTGGTTCCGTTATTTATTATTCTATTGGAATAACCTGTCTATGCAAAGTACCGCATGCATGGTGATTTCTTTTGTTATTCCATTCTTTATTATACTCAGTTGGTTAACGTTTTGACTTCTATACTCCATGAAATTAGTGGAATATCTTTGATATTTGCGCTTCATCCAGTATCTTTTCATGAAAATATTCTTCTGAGCATTCTTATATTTTACTCTACAAAGAAATATCATGTTGACAATTTGGATGTTATTAGTTCCTGAATAAATTAATTCTTGAACTTGTTTTATTAAACTCTTATATCATTGTCATCATTCTCATGTTTATATTTTTTTTGAAAGTCGTCTGTGGCCTGTAGTGCATATATGGACTTGGTATGATTATGACCGGGGATTATTCGGTGTAATCATGACCGTAATGTTACAAATAATGTGGTAAAAGTCCTCATTGGCCCGTAGTGCATTGATGGACAGTTGTTGGCATGATCATGACCATTGATGAATACACGAATTTCCTTGGCCCGTAGTGTATGGATAATTTGTGGTTGTGATACTAATGAATATCCTTGGCCGTAGTGCAGGGATGATGTGGTTTATTTATTAAGCTGAGTCCCAGCGATAAAAGTGATGAAAAACTTTTTAAATCATAAAAGATAGTATATTTTATTCTCTATTTGACTCTTTTAATGAATTATATGTTCCGCTGTAGTTAAACTTGATGTCTATTGTATTTTATCAGTTTAACATTGTTGAAGACTAATGATAATTTATTCTGCATTATCTTAGTCATAATATTTCTTATTAGGCTAGTTGAGGTCACCCTTTCTTTCACTGTTCTCTTCAGAAAATGAGAACGTAGCCGAGACTAGTCGGGGAACAAAGTGATGGTCCAGATGATAATATTAGTAGTCCTTACTATTCTGTTAAATAGTGTGACAATAAATGTAATGAGGACTTATTCTGACAGTGGATATTGTCTAGACGACAATATTTGTATTAAAACTCACAACTCTCTTGTTGTATATTAAAGATTGTATATGTATTCTGTACCATATATTTGGCGACTCAGAATAGGTGATGTATGCCTATTTTGGGGGCGTCACAGTTGGTATCAAAGCTTAGGGATATGATCCCTGGCTGAGATGTGAGACAAGAACTAGGAGGGGAGAGACGGAGAATTCTTTCGCTAGTATGACCTACCTAAGTTTATTTTGTATTTAATTGGTCGGTGAGAGTATAGGGATAATATGTGATATGTTAATTAACCCTTGTTTTGTGGCAGTATTTGAAAATGGCATCCGAGAATATTGAAAACATCAATGGAGCACAGGAGATCGTTGAGTCTCCATAGATCAATAATCAGGATAATGTGCATCAGGAAGGCGACAATCTTCATGCAAACAACAACACTGACCAAATGATGAACGATGGAATGTTTAGAGACTTTCTGCAATTTATGCAGCATCAGGAAAGAGAGACTCCTGTCTGAAATACAGGTGGAAACACTGGCAACTCTCGGACGGTCACCGCTAAGCAGTTCAAGGAACTGGGACCACCAGAGTTTTTTGGAGAGCCAAAACCACTTAAGGCAGAGACATGGATAAAGCAGATCTGCAAGATATTTGATGTCTTGGGATGCTTCAAGGAGCAAAAGGTTCCCTTTGCCACCTTCATGTTGCGTTTTGAGGCAGATTACTGGTGGGAATCTGTAAAATGTACTCAACCTACTGCACTGAAGATGACTTGGGAGAAGTTCCAAGAATTGTTCAACGAAAAGTACTTTCCCGAAAGTATTCGTCACATGAAAGAGGTAGAGTTCATTAAGCTGGAGCAAAACAACATGACCGTGTCGCAGTACGAAGCCAAGTTTGCCGAGTTGTCCTGGTTTGCGTCCCATTTGGTTGATAATGAGGAGAGAATGACGCGAATATTTCTAAGAGGTTTAAAACTCGAGATACGTCAATAACTTATCTCTCATAAACTGTGTTTGTATTCAGATGTTGTTAATAGGGCTCAGTTATTGGAGCGCGATAATGAGTCGACCCAACCAAAAGAGAGCAGCCGACAAAATGATAATACCAGTGATAACAGTCATAGAAGCGGTGACAATAAGTGTGGAGGGAATCAACATGCCAGAAATGGTAACCACTTCGGTGGTAATCATGGCCAAAACAATAAGAATGCACATTTCAAGAAGAGGAGATTCAACAATGATGGAAAGAAGTCAGCACCAGAACCCGTGGTTAAGGAAGGAGAATGACCACCTATCATATGCTTCAAATGCGGAGGGGAAGGACACATCAGTCCAAACTGCACGATACCGTCCAAAGCATGTTATAAGTGTGGTATAGAAGGTCACCTAGCCCGATTTTTTCGTTCACCGAAGACAAGTTCAGCTAGTATGGAGGCACAAAAGGACGTCCCAGAAAAGTCAAAGCCAGTAGTGCAAGGGAGAGCGTTCGTTGTGACTCCCAGAAAGCAAGGAACCCGAACGAGGTCATCACGGGTAAGCTTATCATAAAATCTAGCGAAGTATATACCTTATTTGATACCTGGTCTACCCATTCTTTTATTTCTCCTACTTGCGCTCAACGTTTAAATTTGACTCCGGAGAAATTAGACTTTGACTTATCTGTTGAAACTCCGTTGGGAGAAACCTTCATTATATCCACTATTTATAAGTCTTGTTTGGTTCAAATCGGTACCCTCACATTACCTGTCGATCTTATTTCATTGAAAATACTTGCATTTAACATAATTATAGGGATTGATTGGTTAACCACTCATCATGCAAAAATTGATTGTTTTCGTAAGGTTGTTAGCTTTCATATTCCTAACCAACCTATTATGCGAATTCAAGCAACCAAATAATTAAAATCAATCATTGTCATCTCAAGTCATAAAGCTATTCGTTTATTGAAAAACGGATGTCAAGCTTTCTTAGCTTATGTCATGGATCTAAACAAAAATACTTCAGTTTTGAATGATATTTCTATTGTTAATGAATTTCCTGACATATTCCCTGAAGAACTTCCTGGCCTACCCCAGAGCGTGAAATTGAATTTTGTATTGGCCTTGAACCCGGTACAAAACCTATTTCCAAATCCCCATATCGAATGGCTCCTATTGAACTTCAGGAGTTAAAGACCCAACTGCAGGAATTGTTAGACACCGATTTCATTTGTCCTAGTACTTCTTCTTGGGGTGCTCCTGTTCTATTCATGAAGAAGAAAGATGGGAGTATGTGACTTTGTATTGATTATCGGGAGTTGAATCACTTCACCATCAAAAATAGGTACCCATTGCCACGTATTGATGACCTGTTTGACTAGTTGCAAGGAGCCACATTCTTTTCAAAGATTGATCTTTGTTCTGGATATCACCAGTTGAAGATTAGAACCGATGACATTCCAAAGACGGCTTTCAGAACTCGGTACGGGCATTATGAATTCCTAGTTATGTCTTTTGGATTAACTAATGCTCCTGCTGCCTTCATGGATATAATGAACCGAGTATTCAAGAAATATTTGGATCACTTTGTGGTCATCTTTATTGATGACATCCTTATTTATTCCAAAATTCGTGACGATCATGAGCAACACTTTAGGCTGATACTCCAAAAGCTTCATGAATATAAGCTTTATGCCAAGTTAAAGAAATGTGAGTTCTAGCTTGAGGAAGTAGCATTCCTTGGGCACGTAGTATTAAGTCCTGGAATATCTGTTGACCCAACAAAGATTGAAGCTATTCAAAGCTGGGAGCAACCTAAATCAGTGACCGAAGTACGTAGCTTTCTCAGCTTAACTGGTTATTATCGGAGATTCGTAGAAGGGTTTTTTTGAATTGCTACTCCCTTAACTCAGCTGACTCAGAAAGATACAAAATTCGATTAGAACGAGGAATGTGAGAAGAGTTTTCAAGAACTCAAGAGAAGACTCATTTCAGCACCTGTTCTGACAATACCTTCTGGCTCGGAGGGATTTGTCATCTACAGTGATGCTTCAGGCAAAGGGTTAGGATTTGTTCTCATGCAACATGGGAAAGTCATAGCCTATGCCTCTCGACAACTCAAAGAATATTAGAAGAATTATCCTACTCATGATCTAGAGTTGGCAGTTGTTGTATTCGCACTTAAAATTTGGAGGAATTACTTGTATGAGGAGAAAGTGGAGATCTTTACGGATCATAAAAGCCACAAATATTTCTTCACTTAAAAGGAACTCAACATGCGACAACGACGTTGGCTTAAACTGTTGAAAGATTATGATCATACCATTCAATACCATCCTGGAAAAGCGAACGTGGTAGCTGACGTATTGAGTAGAAGATCATATGCGGGTACGAGTGCGATATTGTCAACGCAAAGGCCCATTTTGTATGACTTGCAAAAGATGGAGATAAAGATAAAGAATCCAGGGACCTAAGTGATGATGGCGAATATACGAGTGGAACCGACTTTAATTGATAAAGTTAAAGCTGCTCAAGCTACAGACCTAGAGCTGATGCGTATGAGGAAGAAAGTACAAGAAGGTGCTATGCCGGAAGCAAGAATCGATGAATAAGGAATATTTCGAGTCAACTCCAGACTTTGTGTTCCTAACGACCCTGATTTAAAGTATAAAATCTTGATGGAGGCGCAAAACATACTGTTTGCAATCCATCTTGGGAGTACCAAAATGTATCATGATCTTCGACATACATTTTGGTGGGCCAATATGAAGAGAGAGATAACGCTGTTTATCTCAAGGTGTATAACTTCTCAACGAGTCAAGGCGGAACATCAAGTACCAAAAGGTTCATTGCAACCACTTAAAATTCTAGAATGGAAGTGGGAGCACATTACCATGGATTTTGTTACTGGTCTTCCCAAGGTTTCTCAAGGCATAGATGCAATTTGGGTCATTGTTGATAGATTGACCAAGTCTGCTCATTTCTTACCAATACGAGAAACTTTTACACTTGAACATCTTGCTCGTATATACAAAAACGAGGTTATAAGATTGCATGGTATGCCAGTATCCATAGTTTCTGATCGAGACCCGAGATTCACTTCAAGATTTTGGGTTAGTTTGCAAAAAGCTATGGGCACAGATTTACGATTTAGTTCGGCATATCATCCTTAGACGGACGAACAATCAGAGAGGACTATTCAAACTCTTGAAGATTTATTAAGACTCTGTGTCCTTGACTTCAAGGGAAGTTGGGACAAAATTTTACCGTTGGTGGAGTTTTTCTACAACAACAGTTATCAAGCAAGTATTGGTATGGCTCCATTCGAGGCGTTGTATGGAAAAAAGTGCCGTTCTCCAGTATGCTGGGATGAGGTGGGTGAAACAACATTATTGGGACTGGAGTTGGTACGTATGACTACGAAAAAGATTCAAACGATCCGACAACGTATAAAAACCTCACAAGACCGACAAAAGAGTTATGCTGATCTTCATCGAAAGGACGTGGAATTCGATATTGGAGATCATGTGTTATTACGTGTTGCTCCATGGAAAGGAGTTACAAGATTTGGAAAGAGAAGAAAGCTCAATCCTCGATTCATTGGCCCATTTTTAATCCTCGATCGAGTAGGGACTGTAGCTTATAGACTCATTTTACCGCCAAGTATGTCTCGTGTTCATAATATTTTTCATATATCCGTGTTACGTAAATATGTGAAAGACCCGAACCACATTATTGAGCTAGAACCGGACGAAATAGCAGAAGATTTAACGTATGAAGAGGTTCATGTTCAAATCATGGATAAGAAGGAACATATTCTACGCTCCAAGGTTATACCTCAAGTCAAAGTTTTATAGAGGAACCACGATGTTGAGAAAATGACCTGGGAGTTAGAATCTGAAATGAAATCAAGGTATCTTTACCTCTTCGACATACCAGGTACGTACCCTAATTTCGAGGGCAAAATTTTATAAGAAGGGGAGATTGTAAGACCCCAACATTTATGAATAAAGAAGAATTTTCTATAATTATCATTTTTAAATATTATGGAATGAATTTGATATAATGTTATAGTTGTGGGTAATATGTAGAAATTTTGTAAAGTACGCAAGTTTTTTATAATATTCGATTGGTTGGGGAATATTCATTTTAACATGGAATATTTGTACGACGGCACAATCATTGGTTGACCCCACAATAGAATTATTGTCGGATTGAGAAAACGACAAAAAAAATATATTTTATGAAAATAATGGCGGAAGTTTTACCGTTAACAGTTGAAACACCCGGTGTTAAAAGTACAGGAATACGCGTGGTTGCATAGTAACACACGGTATTGATTATTAATGCTTACGTGAGAAGTCACTCAGTTTTGTTCAATTATTACTTTAGTAATTGCTGCATAGTATCTCACGTTATTTGATTCAATTATTGTCAATATTTTATATATAATTAAATCAACAATGGAGATAACAAAGTTGTTAATATTATTATTTGCATTATTAACGATGTCTAGAAGTTCTGCCAAGGAGAGGTTTGGTCACCTAATTACGCGCCAATAGGGATAAATTCTTATTGGAAAGCCTCATCTTTCCTGTGAACGACCTGGTCGATTAATAGTGTGAATTATGATAATGATGAAGAAGTTTTGTTTTATTAGTATTATTAATGTAATAAAACAGAAAAGCTTTTTATATAAAACATAATACTTTTATAAAGTTATTCGTTTTATTAGGCTAGTAGTAAAATCTTTTTATATAAAACAGAATACTTTTATAAATTTATCTGTTTTATTAGACAATAATTAGAATATATTATATTTTATTATGCATAATATTTGTATAGTGCCTGCATAGTATTTGCATAGTAAAATCTTTTTATATAAAACAGAATACTTTTATAAAGTTATTCGTTTTATTAGATTATAAATAGAATATATTATATTTTATTTTAAACCAATCTGGACCGTCCGTTTAAAAGTAAATCAATCTGGACCGTTCATGGATTGGTTACTATTCAGTCCAATCTTCTATAAATAAAAGCTCATTCCTTCATTATTTCTTATGAATTCACTGAAACTCTAGAAAGAATTCCTCTTCTATATTCTTGAGCTTATTTCTTTAGCGTTTAAGAAAACTTTGAGCGTAGTGCAATTTTCTTCAAGTATATCCCTGCCCTGACGTCGAAGTACTCTTCTTTATAAGATAAGGGGTATTTTTTTTCATATTCACGAAGAGAACTTCGGTTATTTCATTCTTTATTATTCTGTTGGAATAACCTGTATACGCGGTGTACCCTATACTTGGTGAAATTCTTCTGTTATTCCATTATTTATTATTCTGCTGGAATAACCTGTCTATGGAAAGTACCGCATACATAGTGAAATTTTGTTGTTATTCCATTCTTTATTATTCTGTTGGAATATCCTGTCTGTGCATTTTACGCCGGACCTAGTTCCGTCTTTATTATTCTGTTGGAATGTCCTGTATGTGCGTTTTACGCCGGACCTGGTTCTGTTATTTATTATTCTGTTGGAATAATCTGTCTATGCGAAGTACCGCATGCATGGTGATTTCTGTTGTTATTCCATTCTTTATTATTCTGTTGGAATATCCTGTCGGTGCGTATTACGCCTGACCTGGTTCTGTTATTTATTATTCTGTTGGAATAACCTGTCTATGCGAAGTACCACATGCATGGTGATTTCTTTTGTTATTTCATTCTTTATTATACTCAGTTGGTTAAGGTTTTGACTTCTATACTCCATGAAATTAGTGGAATATCCTTGATATTTGCGCTTCATCCAGTATCTTTTCATGAAAATATTCTTCTGAGCATTCTTAAATTTTACTCTACAAAGAAGTATCATGTTAACAATTTGGAAGTTATTAGTTTCTAAATAAATTAATTCTTGAACTTGTTTTATTAAACTCTTATATCATTGTCATCATCCTCATGTTTATATTTTTTTTGAAAGTCATCTGTGGCCTGTAGTGCATAGATGGACTTGGTATGATTATGACCACAGATTATTCGGTGTAATCATGACCGCAATGTTACAAATGATGCGGTAAAAGTCCTCATTGGCCCGTAGTGCATTGGTGGACAGTTGTTGGCATTATCATGACCATTGATGAATACACGAATATCCTTGGCCCGTAGTACATGGATAATTTTTGGTTGTGATACTAATGAATATCCTTGGCATTAGTGTAGGGATGATGTGGTTTATTTTTTAAGCTGAGTCCTAGGGATAAAAGTGATGAAAACACTTTTAAATCATAAAAGATAGTAGATTTTATTCTCCACTTGACTCTTTTAATGGATTGTATGTTCCGCTGCAGTTAAACTTGATGTCTATTGTATTTTATCAGTTTAACATTATTGAAGACTAATGATAATTTATTCTACATTATCTTAGTCATAATATGTCTTACTGGGCTTGTTGAGCTCACCCTTTCTTTCACTTTTCTCTTCAGGAAATGAGAACTTAGCCGGGACTAGTTGGGGAACGGAGTGACGGTCCAGATGATAGTATTAGTAGTCCTCACTATTCTGTTAAATAGTGTGACAATAAATATAATGAGGACTTATTCTGAGAGTGAATATTGTCTAGAAGACAATATTTTTATTAAAACTCACAACTCTCTTGTTGTATATTAAAGATTGTATTTTTATTCTGTACCATGTATTTGGCGACTCAGAATAGGTGATGTATACCTATTTTGGGGGCATCACAAATATCCCCGCTATACCAGTTGGAATACTCTTCTTTTCAAGGTAATGGATGTTATTTTTGTTCAATATTCGCTTTAAATAATATTTTCTTCCATACTTTGTAGTATGTAAGTAATATTATTTCATTTCAGATTGCGAATTCTATACTCATTTTGTTAAAGTTTTGGCTTCTAAACTCCATAAAATTAGTAGAATATCCTTGATATTTGCGCTTCATCCAGTATCTTTTCATGGAAATATTATTCTGAGCATTCTTGATAAGTTTTAACTTTTTCATGCCAGAGTACAATTTATGGGTTACTATTCATGAAGTACTATTCATGGGGTACTATTCACCTGGGCTACTATTCATGATAAAAATTGATTCATTTTCGGTCCAAATTATTTTTGATACAATATTATTCTTGAATTTTACTCCACAAAGCAGTATCATGTTGACAATTTAGACGTTATTGATTTCTGGATAAATTAAATTATAAATCTTTAAAAATTTATCCTTGAACTTGTTTTATTGAATTCTTATATCATTGTCATCATCCTCATGTTTATATTATGTTGAAAGTCATATGTGGTCTATAGTGCATAGATGGACTTGGTATTATTATGACCAGGGATTATTCGGTATAATCATGACTGTAATGTTACAAATGATGTGGTAAAAGTCTTCATTGGCCCGTAGTGCATTGACGGACAGTTGTTGGCATGATCATGACCATTGATGAAAACACAAATATCCTTGGCCCGTAATGCATGGATAATTTGTGGTCGTGATACTAATGAATATCCTTGGCCGTAGTACAGTGATGATGTGAATTATTTATTAAGCTGAGTCTCAGCGATAAATTTGATGAAAAACCTTTTTAAATCATAGAAGATAGTAGATTTTATGCTCTACTTAACTCTTCTAATGGATTGCTTGTTTCACTGTAGTTAAACTTGATGTTTGTTATATTTTATCAGTTTAACACTTTTGAAGGCTAATGATAATTTATTCTGCATTATCTTAGTCATAATATTTCTTACTGGGCTAGTTGAGCTCACCCTTTGCTTTCATTATTCTCTTCAGGAAATACGAATATAGCTGGGACTAGTCAGAGAATGGAGTGACAGTCCTGATGATAACATTAGTAGTCCTCACTATTCTGTTAAATAGTTTGATAATAAATGTAATGAGGACTCCATTGAGTGTGGATATTGTCTAGATGACAATATTCGTTTTAAAACTCTCAGTTTATGTTTTGTCGTATATTACACGATAGTTGTATTATTAAGTTGTATTTGAATTTTGTACCATGTATTTGGAGACTCAAGATGGGTGATGTATACCTATTTTGGGGGCGTCACAGATTCCGATGGTTTTACGCGGATGGTTTATCCGCGTGTTTTCTAATCTGGATCTTTTGTTTATTTTTCTTCTTTTTATGTTCAGTTTAGGATGGTTTCTTTGATGTTTTCCAGTTGATCTGGGTTTGTCCCGATATGGTATCATGTATATATTGCCTATTTAGTTCATGTTCATATTTGTGTTTATTTTTTAATGGGACGATTTCTGATTTTACTGCTCCGCTTTGTTCTTGGCAGTACCCATGGTGGGTCTGTTTTAATTAGCTCGTCGATAGTTCCACTATTTCCTGCAAATATGAGATCTGTTATGTGTTCCTCGTGGCTACTTCGCCGGAATCTGCATTTTCTGAAAAGGTCCTATTGTGTCTCACCGTCGGATCGATTGAGGGTCTCTACCGGATGGTTCTGGATGTTTGTATCTGACTCCTAGGGTTTATTTTGATCGACCGGATGTTTTGATCGCATATGTATAAAGTTATGATGGGAAGCTCTATGTTCTGATTCTTCTCATTTTTAGGGAAGATGAAGATTTTTTTAGATGTTCTTCCATCTGATTGATTTAATGAATTAAAATTTTAATTGATTATATATTATTATTTTTTTGATGTAAAAAGTCAGGATTGATTGAAGTTATTTATTTATTTTTTTGCCACATGTAATAATTTTAGTTTTTGTATATTTTTTCAGTGTCACGTAGATAAAAAGTTAACGTCTGTCTTTTTTTTAACGGAGTGACTCAATTTAAAATTTTTAATTAGTTCAGTTACTTAATTTGAAAAATTAAAAATTCAGTCAGATATTCAATAAAACATGCCAATTTCGATGGCCAAATCATTAATTTTACCCAAAAAAAGTATAAAAATACAAGAAGAGAGATCAATGGGAGAGGTCTCTTTAAATAAGAATCCTTCCCAAATCTAATACGGAAGTTAGGGATAAGAAAGGTCTTCAACAAACACATTGGGCCAACATGAAATATATAGGCCAATAGGGACATGCCACTTCCAAGCAACATGTCTAATAATTGAAGAATCTCATGACCAACAAAAATAATAATAAATCTTAGGATCTTCTATATATAAAGAATCTCATGACCAACAAAAATAATAATTCTTTATACTCTTTATTTCACCAACAATGTTTCATTTATAAAATTTATATATAAACTTTAGGATATATTATGGTTTCAAATTTATTTTTAAAATTTATCGAGTCTTTTATTTAAAAATGATGATATGATAATAAAAGTATGAGTTTAAATATGAATATAATTTGTCATTCTATCATTTTTTACTAACATCTAAAGAAACGTGACGATTTTCAATAAGAAAAAATAGTACTGCCGATTAAAAAAATTTGGGAATAAATATCACCATGATCAATCATTTGGCATTTTAAAATCTAAAAACACGTGTTCTAACATGATTGACATGTGTTGATTTGAGAGCAGATCCTTTGTCCTCAAATTTCTTGTTTTCCTTGTGTTTCCCCTTTTAAATTTTGACACATGTCCTTTTATTTAATTTTAGAATTAATTAATGTTAAGTAATAGATTAAGTGTCAAAATTTAAGTAGAGAGACACAAATAAACAAGAAATTTGGAGACAGAAGATCTATTCTCTGTCAATTTAGTGTTCGAGCATGTGTTCTAAATGAGCATCTGATCGTTTGTATCTGCCCTTAATTAATAAGTGTGTAAAACCTAAAATTCATCTAATAAGACTAATATGAATATTACTTTACCTTTCTAAAATTAAAGATATAGTTTGACTTTTGAATTCAAACGACGACATATTAAATTTTAAAATTAGTATAATTCATAAAAGTTTAGAATAAAATAAATTTTGTGATGAACACTTTTTGTTATATAATATACAATTATAATAATTGTATAAATTAAAATTAAAATTAAAATTAAATAAATTTATATTAATTTGAAGTTTAATATGTCATCGTTCAACTTCAAAAGTTAAATTCAATCTCTAATTTTGGAACGGATGGAGTATTATTTTGTTTTATTTTATTTATGAGTTTATATAAATATTACTTCCTCCGTTCCAAGATTAGAGATAAATTTTACCTTTTAATGTCAAACGACAACATACTAAATTTCAAATCGATGTGAATTTATTTAACTTTAGTTGATACAATTTTTATAATTATATAGTATATAACAAAAACTATTAATCACAAAATTTATTCTATTCTAAACTTTTATGAGATACTAATTTTAAAGTTTAATATACTGTCATTTAATTTTAAAAATCAAATTATATCTCTAATTTTGAAACGGAGAAAATAATAAGCAACTGATAAGTTTACTTGGGTTGTATGATTTTCAAAATTAAATCTTTATTGTTGGGAGGGAGAACCATTTCAATTTTCACATAGCTCATAAGCTATCTACCATGAAGTTGAGCTCATAATAAACTAAATCTTGAATATGTTTTTTTTTGGTAAAAAGAAATTCAATTAACACTACAACAAAAAAACTTAATTCCGTCGATAATTCGATTACATATATATCGGTCAGAATTTAGGATCTGTCAAAAATAATAGTGTGACGACCCCAAAATAGGTATACATCACCTATCTTGAGTCACCAAATACATGGTACAAAATTCAAATACAACTGTTAAAAAGATTATCAATCTAAAAGAGTTTTTGACAAAGAGAGACGCATGGGCTGGCACTTTTGAAGGTGTTCTCAATAGGACCACCCCAAGAGAAAATTGCCCAGGTAAATTCACTACTTATTTTCCCCCATATTTATTTATCATCCCTACATTTTATTAAACTATTGTTAAGAGGTATAATACTTTAGAAAACCGGGGGTACCATATTGAATTTTTTTATAATATATAGGGTTTTGAAAAAGAAAAAAAAAGTGTAGGACAATGGTCCTCCCATCCAAGACCCCAAATTTAGTAGAAAATTATACTCCCAACAATTCTCAAATAAAAAAAGGTTTAATTTTTTCTAATTTTTTTTATTTTTATTATATAATAACGTACAAATACAATAGTGCATGCTTTGGTGACTAAAAAAATGAACCGATGAATATGCATGGCAGAAAAATTATCGGAGAGGAGGTAAAGTTGACAGATTATCAAGCAGAGATGGTGCAAATGGCTGCAGCACTAAATGGTGACCATAAGGACACTTATCCTGACAAACTAGTCGAGAATATGACCATTTCGCAAGCTGTTAGTTATGTCGGAGATGCATATAAAGTATACTCTGACGAGTGCACGAAAGCTAAAGAAAGTGGTGCAGATGAACATTATATTGTTTCTGTGGAAAACCTGCAGCTAGTCCCAAAACCAGCTGCTACTAAATCTTTTGGCCAGAAGTTGTTTTCTTGTTTGGTTTGTGATACTTAAATTTGTTTTCGAGTCGATTCTGTAATTTCTTAGCTGAAATTTCTTAGCTGACATGTTGTTGTATGTTTTTGTAAAATAATAAATATTTATTTAATGTGCATTGAGATGTACAATTAATCAATAATTTCAAAGGAAACCACTCTTTGTGCAAAAAACTGTGTTACGCTAATGTGGGTACTTATTTTAGTGCAAGACAAGACAAGACAATCCATCCACACTCCACAGTCCAAAAGATCCGCCATCATACACATAGTACAAGTCCCTTGCTTCCAAGTTATTTTCTTGTCTAGTTTGTCATCATTTATATAACTGGGTTTTAGCCTTTTACCAAAACTAGGCTGTAAATCATGGGACAATCATTTTTCAAATAGAACCTTACTTAATATCTTGCAATTAAAATATACGGAAAAGTAAAGAACCTAGTTCATTAGACTGAAATAAAAAAACCGAATGCATACAAGAGATACATAACAGAGTTAACGCAGAAGATAGATAACGTTTACAGATCCAAACAGAGCCAAAGACTAATTGTAAGCATAATATAAACATAGAAGTCAAGAGGGTGTGAGCTCCAGAACCTTAACGGAGTTGGATGATCTTCAGTACGTGCTGTAATGGAGATTGCAGCAATGCACATCAGTAACTCCAAAGCAGAACTCACAAAAGCGCTTGAACTGTACTGCCTATAAGTTACAAACACCTGCCACCTGTGATATCAAGAGAAGTGTGTTGGTAAAAAGATTACACAATAAATTGCAACATGTAATTACCAAAAATAAATAAAGGGATGTTCTATTTCGATCTTCACATAGATTTGAAGGAAGTGTTTTATTCTTGTCTGCCCTTTTTTGCTCTCTTCTATCAAATATATTTTTTCTTTTATCTTTAAAAAATAAAAATAAATAAATAACAGGAGTAGATGTAGCCGTTAGATAGACCAAATTTGGCAAAAAGGGAAAGCACAGCCCATGCACATGCATCCTTGGTTAGAATAGACAAACTTATAGGAACTTTAGTTTTAGCAAACCGGATGTCAATTACCGTAGCTAGTATGCACTACTGAGACAAGTCAAATAGAATATAACAGCACGTCAATACATCTAATAACATCAACCTAATGCCCCAGGCTTTAGCATACAAGACAGATATTTTGCCTGTATATTGTTAAGTTGGTGATTTAAACCAAAACACTCAGAATATATTTATATTAGATGAGTTAAACTTTTCAACTATATATATATATAGGAAAAAATGTGTGTACACAGCTGTGTATTACACAGTAGGCTATAACGACGATTTTTTGGGCTATAGCGACGGTTTCACCCGTCGTCATAGCTATTCTGGGCTATGGCGACAGTTTATCGTCGCTATAACCCAAAAAATCTGCCGTCCTAGGCCTACTGTGTAATACACAGCTGTGTATATACATATAGCCCATATATATATATATATATATATATATATATATATATATATATATATATAGTCCGGATCAGGTCCGGACTCCCGGATTTTGTTAAAATCCGGACCTTTTTTTTTTTTTTTTTTTGCTTTTTTTTTTGAAACAACTAAAAAAAAAATAAAATTATGAAATTGGAATTTTTACATTATACAGTATTTTGGGCGTGATTTGGATGCCTATAACAAAACATGTCTGTACAGTTTAGGCAGACTGTACATACATTGGTTGGTGTAGGTATTAAAAACACACCAAAAACACTGTATTATTGAAAAATTTCAATTCCATAAATATTTTTTTTTTTAGCTCTACAAAAAAAAAATAATAATAATAATTTTTCGGGTCCGGATTTTCTCCCGTCCGGGAGGTCCGGACCTGATCAAATTTCTATATATATATATATATATATATATATATATATATATATATATATATATATATATATATATATACAACATGGATCAGGTCCGGGAGTCCGGACCTGATCCAAAATCCGGACCCTATTTTTTTTTTTTTTTGGTAGAACTAAAAAAATAAAATAAAATTATGGAACTAAAATTTTTCCATAATACAGTGTTTTGGGTGTGTTTTTAATACATACACCAACCAATGTATGTACAGTCTGCCCAGACTGTACAGATATATTTTGTTATACGTATCCAAATCACACCAAAAACACTGTATTATGTAAAAATTCAAGTTCCATAAATTTTTTTTTTAGTTGTTTTAAAAAAAAAAGCAAAAAAAAAGAAGTCCAGATTTTGTTAAAATCCGGGAGTCCGGACCTGATCCGGACTCTCTCTCTCTCTCTCTCTCTCTCTCTCTCTCTCTCTCTCTATATATATATATATATATATATATATCTTTTAAGATTGAAATTAAATCCAATTTATGAAGGGCAAGAAATGTACTTCACAATTTTCTGCATGCTTGACATCCACACCAAATAAATAGTTTCCGAGAAAACTTTCCAAGAAGCCTCTTCTATGCAAATCTTGGGAGGAATGTATTTCTCTTCTTGTTCTTCTTGCTGTAGTTTTTCTGGACTTTTAAAATTTAACACTTTTCCTAAACATTGGGAAAAATCATAATAAGTCTTATGCTGGACCTATTCTCATTTCAAAGTCTTTGACCTTGGCTTGAGAACCCTGACCATCCCACCTATAACATTACCAAGACTTTTGAGTTTCTCTGCTATCCAGACGGTCATACACCCTTGATCATTTATATCATAACCAAATGCATTCTTAAGCTTCAAAATTCATGCCCGGATCTACCTTACAGGCTTACATACTATCCATACATTCTACAAACAAGTTGATTATAATTGATGCAAAACAAGTTAATTCGCTGACCATAAAAGCCAATAGGGCAGGGATTGTCTGCATCAATAGAATATAATATTGAGCTCATACTTATCTGGCAAGTTGATCAAACCAAGGGGAATAGGGATCAATGCTTAAGATTTTCTGATAGAACCATCATCTCAGTCAATTAAAGACCATATCAGGCAACACATTGACACATCATAAAATATATATGCACACGCCAAAACTTTCAAGGTAAAGAATGTGAAGTACAAAAATGTCAAGAGAGGGACAATTTGTCACTAAAAAACAATTAGTCGAACAAATTTCACTAGACATTTATTCTCTAACAATGTAATTTCTTACCTTTTTATTTTACTTGATGGCATCCTTGTCCGCTAGATGCATCTCAGAACTGTCTTTAGCCAAAATAGCCCCTGCACTTGGCTGATCCACATAGGCATGTCCTTTTCCTGTGGGTTTCGAACTCAGTTATCCCATAATCATAAGTCAACTCTGTCATTGGAGGAATGTGCTTCATTGCGAAAAATGCAATATGGAGAAATGATTCATTGTTGTGTTCATAGAGAACTGGCTGCCAAAAGACATTAGGAGAGCAGCTATGATTCATAAATCGAGCTACATTTCCAACATTTTTTGCACTAATGATTAGTGGTGACGGGATCTTGTCATTTTGCATAGAATCATCAGGGATCTCCTCATCCAATAATGTGGGTTCATAGTTCCATTTATATGACTTGTCAAAAGTGCGGGATGTGTCAAACACGTAATCATCATTTTCTTCCTCATCTGCACCCTGCATCACCCTTGAACTCTCTATGACTTCACCTGCATATTCGCATATAAAGGTACCAGCGCGGATAGGATCCCATGATCGCAGGCCCCAACCCCTGTCAGTGGTTTTAAACACTTCCATGTGAACTTTCAAACCAGACTGTGACACTCGATTCTTGCAATTAGGAAAGCAAGGACATGTTGGGCCACACTCGTGCAACAATGGCGTCCGACACACTAGTATCCCATTGGCAATATAAGGAAAATCACCTCCATTGTTGCGGATGCAGGAGCAGTTGAGATCACCTGGCTGGCATGCCTTACGGCAGTTGCATCCAAAAGAAGGCTGCAGCACTTTGAAAGGTTTTGAATACTTGAGCATGGAAGAGTAAGTGAAGTAAGCAGGCCCCACTCTCTCACCATCAACATCATTTACAAGAGAAACTGGAATCTTTTCAGCACCTGAAGTGATATCTGGAAGAATAAGTCCAGCCCGAGATGACAAACCATTCTTCCAATTCTGAACAGATTGCCAAACAGAAAAAGCACTAGGCTGCCCAGGTATCCTTACCAGTTTATACTTGAAAACGTTGCAACCTGATTTTCCTTTCTCCAACCATGACTGCTTGATTGTATAAAGGCCATCATAAACATAAAATTTCATCAATGGATTCACCGAATCTTTCATTCCCCGAATGACTCTGATCTCATTGGCCCGATGTAAGCTTTTCTCCAAAGCAAGATTTCCCCTTTCGAGCTTCTGATCGGCTGCTTGCTTGTCTTTGTTATTCATACCGCCTTGCCCACTGTAAATCAAAACATCCTTATCCTCAACATCATCATCATATCCTCCTGAAGAAACAATGCTGACAGCCAAAGGCTCTTCTCCAGCACCACTCCAGTCAATTAATGAATCAATCCCTCCCATAGACTGAACATGTAGCCCTACCAATAACATCTCAAACCGGAAAAAGAAGATGTCCCCAATTTCAACACCAGGAACATCTCCAATTCTCTTCCTCATGTTTGTACGAACACCTTTGGTCATCAAGATGTTACCTGCTTTCAAGTCAGGGCGCCTAATAGATCCAGTGGGCGCTTCCTTCGCATCGTCTACTTGGCTAAGCCTCCTTCTTAGTGCATCGTATGTCATGAGCGTATAATCAACCATTTCCCTGTTACCATCTTCCCGTTGGAATGACCTGCATCTAATGAGAAAATCACTACTTGTTCCTTTACCTCCATCAACTGAAAATGAGAAACCAGCACGACGACCTATTACTGTCTTTTTCGCAACCTTCTTCTGTCTTCCAATAAAACTTTTCTCCTTCATCGATGATGATCCCGTTTCTCCATTTGAAGCCTCTGGATCAGATTGTGCTGGTTGGCCAAAAGGGGAACCCCATTCTTGATTGTTTGCAGGTCTAGCTCGGGTTGTTTCCTGTTGATTCTGTTCAGGTATGCTATATGGGAAAAATGGAGTGTACCCAGGTGGGAATGGACCAAACGGAGTAGAACAATATAAAGGAGGAGCTTGTGGAGGGGATGGAAAGTAAGGCGTTAAGGTGCGCAGAGGCTTCACACTCAACACTACAGACTTATCAACATAAGTTGGAACAGAATTCTGAAAGGACCCTTGTTCCATTTTCAAAATTAGGGCAACAAAAAACTCCCCTCCTCTATACTACCAGAAAAGCCACAAGATCAATTTTTTAAACTTCAGAAACTAACAAAATCCCCCATATCTCTCTCTTCGGTTCAGCTTTCATTCATGAGTTTAGTACTAAAAAATAAATACCCACCTAATTACTACAATACCGCATATGAAAAACTAAGATTCAGAATAAAAACAACATGATCTACAAAAATGGGGTAGTGAATTACCAAGAAACTATCTTTATAAGCAAAGTTGGGGCTGAAATTCAACCATAAAATTAGTTTACTGCAATACCCAGAAAATAAATATGAACAAAAACCTAAAAAAAATTATAAAATTTGGATTTAAGAAGAAAGAGAGAAGATCAAACTTGAGAAAGCATAGACCTTCAATTTACCTCTGGTCCTGTAATTTAACTTTTTCCCATCAGGGTTTGGAAAACTGAGGGGGGCAAAATGTTAAAACTGGAACCTTTTGTATACTGTCACTGTGTGAGAGACAGTGAGAGAGTAAAGAAGGCCTTTATCTTCGCCTTCTTGTCAAAACTCGGAATCTTTCTCTGGTGCATTTTTTTACAAAGTACACCTAAGCCTTTTATTAAAAGATGAACAAATTATAATTTTCATAAAAATTAAAAAAATAAAAAAGTTTTAAAATTATCTTTAGCATTCCATAAAATTATATAAAATGGTGAGTATTTTTATTTTTTATATTAATAGATACCAATAAATGACATATTTATCTTTTATTTTATGTATTTTATCTCGCCACTTTAGTGATAAAAAAATTTGTACATTTGAACCTTTAGTTATCCTTTTAAAAATGAAGTGATTTTTTTTAAGAGAACTGATATTTTTACATCTATTTTGGACATTTTTACATGATCCTCTATCACATAAGTATAGAGTGGGTTCCACCTTCAGGTGAAAATAAATTATATAAAAATATTAAAAACACATGTGAAAATAGTACTCTTTTTTTTTAATCTTTTCTTACTTTCACAAAAATATTCTTATATATAAGACCAATTATTTCACAGTAATTCATGTAATATGTGTAATATTCTGAATATTTACGAGGCAAGAATAAGAAAATAATTTTTTTTTGAAAAAGATGCGAAAACACTATTCATAAAACATAAAGTCAACATTTTTGACTAACCGGTTTAGTTAGGAAATTTATCTAGAAGACTATGTAGAAAGTAAACTAAGTTGGATTAACCAAATTAGGTGAAATTTGGTTAGGTTATAGAGAAAGTGATGGCATTATGGCTATTTAGGAAAGCTTATATGCATATAGTTTATGTATGTATAGGTTTTTCCTTGATTCATTAGTTAGCAAATGAGACTTTACTTTTTAAAATGTGTTGTCCAAAATTGTGTGGTGTGTTGTGGCACATGTGTGACGCCCCCAAAATAGGTATACATCACTCATTCTGAGTCGCTAAACACATGGTACAGAAACAACTACAACTTTATTAATATAATTATCGCGCAAAATACGACAACACTTAAACTGTGAGTTTAAATACAAATATTGTCTTCTAGACAATATCCACACTAAAATAAGTCCTCATTACAATTATTGATACACTATTTTACAAAATAGTGAGGACTGCTAAAACAACTTCTAGAACCATCATTCCACACCCCGACTAGTACTCGCTACATTCTCGCATCCTGAGAAGAAAAATGGAACAAAAAGAAAAAGGGTGAGCTCAATTAGCCTAGTAAAGAATATTATGACCAAGATAATATAGAATAAATTATCATTAGTCCTCAACAGAAAAAAAATCTGATAGAATATAATAGACAACAAGTTTTAAATCAATATTCGCAGCGAAAATAACAATTCATTAGAAGAGTTACGTAGAGAATGAAATCTACTATCTTCTATGATTTAAAAGTTCATCATCAATATTTTATCCCTGTAACATCCATCAATATACATTTCGAATCAAATATTCATCTTTGCACTACAGGCCAAAGATATTCATCAGTTGGTCATGTTCATCTCAACACCTGTACATCTTTGCACTACGAACCAAAGATATTCATAAGAAAATCATTCATCTTTGCACTACAGGCCAAATATATTCAGTAATATCATCATTTAGGACTGAGGATGATGAAAAATATTTTAAAAAAACGAATCCAGTGAAACAAATGGACAAAGATTATGGATTCGTACTTTAAACAGTCCAAGTTCAAAAATACTTCATAAATAATCACAGTGGAGTAAAATTCAAGAATGAAAATCAAAACATGGATACAATCAAAGTTAGTATCCATATTTGATATCTTGGACAAAAAAACAAAAAATTAATTTTTCTGTAAATAGTGTCGTATTCGTGAATAATGCCGTATACATGAATAGTAACCCCGACACTAAAAGACAAGAATTTCATGAGAAAAATCTTTTCAATATTCCGGCATAATGATATTGAAAGAAATAATATCATTTTTAAAAAAATAAATCTCTTACCTCAAAAAGACAGTACTTTTGACTGTAATACTAGATATAGTACTGAAGGGAACTTGCACCATATAGCAACACTCAAAGTATCAAAATATTCACAAGAATACGCTCGATAATATAGAGAGAGAAAGAGAGAGAAAACTTGTTTCTGGTGTGATTTTCAATTCTAACCTAAGCACCCTATTTATAGGAAAATGCTTAGAACACCAAAGCAGAAAATTTAATAAAATATTAATATATTTTTTATAAATTCCTACGCACGCTTCCTTTGATCCAAAACATCAGCCACACAAGTGGGCACCCCTCACCAAAATAAAAAAACATTTTTCTTAAAAAAATAATTAAAACTTCAAAAATCAATTATTCCGGAACTTCAATAATTCATAATAAATAGCTCTTTTATCAGAAAAATTCAAATCTTATGTCCATTTCATTGAAAATTCAATTCTCTACAACTTTGTAGTTTTAAGTTTTTCCAAATTCCAAGCATAATTTGACCGAAATCTATATACAGACGATATTGCAGGCTATAATCAAATTTCAATCAAGAAATGGGGTCCACAAACATGAAAAACATGTTTTAAATATTTTTAGTAACAAAAATATTCTTCCTCCTCATTTATTCATATATCCCACATTTATTGTAAAAATATCACCATTATTATATTCTTATAATATAATAATATATTTAAATGAATTATTTTATCAGAAAAGATAAATATCAATTCTCAACAATTATCACATTAAATTTTTTTTTCCATCTATATCCACATAAAATGAATATTTTCCTTATCATATAAATCAATAATTAATTATTCACAAATAATATTACAGAATCATAATACTGACAACCAGGCAGTTCCCAGGAAAGAGGGGGTTTTCCAATAAGGATTTTTCCTTACTGGCGCGCAATTAGGTGACCAAACCTCTCCTTAGACAGAACTTTCTAGACATTGCCAATAATGCTATCTAATAATATTATTCAAATAATATGAATTATTGATCTGATAATGGAAAATACTGTGTAGTGATAATCATTAAAATAATAATAATATAAAATATCAACGTAGCAATTATAAAATAAAATATTGAACAGTAATTACTGTAACAATTATTGAGTAGTGTCTTCTTACGTAAGAATCAATAATTGGTGCAATACCGTGTGCTACTGTGTTTTAACAACCGGGTATTCTAACAGTATTAACGGTAATAACTACACCATTATTTATAAACAACTTATACTTGTCGTTTTCTTCATCCAAGCGCTTTTCGTTATGGGGCCCACACAAGGTTGCGCCGTCGTATGAATATTCCCGACAGTAAGAATATTCCACGACCAAACGAATATTCCCCGACAATAATGAATATTTTATAACCACTTGCTTATTTGAAATTTTTACACATTTTACCCATAACTAACCACATTAATCAAATCAACCCTTACTATTTCAAAATAATAAATAGAGAAAAATTCAATTTCATTAATAATAAGTTGGGGTCTTACAACATGAGTGATTAGGCTTGGTGACTCACCAAGTGTGATGATGAAGCATGTGACTCACTATGATGACTCCTAAATACCATAAATCTTGGTTTCCTATAAATATAACCCTCAGAAGTAATTCAAGAGCAAAAGAGGCTAGAATAATCATAAAAGAGAGTTATATTGGTAATTGAGAGAATGAAAGTTGAAAAGCTAGCACTTCAAGAGGTATGTTATTATAAATTTAGTTTATGTTCTTATGTTTTTAGTAGAATTCATGAAATAATACATGTTTAGGTTTATGATTATGTAATACAATGTTATTAAGTCATAAAAGATGAAAACTAGCTAATTAACCCAAGTGGTAACTAGTTCGAGAGATTGAAAGTATGAAATGAGAAACCCCTAATCTGAACTGTTATTGTAAAAGTTATATAAAATCATATGTTTGGAATTTGGTTATGAAATACAAAGCAAAGTTGTAGAGGGGGGAGTTACAAAGACATGGGCGAAAGAATCAGTCAAAAATTCATTAATATAAATTAGTTATGAATTACATAGTGAGTCAAGGTACTGCTGAAAATATTTTTGTAATAAATCGATATTTTCTATATAAATAAATCAGAAATTTTGCGTATAATTTTTTTATTATCATTAAAATAAATATGGGAAAACATGTGCCAAGATAATGTGTGTGTATATATATATATATGTGATAAATAAATATATATTTATTACATGAATAATTACAAATAATTTTATTTTAGAATTATTGATCATTATAAATCATATTTTTAGAATAATTAATTTTATTTTAGAAATATTTTATTATTTATTTTTCAAAGAAAATATGATACTATATTATTTAAATAATATATGGAATGATTATTAGAATTATTATAATTTATTTATGTGAAATTTAGCTCACATTATTAAGTTAAGTATTTTAACTTAATTAATAAAGTTGTTTATGCAAGGTAAATCAGATATGGAATCTAAATCTAATTCTGGTTTTGGAACAAGGAATAATAATAATAATAATAGTTATATTTTTATTTTTCAGTGTTATAAATATGTACTTATGTATGTGGACTGATAATGGTTGATCAATTATGGTGCTATATGACAAACCCTAGTATCACTGTGTGAAACCCTAATTTAAAATATAAATTAGAGTTCAAGATTGTTGGGTAATCATGATAATGTGATTAATGTCTAATATTATAAATATAAATGCTAATTAGGTAAACCTTAATTATTGACTCAAAACCCTAATTGTGAAATTAAAACCCTAAGTGATAATTAGGTAAACCCTAATTATTGACTCAAAATCCTAATTGAGAAATTAAAACCCTAACCAATAATTAGGAACCCTAATTATCAAATTGGGAAGCCCTAATTGTGACGCCCACAAAATAGGTATACATCATCAATCTTGGGTCGCCAAATACATGGTACTGAATACAAATACAAACTTAATTATTGTAAGACCCCAACTTTTATGAATAAAAAATAATTTTCTCGAAATATATTTTTGAATATTATGGTGTGGATTTGATATAATGATATAGTTGTGGGTAATATTTATAAATTTTGTAAAGTAAGCAAATAGTTATATAATATTCGATTGGTCGGGGAATATTCGTTTTAACAGAGAATATTCGTACGACGGCACAATCATTGGTGGACCCCACACCGGAAGTATTGTCGTAGTTAGAAAATGACATAATTATCTTTTTATAAAATAACGGCAGAAGTTTTACCGTTAAACTGTTGAACTACCCGATAGTAAAAGTACAGTAATACGCGTGGTTGCATAGTAGCACACAGTATTGATTATTGATGCTTACGTGAGAAGTTACTCAGTTATATTCAATTATTTCTACAGTAATTGTTGCATCATATCTCTCATATTATTGATTCGATTATTGTCACAGTATCATCTACATTATATAATATATTATTAAATCAATAATTGAGACGACAAAGTTATTCATATTATTAAATTACAATATTTACAATGTCTAGAAGTTCTGTCAAGGAGAGGTTTGGTCATCTAATTGGGCGCCAATAAGAAGAAATCCTTATCGGAAAGCCCTCTCTTTCCTGAGAACGACCTGGTTGTTAAATATTGTGAGTTATAATATTAATGATGAATAAGTTCGTGTTGATTAAAGATGAAATTGATAGTTTCATTGTGTTGGAATTATTAGTGTTGGTGGAAATCGACATTTATTTTGATATTAATTGATGTCTTGAAGTTATACTGACCAGTCGGGTAATTAACCGGATAAATGAGTAATTAATTGCTATTAATTCACATGATTATAACTATTTGTTCACATGTGTGTACTATTGATTCACATTCTTGTACTATTAGGGGAGTTGGTGCAAGATTGATAATACTTGCATGACTAAGTTAAAAATGGAGGTATAGATGGAGGTACTATACTGTAATTCGTATTTTCACATGATTATAATTATTGATTCACATGATTAAACTATTGATTCACATTATTTACTATTAGGGGAGGTGGTGCAAGTTTGATAATACTTGCAGGAATAAATTAAAAATGAAAGAAAAGTTGAAGGTATTGTACTGTAATATTTCGAGCCCCAAAACGTGCAATTATCAAAACTATATTTTTCTATAAATAGAAGCTCATTCTTTCTTCATTTATCACCAATTCACTAAAGCTATAGAGCAATTATTATAGAGAAAAGAAGAAGAGAAGTCTGCCACCTCTCTACTCCAGTATCCAGTTTCTTTCTAAGGTAAGGGGTATTATTTCTTTCTTATTCATGAAGAGAGCTTCTGTTATTCCATTCTTTATTATTATGTTGGAATAACCTGTCTATGCGAAGTACCGCATACATGGTGAAATTCTTCTGCTATTCCATTCTTTATTATTATGTTGGAATAACCTGTCTATGCGAAGTACCGCATACATGGTGAAATTCTTCTGTTATTTCATTCTTTATTATTCTGTTGGAATATCCTGTCTGTGTGGATTACGCTAGACCTGGTTCCATTCTTTATTATTCTGTTGGAATAACCTGTCTGTGCGGTCTATCGCATGCATGGTGAATTCTTTGCTATTCCATTCTTTATTATTATGTTGGAATATCCTATCTGTGAGGATTACGCTAGACCTGGTTCCATTCTTTATTATTCTATTGGAATAACCTGTCTGTGAGGTCTATTGCATACATGGTGAATTCTTCTGTTATTCCATTCTTTATTATTCTGTTGGAATATCCTGTCTGTGCGAATTACGCATGACTTGGTTCCATTCTTTATTATCTAGTTGGAATAACCTGTCTATGTGGATTATCACATGCATGATGAATGATCCTTCGTATTCATTCCTTATTAAATTGTGAAAATGATCTGTCTACGTATATTACCGCATGGCGGGTGAAAATTCATTTGCAGTTTCATATATTCTATGATACTCATTTGGTTAAAGTTTTGGCTTCTATACTCCATGAAATTAGTAGAATATCATGGATATTTGCTCTTCATCCGATATCTTTTCATGAAAATATTCTTTTGAGCATTCTTGAATTTTACTCCACAAAGCAGTATCATGTTGACAATTTGGACGTAATGAAAGTAGTATGCACACAAGCCAATCATGTTTGATGATAAAGCATATACTTTGTAAACAATCTTATTCATTTATTAATAAAAAAAGTATTAATTTATTAAAGGCTTTTAATTATCTACATGATGCTGTTTTATGTGATAAACCCATAGTTTTAAGCAATGCTTTCAGAATAATGATGATGATCATTCTAATGAGATCTAAATTCTTAGAAAGCTTAAAACTAAAATAGTTCCCAATCGTTGGATTACTAAATTGGGGATTAGTGAATCCGGATAGATTGGTACATACGTTGCTTGCTCATTGGATGAGGATGATTGATCTCATGATCATTTGTGTGGAGACACTAAAGCAAGTATGTAGGTGCTTATTAGAGAATAAGTTCACTGAACGTGACTCGCTAAGGAATACCTAATGGAGTTTTACTTGCATGTCAATAGGAATTCCTGTAGTGATAGTAGTACAAGTGATCCTTGGACTTGAGATCATCATAGTATCTTGTGTATGATGAGTTATACTTTGACTTATTCCTTAAGACCCTTAGGGTATATCAAAGGGTATGTTTGGGTATAATAAGTTGTACATGGAGATAATGTATGATCAATAAAGAATCTACCACTTCTAGTAAAAGAAGAGAAATGTCCTATGTGATTCGATAAATGACAATTCAGTAGTCTTTGGCCAAGGCAGAATGAAATTAGAAAGGAGTTTCTAATTTGCATTATTTGGAGTTGTGCATTTAGAGTCGAAATACATATAATTAAATAAAATAAGACTTGACAGAAATTTCATGTCTTATATTTAATTGGGACATTGTATGGTGGAAGGATTGAATTGTACGGTAACTATTTACTCAAAGGTTCTTTTATGATTAATGTTGAAATCTATATTATCTGGAAAGTCGTTGATCGCTAGGGAGGCTTATCCCTATTGTAGAATAAATATTATTTATTTAAATAAACTATTAGTTTAATTTATTTATTTAAATAAGATTAGAATTGTTCTAATTGATTTATTCACAACCGATTTAATATGGAGAACCTAAAGGGTCACACCATAAAAAGAAGAATAATTATTTAAGAAGTTAATGGCATAATCGTAATAATATGTTAAGTATATTTAATTTAATCTATGGTGATAGAATAAATTAAATAGCTTAATATTTATTATTTAATATTTTAGAAATATTAAATATAAATTAATAAGAGGAGTCTTATTAATATTATTACAATTATTATTTTAATTTCTAAAAGAGTTTAGGAATTAATTTAATATAAGTACTCTCAAATATCCTAATAGGATTAGGAGGCAAATTAATTAAAAGAGTTTAATTAATTATCCCTAATAAAATTAGGGAGCTTAATTAATTAAAAGGTTAATTAATTATTCCTAATAAGATTAGGAGCCTAATTAATTAAAAGAGTTTAATTAATTAAAATAAAACCTAATTCCTTAATTGTTAAGGAGGGGTTGCCCACATCTATAAATAAGAGGAGTCTTATTATGGGTGAGTGAGGAGATTGACGTATTATTAGAATACGTAATTCCAATAGTTGGGAGAGTACGCCTTTTTCTATAGAGATAGAAAAACTAGGGTTTAGCCAACCACCCATCTTCTTGAATTCTTCTTCTTCCTTGGTGGATCACCTCTAGAGGCCAAACACTTGGGTGACTAACGTTGATCAAAGGAAGGAACCCAACCCGGTGGATTCAAGTTGAACGCGAAAAGGATTGGAGGTGAACTTGTACTTGAGGAAGCTCGATCTTCAAGGGTATGATTTTATTCTTTCTTTTTCGTTTAATTAATAATTACGCATAAAGGGTGATCCGGGTATATGGTTTGTGAAATTTTAAACTCTGATTTTACACGCTTCCGCTAATTTTGTGCAATTTGATTGCGTTCATGAATATTACAAACCTAACAGTGGTATCAGAGCCAAACCTTTATGCGAATTATTAATTATTTTAATTTGATATGTATATTGATGTGTTTAGAATAATTTAATTGGGCATAGTTTTATTGTATAAAATTTTAAAAAAAAAGGAATTCGCGATTTTGATATTCTATGATTCGCGGCCGTGCACTAGCTGGGTTGAGGGGGGCTACGGTACAAATGTACCGGACTAACGTCCGGTACTCTATGTTAATTTTTTTTTTTTTTTTTTTTTGGTTTTTTTTTTCAACAATTATGAGAAAAAAAAATAAAAAATAATAGAGCAAGTTTGAACAAAAAACTGTAAAAGGAAGTACGTTTTTTATTGAAAAAACACTGTAAACAGTTTACAGTGTTTTTTCAATAAAAAACGTACTTCCTTTTACAATTTTTTGTTCAAACTTGCTCTATTATTTTTTATTTTTTTTTCTCATAATTGTTGAAAAAAAAAACCAAAAAAAAAAAAAAAAAAAGGGGGCACCGGACGGTACCGGTCGTTAAGCACCGGACGCCCCCCCAATTAGCACTAGCTTAATTCAATACTAGCAATCTTGTAATCATGTAATCATGCTTCAGCTATCAAAGTGGTGATTACGTGGAATGGGTTCTGGAATTAAAAAAAAAAGGGGCTTGTCACGTGGCTTGGCTGATCTACATGTATATAAGTTATAAGTTATTAAGGAATAATTGCATATGTATATACATGTGGCGTGGAGCATTCTTAAGGTATCAGGATGTCAAAAGGATTTAAAGGAAGGAACGTGATACATATATATTATATATATATATATATATATATATATTATCTTAATTATTTTATTATTAAAATAAATGTTTATTTTAATTTTAAAATAAAAAGTTTATTTTAATTTTAAAATAAAAGGTTTATTTTAATTTTAAAATTAAATTTCATGCTAACTAATTAGAGTTGGAATTGGATTCCATGATAACTAATTGGAGTTGAAATTGAATTCCTAATTTCCTTAAATAAAGGAGTTTATTTAATATGAAATTAGATTTCATATTATTCAAAATAAAAGAGTTTATTTGTGAATAGGAAAGAGAATCCTAATTTCCTTAAATAAAGGAGTTTATTTAGATATGAAATAAGATTTCATATTATTCAAAATAAAAGAGTTTATTTGTGAATATGAAATAGAATTCGTGTTTCCCTTGACAAAGGAATTTTTGTTTACATGGAATTGGATTCCATAATTAATTAAAATAAAGGAGTTTATTTTGATTAAAGATTTTGATTAAAATAAAATAGTTTATTTTATTCAAAATAGGATAAATTAAAATAAAATAGTTTTATTTTGATTTAAATTTGGATTAAAATAAAGGAGTTTATTTTAATTCAAAATTAGATTTTATACTAACTAAATTTTGCCCATTAAATGATATCAATATATATATTAAATGTTTATTATTCATGAGATGAATATTATTTATTGATGCATATGGTGATGTGTATGATAATAAATGGGATTGATTATGGACTATTGACCAATGCGATTGGATTTTATTTTAGTTGGATGCATGAATGCATGAATTTTATTAAATGGGGTCTGTGTACCTCGTCTTCTCTAATTTTTCTTAATGTAAATTCTATCTTCCTCCTATGTACTTCCCCTTGACTGCTGATCAATGTTTCTATTTATTTCAAATAGTTTTGTAATAGGAATAGTTAGAATTAATTTTGAAGAATTAGAGATCAAGGAGCAAGGAGCGCTTGAAGACCCGTTTGTAATGGAGCCCGGGTTTAAATGTAATAGTTATATTTAAATATTAATTCTTGCACCTCTAGGGTTTGACCTTTTGGTTCACTTGGTGGCTCTAGTGAACCAAACTAGAATAAAAATCCATAATCAATCCAGGTAGAATATAGTATTCTATATGTGCATGCTTATATTATATATATTATATATTATGCAAACATGCTTCGCATGTTCATTAATATGACGCGTATTTTATATATATATATATGTGCATGCGCGCTAAACAAGATGAGACAAATTAATAACAAACCCCTCAAATATTTTATATTAAGTTGTAACGTTCAAAGATATTTGGAATATCGAACGTCGCCTTCTAGCATGATAGAAACAATAGAGTATTGAATATTTAATATGAGTTTGTTGTGCACACACAAGGCGAGTATTAAATATTTAAGATGTTGTTTTTATTACATATGATGTTTATAAGGAATTGAACATTACTGCTTTGTTGTGCACACACAAGGGCTGTAGTTTTCTCTTCACTTATATGGAAATGCTGGGTCTGACTTAACTTAAATCATTTTAGTTCGGATGTGCACACACTTGACCATTATGATTTAAGAGGCAAAATACAAGGAGTTACATAGTTGATGTAATTGACAAGAGTTGTCTACCTATTTATTTATATATAGTTTGTTGTGCACACACAAGGCTATATACATTTAAAATGGGATCCTTATTCTCACTAGCAAATCTTTAATTAGATTTTTGCCGAACTATATAAGTGAGGGTAATATAGTTTGAAGAAAATAGTGGGAGATACCAATTTAAAACAAGACCTGATTTATTTTGGTAATTAATAAAAGAATGTATGTTAAAATGTTGTTAATTACAAATTCATTTACAGATTTTTACAATGTCTAAATTACTATCACTGCATAACATATTAGATGTTTATTTAACCGGACCAAATTAAATGGATTGGTTAAGGTAATTGAGAATAGTTCTCACGGCTGAAAAGCTATCTTATGTCCTTAATACGCCTATCCCTGCAATGGTTGCAGACAATGCCTCTGAGGAAGATATTACTACTTTTAGAAAGTGGCTAGATGATGTATAATTGGCTAAATGCATCATGCTCGCATCCATGAGTAACGAGCTTTAGCGTCAGCATGAAACTATGGATGCTCCTATTATATTCCTGCACATCAAGTAGTTGATGGTGAGAAAAGTAGGACTGATAGATATCAGATATCTAAGGAGCTCTTCCGATCTAGAATGGCCGATGACACTACGATACAGATAAAAGTCCTTAACATAATCAATTTGATTGATCAATTAGGACAACGGGTTTTGTCATGGATGGAGAGTTGAGCCAAGATTTGATCTTGCACTCACTTCCAGACCCCTTTCACAATTGTTGTGAATTTTTCATATGAACGAGCTAGATATCAGCCTCGCTGATTTGCTTAACATGTTGAAAAATGTTGAGAGTCACTTTCCAACCAAGAAAAACTAAGTCTTACCGGTAGGGGCCAAAGGATCTTCTGAAAAGAAGAACGATTCAAAGAAGGTAAATGGAAAGGCAAAAACAAAGGATAATAAGAACAAAACTGATACGGATAGCAAAGGAGTTTGCTTCCACTGCAATAAGCCTGGACACTGGAAGGAAACTGCGAGAAGCATCTTGCAGAAACTAACCAAAGAAGCTTAATGAAGTTTCGGTTACAAATACAATTTTGTTTATGATTTAAAATAAATTTTTCTTTAAGTCAAGATTCTACTTGGGTATTGGATACCGACTTTGGTTATCATAAATATAGATTTATGAAGGGACCAAGTAGAAGTAGAAAGCAAAACAAATATAAGTAAACCTATGTGTGGGAAATGTAGCAAAGGTTGTCACATTAGCCAGAGAAACTTATAGTTTAGCATTGCTTACGGGTAAATCTATTAAGTCAATAAGCTGTTATTGTATTCCAGTTCTTGTTGGAAACATTATTTCTATTTTATTGTTGGACAATGAAATCTTTGGTATTATATTTAAGAATAATTGTTGTTCTATTTATAATAATAATAATGTTTTGTATAGATATGGAATATTACTTAATGGATTTTGTATACTTGACTTACATGAAAATAATTTTGTAAATTGAATAAACTAGTATAAGAAAAGGAGATGATCATTCAAAGAGTTGAATGTATGTATTTGTTGAAATACAAGTGTGAATTATTTGAAAGGTTCAAAGAATTCAGAAGTGAAACAAATTGGCAAAGTATTAAGATTCTTTGATTAGATCAAGGAATAAATACTTGTGCAATAAGTTTCTAGATCATCTCAAATGGTTTTCTCACAATGGACGCCTCCTGATACACAATAATTGATTGATGTATCTGAAAGGAAAAATCGTACCTTGTTGGACATGGTGCGGTCCATAATGATTTTACCGACATTCTAGTATCCCTCTAGGGTAATGTCCTAGAAATGACTGCATATCTACGAAAATGGTAACCTCAAAATCCGGCCCCAAGACTCCATAAAAGTTATGGACAGGGAGGATTCCGAATCTTAAGTATGTTAAGATAAGGGTTTGTCCAACTTATGTGAAAAGGTTTCAGAGGATAAGCTTGGGACAAAATTTGGCAAGTTTAGATTTGTGGGACATCCTAAAGTAAATTTAGGGTATATGTTCTATAATCCTACTTAGCAAAAGGTGTTTGTTGCGAAACACGCTGCCTTCTAAGATAAATATCTTTATCATTAAAGGGGCTAGTGGGAGGATAATACATCTTGAAAAGTTCAAGAACCACAAAACACTACAAGTCAAATAAGAGGAACCTATAGATAGACCTATTGTACCACAACTGAATCGTAAATATGGAATAGTACCGAAAATACCTAGCAGGTATGGATTCATCATGGATGATGATGATGATGTACGTATCATAGAAGATGATGATCCAGTTATATACGATGAGGTAAGAGTTGTAGACACTCAGAGAAATGGATTGAAGCAATCTTCTCAAAAATGGAACATTCATTTTGATATGATAATCAAACGAGTTTGATTTTATCAAAAATAAGAATGAACCTAGTGTGTACAAAAGGGTCAGTGGGAGCTTCGTGACATTCCTAGTATTATATGTTGATATACTATGGATACGGAATGACATGCCAATGCTAAAATCAGTAAAGATAAAGTTGTCTAAACATTCCTCCATGAATGATTTGGGAAGAGCTTGACTTAACCCAAGGAATGTATATTCATTTGATGCTAAAGTCGTTTTGCATGGCAAACTCCAAGAGATATCTCATGTTGATGAGCCATGGAGTGTATCTCTCTTAATAGTCCCCATAGACTCCTAAAAGAGTGATCGCATGAGTGACAATCATGTATGCAATGAAATATACGCTACCTAATGTTGATCAGTCATATTCTGGAGAAGTTCACTGTGAGACAGTGAAAAACATCTAAAAGTACTTAACCGGCACTAAGGATGTGATCATAATACATGGTGGGTCTGAATTAAAACTAGAGGGCTTAACAGACTCAAGTTTTTCAGACATACCAAGACGACAGAAAATCCACTTTAAGGTAAAGGGTTACCTTGAACGGTGGTGCAGTGAATTGGAAAGGTTCCAAACAACAAAGAGTTGTTGGTTTAGTGATAAAGACAAAGTATATAGCTATAAATGAAGCTACAAGTTGATTGTTTGGATAAAAAGTTTATTACAGAACTAGGAATAGTTTCTAAGTCTCATCTTGGATCTAAACATGTGTTGTGGCACTTTCATTTGATTATAAGAATTATTGAAAGATGAGAAATCACTATAGAGATAGTGAATTCTCAAGAACAACATTACATATCCATTAACTAAAGCTTATCCAACAGCAGGATAATCGTCACTTAGAGAAGAAGAGTATGAGATACCATGACGATTGGCTTTAGTGCAAGTGGGAGATTGAAAGTAGTATGCACACAAGCCAATCATGTTTGATGATAAAGCATATACTTTGTAAACAATCTTATTCATTTATTAATAAAAAAAGTATTAATTTATTAAAGGCTTTTAATTATCTACATGATGCTGTTTTATGTGATAAACCCATAGTTTTAAGCAATGCTTTCAGAATAATGATGATGATCATTCTAATGAGATCTAAATTCTTAGAAAGCTTAAAACTAAAATAGTTCCCAATCGTTGGATTACTAAATTGGGGATTAGTGAATCCGGATAGATTGGTACATACGTTGCTTGCTCATTGGATGAGGATGATTGATCTCATGATCATTTGTGTGGAGACACTAAAGCAAGTATGTAGGTGCTTATTAGAGAATAAGTTCACTGAACGTGACTCGCTAAGGAATACCTAATAGAGTTTTACTTGCATGTCAATAGGAATTCCTGTAGTGATAGTAGTACAAGTGATCCTTGGACTTGAGATCATCATAGTATCTTGTGTATGATGAGTTATACTTTGACTTATTCCTTAAGACCCTTAGGGTATATCAAAGGGTATGCTTGGGTATAATAAGTTGTACATGGAGATAATGTATGATCAATAAAGAATCTACCACTTCTAGTAAAAGAAGAGAAATGTCCTATGTGATTCGATAAATGACAACTCAGTAGTCTTTGGCCAAGGCAGAATGAAATTAGAAAGGAGTTTCTAATTTGCATTATTTGGAGTTGTGCATTTAGAGTCGAAATACATATAATTAAATAAAATAAGACTTGACAGAAATTCCATGTCTTATATTTAATTGGGACATTGTATGGTGGAAGGATTGAATTGTACGGTAACTATTTACTCAAAGGTTCTTTTATGATTGATGTTGAAATCTATATTATCTGGAAAGTCGTTGATCGCTAGGGAGGCTTATCCCTATTGTAGAATAAATATTATTTATTTAAATAAACTATTAGTTTAATTTATTTATTTAAATAAGATTAGAATTGTTCTAATTGATTTATTCACAACCGATTTAATATGGAGAACCTAAAGGGTCACACCATAAAAGGAAGAATAATTATTTAAGAAGTTAATGGCATAATCGTAATAATATGTTAAGTATATTTAATTTAATCTATGGTGATAAAATAAATTAAATAGCTTAATATTTATTATTTAATATTTTAGAAATATTAAATATAAATTAATAAGAGGAGTCTTATTAATATTATTACAATTATTATTTTAATTTCTAAAAGAGTTTAGGAATTAATTTAATATAAGTACTCTCAAATATCCTAATAGGATTAGGAGGCAAATTAATTAAAAGAGTTTAATTAATTATCCCTAATAAGATTAGGGAGCTTAATTAATTAAAAGGTTAATTAATTATTCCTAATAAGATTAGGAGCCTAATTAATTAAAAGAGTTTAATTAATTAAAATAAAACCCAATTCCTTAATTGTTAAGGAGGGGTTGCCCACATCTATAAATAAGAGGAGTCTTATTATGGGTGAGTGAGGAGATTGACGTATTATTAGAATACGTAATTCCAATAGTTGGGAGAGTACGCCTTTTTCTATAGAGATAGAAAAACTAGGGTTTAGCCAACCACCCATCTTCTTGAATTCTTCTTCTTCCTTGGTGGATCACCTCTAGAGGCCAAACACTTGGGTGGCTAACGTTGATCAAAGGAAGGAACCCAACCCGGTGGATTCAAGTTGAACGCGAAAAGGATTGGAGGTGAACTTATACCTAAGGAAGCTCGATCTTCAAGGGTATGATTTTATTCTTTCTTTTTCGTTTAATTAATAATTACGCATAAAGTGTGATCCGGGTATATGGTTTGTGAAATTTTAAACTCTGATTTTACACGCTTCCGCTAATTTTGTGCAATTTGATTGCGTTCATGAATATTACAAACCTAACAGTGGTATCAGAGCCAAACCTTTATGCGAATTATTAATTATTTTAATTTGATATGTATATTGATATGTGTTTAGAATAATTTAATTGGGCATAGTTTTATTGTATAAAATTTAAAAAAAAAAAGGAATTCGCGATAAAGCACTTAAGGCGGAGACGTGGATAAAGCAGATCAACAAGATATTTTATGTCTTGGGTTGCTTCGAAGAGCAAAAGGTTCCCTTTGCCACCTTCATGTTGCGAGCAGAGGCAGATTACTGGTGGGAATCTGTAAAGCGTACTCAACCTGTCGCACTCAAAATGTCTTGGGAGAAGTTCCAAGAGCTGTTCAATGGAAAGTACTTTCTTGAAAGTATTCGTCATATGAAGGAGGTAGAGTTCATCAAGCTTGAGCAAAACAATATGATCGTGGCGCAGTACAAAGCTAAGTTTACCGAGTTGTCTCGGTTTGCGTCCCACATGGTTGACAATGAGGAGAGAATGACGCGGATGTTTCTAAGAGGTTTAAAACCCGAGATACGTTAATACCTAATTTCTCACAAATTGTGTTTGTATTCAGATGTTGTGAATAAGACTTAGTTATTGGAGCGCGATAATGAGTCAACCCATCCAAGAGAGAGCAACTGACAAGTCGATAATACCAGTGGTAGCAGTCATCGAAGCGGTGACAACAAACGTGGAAGGAATCAACATACTAGAAATAATAATCACTTCGGTGGTAATCATTGCCATGATAATAAGAGTGGACATTTCAAGAAGAGGAGATTTAACAAGGATGGAAAGACGTCAACACCAACACTTGTTGTTAAGGAAGGAGAACGACCACTGGTCGTATGTTACAAATGTGGAGGGGAAGGACACATAAATCCAAACTGCACGATGCAGTCCAAAGCGTGTTATTATTGTGGAAAAGAAGGTCAGCTAGCACGATTTTATCGTGCACCAAAGTCAGTCCAACTGGGATGGAGGCATCAAAGGGTGTTCCAGACAAGACAAAATTGGTAGTTCAAGGGAGAGCATTTTTCGTAACCTCTCAAAAAGCGAGGAATCCGAACGAGGTGATCACGGGTAAGCTAATCATAAACTCTAGCGAAGTTTATACTTTATTTGATACCGGTTCTAACCATTCCTTTATTTCTCCTACTTGCGCTCAACGTTTAAATTTGACTCCAGAGAAATTAGACTTTGACTTATCTGTTGAAACTCCGTTGGGAGAAACCTTCATTACATCCACGGTTTATAAGTCTTGTTTGATTCAAATCGGTAACCGCACGTTACCTGTCGATCTTATTTCTTTGAAAATACTTGCATTTGATGTGATTTTAGGGGTTGATTGGTTAACTACTCATCATGCTAAAATCGATTATTTTCGTAAGGTTGTTTGCTTTCATATTCCTAACCAACCTATTATGCGAATTCAAGCAACCAAACCACTAAAATCAATCACTGTCACATCAAGTCATAAAGTTATTCATTTATTGAAAAACGGATGTCAAGCTTTCTTAGCCCATGTCACCGATTTAAATAAAGATACGTCAGATTTGAATGATATTTCTATTGTTAATAAATTTCCTGACGTATTCCCTGAAGAACTTCCTGGCCTACCCCCAGAGCGTGAAATTGAATTTTGTATCAATCTTGAATCCGGTACAAAACCCATTTCTAAAGCCCCATATCGAATGGCTCCTATTGAAATATAGGAGTTAAAAACCCAACTACAGGAATTGTTAGACATTGGTTTCATTCATCCTAGTATGTCTCCTTGGGGTGCTCCTATTCTATTCGTGAAGAAAAAAGATGGAAGTATGCGACTTTGTATTGATTATCGAGAGTTGAATCATGTCACCATCAAAAATAGGTACCCGTTGCCTCGCATTGATGAACTGTTTGACCAGTTGCAAGGAGCCAAATTCTTTTCAAAGATTGATCTTCGTTCTGGATATCATAAGTTGAAGATTAAAACTGATGACATTCCAAAGACTGCTTTCAGAACTCGGTACGGGCATTATGAATTCCTAGTCATGTCTTTTGGATTGACTAATGCTCCTGCTGCCTTCATGGATATGATGAACCGAGTATTCAAGGAATATTTGGATCACTTTGTGGTCGTCTTTATTGATGACATCCTCATATACTCCAAAACCCGCAAAGACCATGAGTAACACTTGAGGCTGATACTCCAAAAGCTTCGTGAAAATAAGCTTTATTCTAAGTTGAAGAAATGCGAGTTCTGTCTTGAGGAAGTTGTATTTCTTGGGTACGTGATATCAAATCATGGAATATATATTGACCCGGCAAAGATTGAAGCAATTCAAAGCTGGGAGCAATCTAAGTTAGTGATCGAAGTACGTAGCTTTCTCGGCTTAGCTGGTTATTATCAGAGATTCGTAGAAGGGTTTTTTCTCGAATCGCTATTCCATTAACTCAGCGGACTCGAAAAGATATAAAATTCGATTGGAGCGAGAAATGTGAAAAGAGTTTTCAAGAACTTATGAGGAGACTCATTTCAGCACCTGTTCTGACAATACCATTTGGCTCGGAGGGATTTGTCATATACAGTGATGCTTCAGGAAAAGGGTTAGGATGTGTTCTCATGCAACATGGGAAAGTCATAGCCTATGCCTCTCGACAACTCAAAGAATATGAGAGGAATTATCCTACTCATGATCTAGAGTTGGCAGCAGTCGTTTTTACGCTTAAGATTTGGAGGCATTACCTATATGGAGAGAAGGTGGAGATCTATACGGATCATAAAAGCCTCAAATATTTTTTTCACTCAAAAGGAACTCAACATGTGGCAAAGACGATAGCTTGAGTTGTTAAAAGATTATGATCATACCATCCAATACCATCCTGGAAAAGCAAACGTAGTAGCTGACGCATTGAGTAGAAGATCATATGCGGGTACGAGTGCAATATTGTCAACGCAAAGACCCATTTTGTATGACTTGGAAATGATGGAAATAAAGTTAAAGACTCCAGGGACCCATGTGATGATGGTGAATATACGAGTAGAACCAACTTTAATCGATAAAGTTAAAGCTGCTCAAACTACAGACCTGGAGCTGATGCATATGAAGAAGAAAATGTAAGAAGGTGCTATTCCGGAAGCAAGAATAGATGAAGAAGAAATACTTCGAGTCAACTCCAGACTTTGTGTTCCTAACGATTCTGACTTGAAGTATAAAATCATGATGGAGGCGCACAACACACTGTTTGTAATCCATATTGGGAGTACCAAAATGTATCGTGATCTTCGACATACATTTTGGTGGATCAATATAAAGAGAGAGATAGCGGGGTTTATCTCAAGGTATCTAACTTGTCAACGAGTCAAGGCGGAGCATCAAGTGCCAAAAGGTCCATTGAAACCATTTGAAATTCCAGAATAGAAGTGGGAGAACATTACCATGGATTTCGTTACTAGTATTCCCAAGGTTTCTCAAGGCATAAATGCGATTTGGGTCATTGTTGATAGATTGACCAAGTCTGCTCATTTCTTATCGATACAAAAAACTTTTACACTTGAACGTCTTGCTAGTATGTACATAAACGAGATCGTAAGATTGTATGGTATGCCAATATCCATAGATTTTGATCGAGACCCAAGATTCACTTCAAGATTTTGGGTTAGTTTTCAAAAAGCTATGGGCACAAATTACGATTTAGTTCAGTATATCATCCTCAAACAGATGGGCTGTCGGAAAGGACTATTCAAACTCTTGAAGATTTATTAAGACTCTGTGTCCTTGACTTCAAGAGAAGTTGGGACAAGTTCTTACCATTGGTGGAGTTTTCCTACAACAATAGTTATCAAGCAAGTATTGGCATGGCTCCATTTGAGGCGTTGTATGGAAGAAAGTGTCGTTCTCCAGTATGCTGGGATGAGGTAGGTGAAGTAACATTGTTGAGACCAAATTTGGTACGTATGACTACAAAAAAGATTCAAACGATCCGATAATGTATAAAAACCTCACAAGATCGACAAAAGAGTTATGTTGATCTTCATCGAAAAGACGTGGAATTCAATATTGGAGATCATGTGTTATTACATGTTGCTCCATGGAAAGGAGTTACAAGATTTGGAAACAGAGGAAAGCTCAATCCTCGATTCATTGGCCCATTTTTAATCCTCGATCGAGTAGGAACTGTGGCCTATAGACTCGCCTTACCGCCAAGTATGTCTCATGTTCATAACGTTTTTCACATATCTATGTTACGTAAATATGTGAAAGACCCGAACCATATTATTGAATTAAAACCAGACGAGATAGAGGAAGATTTAACGTATGAAGAGTTACCTGTTAAAATCTTGGATAAGAAGGATCATATTCTACGCTCTAAAGTTATACCTCAAGTCAAAGTTTTTTGGAGAAACCACGATGTGGAGGAAATGACCTGGGAGTTAGAATCTGAGATGAAATCAAGGTATCCTCACCTCTTCGATATACCAGGTATGCACCCTAATTTCGAGGATGAAATTTCATAAGAAGGGGAGGTTATAAGACCCCAACTTTTATGAAAAAAAAATAATTTTCTCGAAATATATTTTTGAATATTATGTTGTGGATTTGATATAATGTTTTAGTTGTGGGTAATATTTATAAATTTTGCAAAGTAAGCAAGTGTTTATATAATATTCGATTGGTCGGGGAATATTCGTTTTAACAGGGAATCTTCGTACGACGGCACAATCATTGGTGGGCCCCCCAACGGAAGTATTGTCGTAGTTAGAAAACGACATAATTATCTTTTTATAAAAATAACGGCTGAAGTTTTACCGTTAAACTATTGAACTACCAGGTAGTAAAAGTACAGTAATACGTGTGGTTGCATAGTATCACACGATATTGATTATTGATGCTTACGTGAGAAGTCACTGAGTTATACTCAATTATTGTTACAGTAATTACTACATCATATCTCTCATATTATTGATTCGATTATTGTCACAGTATCATCTGCATTATATGATATATTATTAAATCAATAATTGAGACGAAAAAGTTATTCATATTATTAAATTGTAATATTTACAATGTCTAGAAGTTCTGTTAAAGAGAGGTTTGGTCATCTAATTGCATGCTAATAAGGAAAAATCCTTATCGGAAAGCCTTCTCTTTCCTGGGAACGACCTGATTGTTAAATATTGTGAGTTATAATATTAATGATGATTAAGTTCGTGTTGATTAAAGATGAAATTAATAGTTCCATTGTGTTGGAATTATTAGTGTTAGTGGAAATCGACATTTATTTAGATATTAATTGATGTTTGGAAGTTATACTGACCAGTCGAGTAATTAATCGGATAAATGAGCAATTAATTACTATTAATTCACATGATTATAACTATTTGTTCACATGTATGTACTATTGATTCACATTCTTGTACTATTAGGGGATTTGGTGCAAGATTGATAATACTTGCATGACTAAGTTAAAAATAGAGGTATAGATGGAGGTACTATACTGTAATTCGTATTTTCACATGATTATAACTATTGATTCACATGATTGAACTATTGATTCACATTATTTACTATTAGGGGAGGTGGTGCAAGTTTGATAATACTTGCAAGACTAATTTAAAAATGAAAGAAAATTTGAAGGTATTGTACTGTAATATTTTGAGCCCCAAAATGTGCAATTATCGAAACTTGTGAATAGTAATCGGGTGAATAATAACCCGTGAATAGTAACTTATGAATAGTACTCCGGCACGAAAAGTGTCCCGAATACCCAAGTGAATAATACTAGAGTGAATAGTAACTGGGTGAATAGTAACCCGTGAATAGTAACTCATAAAAAAATACCAAAGAAAATGTTATTCCATGACGAGTACAAAAGAAATGATATCTCATACGAGTATAATAGAATATACGAAATTGTAAATGGATTTTCACCTACCATGCGGTAATCCACGTAGACAAATCATTTCCACAATTTAATAAAGAATAAATAAGACAGATCATTCACCATGCATGCGGTAATCCACATAGACAGGTTATTCCAACAGAATAATAAAGAATGGAATTGTGACACCCCCAAATCCGGGTTACCTGACCCCTGAATTTGGTGTTCACGATTCACACTATAATATCATTTAACTACCCATTCATATATAAATAGGAATATATAAATCATTAACATAAGTTGTTCATACATAAGTCCCAGGTTTCTAACCTTAAATTACAAACATACCCCTTAGATAAACAAAAAGGGTTTACAATACAACATAATAATAATAATGTTCTTTATAACTACTCCAGCATCTTGCCTTTGCCTTTGTTCTTCTTTGACCCGCTGGCCTCTTCGTTCCTAGCTGAAATGTTTTATTTATAGCAAGGGTGAGCAACAAATTTACCCCGCAAGTTAAGATATATAATAAATATATAAGTATTAAAATGATAGACTATCTAGTTTGATAGAATGAAACCAAAGTTCGGGGAACTTTGAAATAGCTGAACAAATTGTTATTCAATAACAAGGCTTCTCCTTTTTTTATGCAACACCGTAATTTGATAATGAAAGAGTACAACGCTTTCAAATTTCTACAAGAATCAATTCCTACACAATAACAAAGTGGAATAATTTCCAGATTTATACTGAGCGATCACACAAGATCTTTGAAATTATTTTTCTCGGGTATCCATCAAAGATTTACTTTGATATATACCAGAAGTATCAGATAACCATAAAGATTAAATCATACCTCTCTACAAGTACTTAGAGCCGGCCAACTCCTTGTATCCTATATTATGCATAATACTCAAAACGCGTGCAAAGGTCGAATTCACGACCCAAAATGTTCCCTTTATATAAAAGGTTGTTCTTCTCAGTTTTAGAATCAAGATTTTGATTTTACAACGAAATACTGTGATTTCAAATTCTATTTACTTATCGATCTTGTCGAAATAATTGGCATCAATTCTACCAATAACAATTGAATTATTTTCTTGAATTTGTCAAGTTCTAATAAATGTTTGTCTAGCTAGAATAATTAGCTAAGACATATCTCAACACAATTTGACAATGAACAGGAATTATCTGTACTGTCAATTCTAACTTCTACAGATTTGAATATTCAACAACAGTAATTCTACGAATATATATTTCTGAATCAGTAATTCAATTTGAATTATTAAGCATGCACTAACTGCGAATAATCAACAATAAATCTCTGGACGTGGCTTAATCAACAATAATTAACCACCATAACAATTGAATGAATATAACTCAAGGTTGAGTTAGGGAACTTGCCTTCCACGTTGAGTACATCTACACAATATAATTAACTGCGTTCGTATGACCTATATTCAATAATGTCGGTCTCACAATTAGCACAAACATTTATAACACATAACACTGTATTTTACAGTCAAGCTTCTCCTAGGCACATTACCACATAGCCACATTAGTGTTTATAACCTATATAAACACTTATCAAATCTAACTATTTCAGTCTGGTTGGATTTCGGTCCATTCTCGGTGTTCTGGTCACCCTATCCGACAATTAACACATTGATTGTCAATTAAACTTGGTCTCTAAGCTTCAATATTATTTTAGATAAGTCAAATATCGTTTATAATATTTTTCGAAAGCTTTTAATAATTTACAAACACTTATTATAATTTATAATAATTTTTCAAACACTTAAAATCATTTTTAAATGATTTAATTATCAAATAATCTTATCATTATTAATATTTAATAATATACAAATATTAATAACATACTTGTCAAAATATTAAAGTTATTATTAATAACTTAAAATATTTTTCAAATCATCAATATTCTTCTTAAATGATTTTTAAAATAATTAAAATCATTTTTAAATCATCACCATTAATAAATAAATATTACTATCTAAATATTAAAAGTCATTAAATATAACTTAAAATATTTTTAAATTATTTTTCTCATTTTTAAATGATTTTTAAATCAATAAAACCATTTTTAATTCATTTATTTAATATAATAATTAAATAAATCAAATATCATTAATATTACTTTATTAATGAAAATTCTCCAAAAATATTAAAAATTATATTTTATAATTTAAAATATTTTTTAACACTTTATTCTAAATAAAAATGATTTTTAAATCATTAAAATCATTTTTATCTTATTTATTTAATTTAATAATCAAATAAATTTAATATCATTAATATTAAATTATTAATAAAAATTCTCCAAAAATATTAAAAGTTACATTTTATAACTCAAAATATTTTTAAATATATTTTTCTTATTTAAAATGATTTTTCATAATATTAAATCATTTTTCTCTAATTTATTTAATAAACTAATTAAATAAATTAAATACCTTTAATATTTAAATAATTATAAATATTAAAGAAATATATTCCAATTGGTCAAAAATTATTTTTCATAATTTAAAATAATTTTTAAAACCATTTTTGGTAATTTTTAGAATTTATTTCTATTTTTAAATAATTTTCAGAATATTCAGAAAATAAAATAATTAAAACCGTCGCTATTGGTCTTTAGCGACAGAAAGCGTCGCTGTTGGTGTTCTTGAGCTCAAGAACACTGACAGCCGGCAGCTTCAAGGTGCTCGGTTTGACCGTGGATAATTCCCAATCTGTTCATGTTCTGGGCTATCTAAAACTTTGGTATTGTAGTAGTAATGTAACACTACAATACCTAATCGATACTTTGGTCAAACAACATCACAACAAGGAGATCAAAGCCTCCAAAGTTGCTGTCAGACGGTTTCTGGGTTTTCCAGAAACCCAGAAAATTCGACCAGCCACTTTCATGCACGATTTATTCTATGTTCCGGTTATTAAATGACTCGTTTGTTGGTCTACATATGTAGTACGCATGATAAGGAACACATAGAAATCAACAGATCATTTAACCAACATCACACATGCTAGATTAGTCCCGGTCAAACTCTGACAGAAACTGAGTTCATACCGATTCTGGGTTTTCCAGAAACATCAAAACAGACCGAGTGGTCTACTTTGACCACCCGTCACGCTATACTAGTTGTTCATTTATACAATCTAAAGCCATGAAATGTAAGACCATATGTCAGGATACAAGCCGGTTACAAAAACACCATTAAAACAAAATCAAATCTGTCAGATATGCTTGTTACAAAATCTTGTCATACGCTGTTTTTTTATCTCTGGGTTACCCAGATTTTTGACCGGTCATGCCCGGTCAACGGGTTTTGACCGTTTATATCTTACGATCTGGACATCAAATAGCTCTGATTTCTTTTGCAGCTTAATGACAACATACCAGGCTACAAATTCAAAACTTAAAACAACACATATCATATACTAGCAAGGATCTGTGGCGACTGACATTACTTGTCAGACCACTGAAAATGTTCAAGAACAGATTTTGAAAAACTCGATTTTATCACACTTTGATGCTATGGATCCATGATGGATCATCATAGATCAACTAAAAACATATCCTAGAATGAATCTAAACACATAAACACAATTATTATCTTAGCATACAAGATCAAAGTTGAGTTTGGTTTTATACCTTCTAGCTTTAAATTCTTGATCTTAGCTCTCAAATCTGATATTGGTTGATCTAGGGCTATTTTAGTGACTGATTTACAATGGATTTTCTGAGGTTGAGAGAGAATGAGAGTTGGTGAGAGCTTGTGTACCAAATGGTTAACTTTTATGAACTTTCTCTCTCTAAATCTTATATATATTGCTTTGATTCATTGAATGCAATGTTGTGCTGACACAAGAGGCTGATTTTGCTGAGATTTTGTGCCACCACATCAACATAGTTGGTGACCAACTCTTGATTTGGCAAGATTTACAAGTAATCTAATAAAATATCCAAAAAGGGTAATTTTGTCATTTGCAATTTATTTTAATGGCATTCTTGGAATTTGTACAAACCCTTAGGGTTTGGGGCTTGGATTAGGGTTTAAGATTTGAACCCTTTAAGTATTAAAAATTCTAGTTCCCATAATTTTCAAATTTAGGGTTCACAATTTAGATAATAAAATTCCTAAAATGCAATTAGGTTTTCTAAATAGAAAAATTAATATACAAAAATATAATTAAAGCTTTCTAATCATATTTAAGTTTAATGAACCCATAGGCTTGTCAATTAGGATTAGGGTTTCCTAATTTAGGTTTTATAATTCCCGGTTTGAAATTAGGGTTTCTCGGCGTACAATTAGGGTTTCTAACGGTACGTTAGGATTTCTAATCCTGAGATTAGGGTTTCTAATATCTTATTAGGGTTTTTAATATTAAACTTTATCCGATCAATCATTGATCAAAAATTCTATACCGTTCAAACACATACATATTAATATAATTATTTTAATTATATTTTCTATCGAATCCCGTTCTAGAAATTAGGGTTAGAGTTTATTTCTCCGTTAAGCACAACTCTACTCTAATTTTATTAGTCAATACATAAATTGACCTTTTTGATACACGTATCATAGAAACTTGTCACAAAATTGATAATCAATATTAATATTAATTAAAAAAAATCGCAAATTTTGGATTATTCGAAATCCTGGGTTATCACAGGAATAACAGAAGAATTCACCATGCATGCGTGTTGCCTCTTTTATAGTTCTAATAAAAGAGCTCTAACTCATGCAAACATACATGTGTCAACAAGTAATACAGAGTAAGTAGAGTATCGATCCCACAGAGAAAGTTGTTAAACTTAAACTATCATGCATCAATTAACTCACCGTATTTATATGCTTAGACTAATGACTAAAAGTGTTGAATTAAACTAATTGTGAATACAAACTAAAAATAAGAATACAAATGGAATAAATATAATCTAGAAATAATGGGACTCTAACTTCATTTAATATTTCATCTAATCGCCACTATCATGCAAGAAGTGTTCACATATCACAGGAAAATAACTAAGAGCACAAATAGAGTTATAACCATTTTTCATTGCACTATAACCTACTTTCACAACATCTACAGATGTTAGACTCCATTTAATCACTAATACAACAAAATCACTATATGTCTATGTAAAATTGCAATTATATTAATTTTAAGCACAAACGCTTACTCTAGCTCATACGGTGAAACAATATATGTCTATCTAGTTCACAAAATACGCAAGCCATATACAACAGCCCCATATTCTCATGTTATCATGATTACAATCCATACTTGCATGTTCATTGTCAATTCCATACAAATACTGAGACGAATGGTGATCAAGCATTCATACATGTAAAACAATCATGATAAATATCCCATATAATATGCAAAATAACCCTAACATTTAAGCGTGCAACCAAACTACATATTAAAATCCGTTAGAATCCTATAATGGAGTTTAGTTCATGACTGAACTAAAAGCCATTATGGGATCAACGCTAAACATGATCAATACGCAAATGATTAAAATTAAGAAAGATAGAACGATCAAACTTCATAGCTGAATAAAAACCAATGACAAACGCTTAAATCCTCATAGAAATCCAGTAGATAATAATGAAAATCCATAATGACAGAGAATCCCAAGAAGAATTGGAGAAGTAGACGTTTTGGCTTCGTTCTACGTTGGAATCTCTCCCAAGGTGTAAAAACCCTAGTTTCAATATGAAAAATACGTCAAAAGTATCAATCCTCCCTCTGACACACGTCAGAATCATTTTTAAAAACAAATTACACATCATTTAATTAAAATTAAAATAAAACAAAATCACAACATCAGCATCGCGCGCGGCCGCGCGCTCCTCTAGTATATCACTTGCGCGGGCGCGAGACTTGCAGAATGACTTGCCCTGTCCAGCCGACCTCTTATGCAGGCGTGCGTTTTCTATGCTTGACATGCTCGTGGCCGCGCAACTTGCAGTAAGTCGTCAGTGTCTGGCTGGGTACTTGCGCGGGTACGCGCTCCCAAGGTTGTTCTGCTGCGCGGCCGCGCGGCTTGCAATCTACAGGTTCTGGTTCTGGCTTTGCTTCTGTCCTTCTGCTGCTGCTATTTGTTCTTTCATGCTTGATCCTCTTGCTCCATGCTTGGTCTCCATGCTTCATTATACCTCCATGCCATTAACATCCCCGCTTGTGCCTCGCCTTCATGCCTCCATTGGCCTCGTGCCCTTTAATACCACCAAATTAAGCCAATTCCTGTACTTATTCACAAAAAGGAGTTTTAAGTAAATGCTATACAAAATAACATGAAATGCAACTAAAACACAATAAAATGTACTTGATATGTGCACAATTCTCATGAATTGGTATTCAATAAGTAGGTAAAAATACCACTTATCAATGCGATAGACCGCACAGAAAGGTTATTCCCAACAGAATAATAAAGAATGGAACCAGGTCCTACGTAATCCGAACAGACAGGATATTCCAATAGAATAATAAAGAATGGAACCAGGTCATGCATAATCCACACAGACATTATATTCCAACATAATAATAAAGAATGGAATAACAACAGAATTCACCAGTTATACGGTACATCGCATAGACAGGTTATTCCAACATAATAATAAAGAATAGAATAACAAAAGAATTTCACCATGTATACGGTAGTCTGCGTATACAGGTTATTCCAACAGTATAATAAGGAATGGAATAACAATAGCTCTCTTCATGAATACGAAAGAAATAATACCCATTACCTTAGAAGAAAACTGGATACTGGAATAATGAAGTAGCAGACTTCGCTTCTTCTTTCTCTCTATAGCTTCTCTCTCTATAATTTCTCTATAATAATTGTTCTTGTAAGACTCAGTGAATTGTTGAAAAATAATGAAGGAATGAGCTTCTATTTATAGGAAAATATAGTTTTCATAATTGCACATTTTGGGGCTCAAAATATTACAGTATAATACCCTCATATTTTCCTTCAGTTTTAAGTTAGTCATGCAAGTATTATCAAACTTGCACCACCTCCCCTAATAGTAAATCATGTGACTCAATAGTTCTAAACATGTGAAAAAAATAATTATAGTATAGTACATTCAACTATACCTCCATTTTTAACTTAGTCATGCAAGTATTATCAAACTTGCACCAACTCCCCTAATAGTAAATCATGTGAATCAATAGTACACACATGTGAATACATAGTTATAAACATGTGAATTAATAACAATTAATTGCTCATTTATCCAGTTAATTACCCGATTAGTCAATATAACCTCCAGACATCAATTATTATCGAAATAAATATCGATTTCCACTAACACTAATAATTCCAACACAATGGAACTATCAATTTCATCATTAATCAACACGAATTTATTCATCATTAATACTAAAACTCACAATATTTAACAACCAAGTCGTTCCCTATTGGTGCACAATTAGATTATCTAACCTCTCCTTGACAGAACTTCTAGACATTGTCAATATTGTAATTTAATAATATGAATAACTTTTTCGTCTCAATTATTGATTTAATAATATATCATATTATGCAGATGATACTGTGACAATAACCGAATCAATAATATGAGAGATATGATGTAGCAATAATTGAGTATAACTGAGTGACTTCTCACGTAAGCATCAAAAACCAATACCGTGTGCTACTATGCAATCACGCGTATTACTGTACTTTTACTACCAGATAGTTCAACAGTTTTAACGGTAACACTTTCACCGTTATTTTTATAAAAAAGATAATTTTGTCGTTTTCTTACTACGACAATACTTCCATTGTGGGTTCCACCAATGATTGTGCCGTCGTACAGATATTCTCCGATTAAACGAATATTCCCTGACCAAACAAAAATTTTATAACAACTTGCATACTTTGCAAAATTTTTACATATCACCCTTAACTTTAACTCTTTCTCAATTTAACCATTTACTAAATAATAATTATAAGAAAATTGAATACTTTCATTTCATAATTTCGGGATCTCATAAATAATACATTAATATTTTAATATTAATGATAATTATTTAAAAATAAATTTTAATTGTTTTAAATACCATTTAAAGGTAATATAAATGTTTTAAAAATAGTTTAAGTTATTAATATTTTGGCAATGGTTTCATTAATACTTTAATATTAATTAAATATTAATGATAATGAAATTACTTAATATTTAAATCATTTAATAATGATTTCGATATTTCGAAAATCATGATAAATTGTAATAATTATTTAAAAATTATTATAAGGCCATGAGAAATATACGACTGATGTTTAAGTTATCTAAATGAATATGGAACTACTGTATAGAGTCCTAGAATCGATAAATACCCGATAAAGTTGTCGCTACACCGACATATTTCAGAAATTGATCTGAACTTAGATAGGTTGACTTGATAAATGTTTATTTGTGACTCAATGTTTGTTAAACATATGTGATAATGTGATTAAGTTATGTGCTGACTGCAAATAGCAGTACTATGTGTTATAATATGTTATTCTAATCGAATGAATGATTTATTTAATGATAGGGATTGATATAAAAGATAAATCTAAGTTGTGTAAGCAGCAGACCAGGCAAGTATCTAACCTTTTGCATTTACTTTATGCAACGGATATGCGTAAGATAATATCTGAACTATTCATTTCAATTGTTCAAATATTTCAACCTTTGTATATACTTATGTAATGATTCTGTATAAGTAAGTTATTAAATTATAATTGTTGTATAAGTTCCTTAATTCTATTATTGTAGATCAAGATATATATATTCTGTTCATTAATTTCCAAGTATGGTTATACAAGTGTCCTCACTTGGATAATCATTATATTTTATCACATGTTGATACATACTTATCAATGTCCAGTATGTATACGTTGAATTAAAAGACGTCTAAGCTATTTGATCCAGCTAGACATAAATTTAAAATAGTTGTTGAACAAGATAAAACTTTATTATTATCCAACCGAATTGTTTTGGTTCGGATTTAAGACTGTTATGAACATCCCAAATGTGGGAAATTTTTATGCGCCAAGGCATACAAAAGTGAACGATAATATCGTTCTTGAATGTAGTATTGATCAATATAGGGCATCACGGGCTGATCACCCCCCATGCCCATAAGTTGTGACGATTTACAGATGAAGTTCTGTTTAACCTTTTCAAAAATATAAAATAATTTTCATAGTCTGTCAACTGATCCTCACTTATAGTCAGTACGTAGTTTCAAAAATTTGAAATCAAAATGATATGTTGTTTATTATTGGTTCAGCTTACTTCACGATTGTTGATTCGTTGTAGAAGTATCGTTCAAAGAAAACATTTAATCCTTTTAGCTAATTGTTATTGATTACTATTACTTACTGGGCACTCAAATGCTCATCCTTCCTTAATTTAAATTTTTTCAGCTAAGTGTGAACAACCTGAAGGATCTGCCAAGAACAAGGGAAAAGGGAAGGTCGCTGAATGAATGTTTATGCTATCTTATGTAATATCTAGACTTTAATAAGATAATGGTGATATATATTAATGATCATGTAACGAATGTTTAAAGGTTTCGTACTTGGGATTTGAAAACTATGATAATATGTACATTAAATTTGATAATCTATATTATTGTTATTATTATTAGTATTATTCCACTCAGAGAAATGGTATCGTAAAGCACCGAGTTTGGGTTTCAAGTACCTGAATTTGGGGGTGTCACAATTTTGCTAGTGAACAGTAAAAACGGGGGTTGTCCAGAACTTTTTTAGCACGAGAATTTTGGGGTTCGTGCCACTTATAGGGGTAGTTAGACCAAGTTATACATAAGTCATTGTCCAAAGATGAGTCAATTCCGAGTTGATATGAATTAGTTATGAATTAAACAAGTTTTGAAATCAATTATCGTTAAAGTTAAAAATACGAAGTTAGGTTCATGATTAAAGGCTAGTTAAGGTGAACTAAAGTAAGAGTCATGTGGTGACTAAATTGTATGTCGGTCTGATATAGGTTGATCAAGAGACAAAAAATTAGCGTAAAAGATAAAGACGAAAAGGAAAGTCTTCTATCCTAAACCTATGTGCTAGTATTTCTAGTCTTCTTAATGTTATTATGTGATAGTTGATATGTGAAGATGATATGTAGAAGCGTTATGTTATATTAAGAAGCATGTGTTAAGTATTGATTAAATGTTAAGTTATAATTGATATGTAATGCTACATATAATTATGTACCATTTTTGAGCATGAGTTAACATAATCGTTAATTAAAAAATATGTTAAATTAAGCATGTTAAAGTTTATATATATATGAAGGCATAAACTGCTTATGTGTCATTAACTAGACTTGTTGAGCTGTAGTGCTCATTCTTACGAATAAAAATTTATTTGCAGTTAAAGAAGAATGATTAAAAAGATCATGAACGTAAAGAAGAAGCATAGATTAGGTTTCATGTTTTATTTACTTGTATTTGTATTAAGTCATAATGACTTTTATAAATCGAACAAGTAAACCATGTAATCGAAGATTATATTAATAATATCATATTATTATCATCAGGATGGTGTTATCCATTTAATTTGATATAACTTAGAATTGTTAAAGATCTATTAATTTGAGTGAAGGTATTGGTAATATAGACTGATCATGTCATAACGATACTCTGAATTTCAGATAGATAACAAAACATTAATACAATGTTGATAAAGAACTATATATCTGAATGAGGATATTGAACAACATTGTGAGTGCTATAAGAACAAATATTTAGAACCTATGAAAAACCAAATTCATCGCAAGGTTCCTCTGTTCCAAGTACAAGTGTGTTATTAATATTGTAAAATTCAGATAAATAGGAAATATTGATATGAAGAGATATATCTATAATGATTTGTATCTAAGTAAGGGTATTGAATGATATTTGGAGTTTTGTAAGCATTGAGGTTACGCTAATGAGCGCAGGTAAGATGCCAAAATTGCTAGAATGCACCCCTCTGTTGCTAAAAACGATCTTATCATTAATGTCGTGAAACTTGATATATTAAAGTATAGAATGCTTAAATCATAAGGTTAAAAATATAACCGATATATATGGCGTCATCCATATATACGAATGAACAACAAGTTGATATTTGTAGAAAAAATGAAATCGAGATCGAGTTAAGATCTAGGGATGAAGTTAAGGGAATTTATAATTTTATAGTATGTAATAGACTAATTCAACCAATATAATTATGAGATCATTGGTTAAGTTACGAAAGATGTTGAGTTAACGTTAACTCTTATTCAGGCGGTCATCGCTCAAATTCGGGGGCGTTACAACACGTATTGCGTGCACAATTACCGTAAAAGTATTATAATAATTTTATCAAATTTAGAGGATAATATTATAGATTAAGTGAAAAAGACGAAATTATAATAAAACAAAACTTGAAGGTAATAAGAGTTCAATTGAAAAAAAAAGATTAACTATAATAATTTCCCTCAACGTTTTTTAAAATTTCATATTTAGTCTTCAAGTACAAATTTTCTCATTAGTGTTCATTCAAGTTTAAATTTTCTACAAATTATTCTTTTTTAGCATATTAGTGAAATTATAAGTCAAAACTCACATTTATATATTTGAATACACATATGATCTGTTAGTACTCTAGTTTATGCATATGTTTGATTTAATGATAAAATGAGAATTTAATGTATATTTATAAAAATAGTAACTTCTCTAAATAGTTAAAAAGACAATTTATGTAAAATGACTTGGTGTAGGGATCAAATTTTTTAGGTTAATTTAATCCTTAATATAAATGTATTGTTCCAAAGCTAAATTTGAATATTGTTCATAGAATTAAAGACCATAAAGTATTATGAGATCGTAGAACATTCAATATACTCATAAAGATCATAGGGCATGGAGACCAATCGTAGAGTCAAGCGTTCAAGGAAAGTCACTCTATTATTAAATAAATAACTCTGCGATTAAACATTTCCTATGTCGGGTTAGACAATGTTTGTGACGCCCCCAAAACAGGTATACATCACCCATCTTGAGTCGCCAAATACATGGTACAAAATTCAAATACAACTTAATTATACAACAGTTGTGTAAAATACGACAAAATATAATCTAAGAGTTTTAAAAAGAATATTGTCATCTAGACAATATCCATACTCAATGGAGTCCTCATTACATTTATTGTCACACTATTTAACAGAATTGTGAGACCTCAGATTTTGTGAATAAAGATTTAAATTTCTCAAAATATTTTTTTTGAATATTATGGTGTGGATTTGATATAATGTTATAGTTATAGGTAATATTTACAAATTTTGCAAAGTAAGCAAGTGGTTATATAATATTCGATTGGTCAGGGAATATTCATTTTAACAGGAAATATTCGTACGATGACACAATCATTGGTGGACCCCACAACGGAAGTATTGTCATAGTTAGAAAATGACAGAATTGTCATTTTATAAAAATAACGGCGAAAGTGTTACCGTTAAAACTGTTGAACTACCCGGTAGTAAAAGTAAAGTAATACGCATGGTTGCATAGTAGCACACGGTATTGATTATTGATGCTTACGTGAGAAGTCACTCAGTTATACTCAATTATTGCTACAGTAATTGCTGTATCATATATCTCATATTATTGATTAGATTATTGTAACAGTATCATTTTCATAATATGATATATTATTAAATCAATAATTGAGACGACAAATTTATTCATATTATTAAATTGCAATATTTATAATATCTAGAAGTTCTGTCAAGGAGAGGTTTGGTCATCTAATTGCGCGCCAATAAGGAGAAATTCTTATCAGAAAGCCCCCTTTTTCCTAGGAATGACCTGGTTGTTAAATATTGTGAGTTATAATATTAATGATGAATAAGTTCGTGTTGATTAAAGATGAAATTGATAGTTCCGTTGCGTTGGAATTATTAGTGTTAGTGGAAATCGACATTTATTTCGATATTAATTGATGTCTGAAAGTTATACTGACCAGTCGGGTAATTAATCGGATAAATGAGCAATTAATTACTATTAATTCACATGATTATAACTATATGTTCACATGTGTGTACTATTGATTCACATTTTTGTACTATTAGGGGAGTTGGTGCAAGATTAATAATACTTGCATGACTAAGTTAAAAATAGAGGTATAGATGGAGGTACTATACTGTAATTCATATTTTCACATGATTATAACTATTGATTCACATGATTGAACTATTGATTCACATTATTTACTATTAGGGGAAGTGGTGCAAGTTTGATAATACTTGCAGGACTAAATTAAAAATGAAGAAAAAAAGGAAGGTATTATACTGTAATATTTTGAGCCCCAAAATGTGCAATTATTGAAACTATATTTTTCTATAAATAGAAGCTCATTCTTCCTTCATTTCTCACCAATTCACTAAAGCTTTAGAGCAATTATTATAAAGAGAAATTATAGAGAGAAAGAAGAAGAGAAGTCTGCTACCTCACTATTCCAATATCAAGTTTCTTCTAATGTAAGGGGTAGTATTCTTTCGTATTCATTAAGAGAGTTATTTTCTTTCAATACTCGTAAGAGTTATTATTTCATTTTTTATTATTATGTTGGCATAACATGTCTATGAGAAGTACCACATACATGGTGAAATTCTTCTGTTATTCCATTCTTTATTATTCTGTTGGAACATCCTGTCTGTGCGGATTATGCATGACTTGGTTCCATTCTTTATTATTCTATTGGAACATCCTATCTGTGCGGATTATGTATGACCTGGTTCCATTCTTTATTATTCTATTGGAACATCCTGTTTGTGCGGATTACGCATGACCTGGTTCTATTCTTTATTATTCTGTTGGAATATCCTGTCTGTGCAGATTACGCATAACCTGGTTCCATTCTTTATTATTCTGTTGGGAATAACCTGTCTATGCGGTCTATCGCATGCCTAGTGAATTCTTCTGTTAGTCCATTTTTATTATTCTATTAGAATAACCTGTCTATGTTGATTACCGTATGCATGGTGAATGATCCTTCGTATTCATTCCTTATTAAATTGTGGAAATGATCTGTCTACGTAGATTACCGCATGGCAGGCGAAAATCCATTTATAGTTTCATATATTCTATTATACTCAGTTGGTTACAGTTTTGGCTTCTATACTCTATGAAATTAGTAGAATATCCTTGATATTTGCACTTCATCCAGTATCTTTTCATGGAAATATTCTTCTGAGCATTCTTAAATTTCACTCTACAAAAAAGTATCATGTTGACAATTTGGACGTAATTGATTTCAGGATAAATTAACTTATACTCCCTCCGTCCCATAGTTATAGGCTGATTTGTTTTGGCACATAGTTTAAGAAAATCAGTTTAAGTGATAATTTTTAACAAAATTTTTCACATATACCCCTTAATATAGAATTAATGAATAAATTAATTACTCCTTACTTATCACATTGGTACTCTTAACTTCATTGATTGCTGGTACAATTGTCTTTCATAGACAAAATATGTTCAACTAGTAAAGCCTTAAAAGTTGAATTCTTTTATTGAGAATACAACAACATTAAATGTAGTGATAAAAATAATGACATTGAAGGTTGTTTATTCAAAAAAAGAGTAATGATTGAATATTTATTATAAGGGCATAAAAGTAAAATAATGAACTAACTAAATTTTATAAATAGTAAGTAGCCTATATATTGGGACATCTCAAAATGGAAAATCAGCCTATAACTATGAGACGGAGGGAGTAAATCTTTAAAATTTATTCTTGAACTTGTTTTATTGAATTATTATGTCATTGTCATCATCCTTATGCTTATATTGTGATGAAAGTCATCTTTGGCTTACGTGCATAAATGAACTTGATATGATTATGACTAGAGATCATTCGGTATAATCACGACCTGTAATGTTATAAATGATATGGTAAAAGTCCTCAGTGGCCTGTAGTGCATTGATGGAGAGTTTTTGGAATGATTATGACCAGGGATTATTCGGTATAGTCATTACCATTGATGATTTAATGAATATCCTTGGCCTGTAGTGCAGGGATGATTCGATGATGTGATTTATTTATTAAGCAGAGTCTCAACGATAAAAATTGATGAAAACATTTTAAATTATAGAAGATAGTAGATATCATGCTCTACTTGACTCTTCTAATGGATTGCTTATTCCGCTGTAGTTAAACTTGATGTCTATTGTATTTTATCAGTTTAACATTGTTGAAGGCTAATGATAATTTATCATGCATTATCTTAGTCATAATATTTCTTACTGGGCTAGTTGAGCTCACCCTTTTGCTTTTATTGTTCTTTTTAGGAAATGAGAACGTAGTCGGGACTAGTCAGGGAATGGAGTGATGGTCCGAGATGGTGTTATAGTAGTCCTCACTATTGTATAAAATAGTGTGACAATAAATGTAATGAAGACTCTATTTGAGAGTGGATATTGTCTAGAAGGCAATATTCCTGTTTAAACTCTCAGCTATGTTTTGTCGTATATTACACGACGTTTGTATTATTAAGTTTGTATTTGTATTCTGTTCTATATATTTGGCGACTCAAGATGGGTGATGTATACTTGTTTTGGGGGCGTCACAGTTGGTATTAAAGCTTAGAGATATGATCCCTGACTGAGATGTGAGACAAGAACTAGGAGGGGAGTGATGGGGAATTCCTTCACTAGTATAACCTACCTAAGTTTATTTGCTATTTAATTGGCCGGTCAGATTATAGGGATAATATGTGATATGTTAATTAACCCTTGTTTTGTGGTAGTATTGGAAAATGGTAGCTGAAAATGTTAACAATGGAGTGAATGAGATCGTGGAGACACCTCTAATCACTAACCAGAATAATGTGATGTCAGGCGAAGAAAGAATTAGAGATATCCATGTGGTGGGTGAAGAATTGATAGTTGCACCCGAGATAGTCGCAGAGGTAGTAGCTGAGAGTGAGGAAGAAGATGAAGAAGAGGAACCTGAGGAGAATTTATTAGAAGAATTTTATGATCGAAATTTAGAATTGCAAAATCGTGTTCATGACTTAGAAGAGCAGGCTGAAGAATGGCAGGTGGTCGTGGAACAAAAGGATGCAACAATTCAAGCTTGTGTTACCCGATATATGATGCTTAAACAGAAGCACTCTTTGGCAGAGTATAAGATGATAAAGCTGGAATCTGAACTGAAAGAAGAAACAACTGAACGAGTGAGAATGAGTGATACATGGGTAAAAGCCACACGACGCGTTGATATTGTGGAAAGAGATGTCCGATCTAAGAAGGCTAAAATAGATGATATGTATTTCTCTTTTTGGACAGTAATTGAGAGAACCCAACATCGAGTTTTAAATTACCCGATACATGGCTGTCAACCCCAATTTGATACGGATCGAAGATTAATGATTCAGATCATGAAATAGGAGTACGATGAAGCAGTTGAGGGTGGAATATGCCCTATAAAAAAAATCAATTTCAACGGTAGTGATGACACCAAATGCTACCCCAGACAAGTCTAAGCCGGGTAGTTCAAGGGAGAGCAGTTGTCATGACTTCCCAACAAGTGAGGAACCCAAATGAAGTTATCACGGGTTAGTTAATTATAAATTCTTACGAAGTCTATACCTTATTAGATACCGATTCTACCCATTATTTTATCTCTCTTGCTTGCGCTCAACATATAAATTATAAATTTGACCCGAGAGAAGTTAGACTTTGACTTATTGGTTAAAACTTCGTTAGTAGAAACTTTCGCTACCTCCACTATTTATAAATCTTGTTGATTCAAATCGACACTTTCACGTTACCTGTCGATCTTATCTCTTTGAAAATACTTGTCTTCGATGTGATTTTAGGAATCGATTGGTTAACTACTCATCATTGCATAAATTAATTATTTTCATAAGGTTGTTACCTTTCATATTCCTAACCAACCTGTTATGCAAATTCAAGCAACCAAACCACTAAAGTTAATCATTGTTATATCAAGCCATAAGTAAAGAGCCCCGAGCCTTTCGCTGGTGACTTCCAAGTCTTGGGATGCATCGAAGCCAGACTTTTCGTAGGCGACGGTGTGAATGACGATGACAAGTTGATAGGTATCAATGTGATGTGTCATCCAAGTCTTGGATGAGGGTCACAGTTTTGAATGATATTTCTATTGTTAATAAATTTCCTGGCGTATTCTTGAAGACTTCTTAGCCTAACCCTAGAACGTGAAATTGAATTTTATATTGACCCCAGTACAAAAACCATTTCCAGAACCCTCAAATATTTCTTCAACTAAAATGAACGTAACATGTGCCAAAGACGTTGGCTCGAGCTGTTGAAGATTACGATCATACCATTCAATATCATTGTGGAAGAGAGAACGTGGTAGCTGACGCGTTGAGTAGAATATCGTATGCGTTTACGAGTGCGATGTTGTTAACACAAAAACCCATTTCGTATAACTTACAAATGATAAAGATAGAGTTAAAAACTCTAGGGACCCACATGAAGATAATGAATATACGAATAGAATCGACTTTAATCGATAAAGTTAAAGCCGCTCAAGCTACACACCCGAATCTGATGAATGTGAAGAAGGTTCAAGAAGGCGTTATCTCAACCCTCAATTTAATTGCCCCATTTAAAATCCTCGATCGAGTAGAAACTGTGGCCTATAGACTCATTTTACCACCAAATATATCGCGTGTTCATAACGTTTTTCACTTATCGTTGTTAGTAAAAAACTTAGTCTTGGGGGACTTTGGAGCCAAATTTTGGAATAATTAATGAATTTAAAAAATTATGAAATCATGGGGGGATTTATAGAGCATGTTACAAGCTTTCCATAGCCTCAAAAACGGACTAATTTCGATAACGGATGAAGAAGTTATGAAGATTTGAAGTATGTGTGTCAAAAGTTGTAAAATATAGAAAATTGAAGTTAAGTGCCAAAAATCGAGCGTCTAGGCACTAGGCTTGGCGTTTAGAATCTGTTCTTGGGCGCCTAGCGATGATTCGATGATGTGATTTATTTATTAAGATGAGTCTCAGCGATAAAAATTGATGAAAACATTTTAAATTATAGAAGATAGTAGATATCATGCTCTACTTAAATCTTCTAATGGATTGCTTATTCCGCTGCAGTTAAACTTGATGTCTATTTATCCTACATTATCTTAGTCATAATATCTTAGTCATAATATTTCTAATGGATTGCTAATGATAATTTATCCTACATTATCTTAGTCATAATATTTTTTATTGGGCTAGTTGAGCTCACCCTTTTGCTTTCATTGTTCTCTTCAGGAAATGAGAACGTAGCCGGGATTAGTCGGGGAATGGAGTGATGGTCTGAGATGGTGCTATAGTAGTCCTCATTATTCTATAAAATTGTGTGACAATAAATTTAATGATGACTCTATTTAGGAGTGGATGTTGTCTAGAAGGCAATATTCCTGTTTAAACTCTCAGCTATGGTTTGTCGTATATTACACGACGTTTGTATAATTAAGTTTGTATTTGTATTCTGTACTATGTATTTGGTGACTCAAGATGGGTGATATATACCTGTTTTGGGGGCGTCACAAGAATAGTGAGGACTACTAATGTTATCATCTGAACCGTCACTTCGTTGCCCGACTAGTCCCAGCTACGTTCTCATTTCCTGAAGAGAACAGTGAAAGAAAGGGTGAGCTCAACTAGCCCAGTAAGAAATATTATGACTAAGATAATACAGAATAAATTATCATTAGCCTTCAACAATGTTAAACTGATAGAATATAATAGACAACAAGTTTAACTGTAGCGGAATAAGCAATCCATTAGAAAAGTCAAGTAGAGCATAAAATCTACTATCTTCTATGATTTAAAAAGTTTTTCATCAACTTTATCGCTGAGACTCAGCTTAATAAATAAAATCAAATCATCCCTGCATCACGGCCAATGATATTCATGTAATCATCAATGGTCATGACTATACCGAATAATAAAGATCATTCACCATGCACGCGGTAATCTACATAGACAGGTTATTCCAACAGAATAATAAAGAATGGAATAACAGAAGAATTCACCAGGCGTGCGTAATTCGCACAGACAGGTTATTCCAACAGAATAATAAAGAATGGAACCAGGTCATGCGTAATCCGCACAGACAGGATATTCCAACAGAATAATAACGAATTGAATAACAACAGAAGTCACCAGGCATGCGATAGACCGCACAGACAAGTTATTCCAATAGAATAATAAATAATGGAATAACAGAAGAATTTCACCATGTATGCAGTACTTCGCATAGACAAGTTATTCCAACATAATAATAAAGAATGGAATAATAACCCTTACGAGTATTGAAAGAAAATAACTCTCTTCATGAATATGAAAGAATAATACCCCTTACCTTAAAAGAAGACTGGATACTGAAATAGTAAGGTAGCAGACTTCTCTTCTTCTTTCTCTCTATAATTTCTCTATAGCTTTAGTGAATTGGTGAGAAATGAAGGAAGAATGAGCTTCTATTTATAGGAAAATATAGTTTCGATAATTGCACATTTTGGTGCTCAAAATATTACAATATAATACATTCCTCTTTGTCTTCATTTTTAATTTAGTCCTTCAAGTATTATCAAACTTGCACCACCTCCCCTAATAGTAAATAATGTGAGTCAATATTTCAATCATGTGAATCAATAGTTATAATCATGTGAAAATTTGAATTACAGTATAGTACCTTCAACTATACCTCTATTTTTAACTTAGTTATGCAAGTATTATCAATCTTGCACCACCTCCCCTAATAGTACAAGACTGTGAATCAATAGTACACACATGTTGTGACGCCCCAAAATAGGTATACATCACCTATTTTGAGTCGTCAAATACATGATACAAAAATTCAGATACAAACTTAAATATACAACATTAGCTGTGAGTTTTAATACAATCATTGTCTTCTAGACATTACACAAATTCAAAATAAGTCCTCAATACATTTATTATCATACTATTTCATAGAATAGTGAGGACTACTAATACTATCATCTGGTCCGTCACTCCGTTCCCTGACTCATTCCAGCTATATTCTCATTTCCGGAAGAGAACAGTGAAAGAAAGGGTGAGCTCAACTAGCACAGAAAGAAATATTATGACTAATATAATGCAGGATAAATTATCATTAGTCTTCAATAATGTTAAACTGATAAAATACAATAGACGTCATGTTTAACTGCAGCGGAACAAGCAATCCATTAAAAGAGTCAAGTAGAGAATAAAATCTACTATCTTTTATGATTTAAAAAGGGTTTTTCATCACTTTTTATCGCTTAGACTCAGCTTAATAAATAATCCACATCATCCCTGCACTACGGCCAAGGATATTCATTAGGGTCACGACCACAAATTATCAATGCACTATGGGCCAAGGATATTCGTGTATTCATTAATGGTCATGATCATGCCAACAACTGTCCATCAATGCACTATGGGCTAATGAGGACTTTTACCACATCATTTGTAACATTACGGTCATGATTACACCGAATAATCCCTTGTCATAATCATACCAAGTCCATCTATGCAATACAGGCTACAGATGACTTTCAACATAATATAAACATGAGGATGATGACAATGATATAAGAATTCAATATAACAAATTAAAGAATTAATTTAACCAAGAACTAATTACGTCCAAATTGTCAACATAATACTTCTTTGTAGTGTAAAATTCAAGAATGCTCAGAAGAATATTTCTATGAAAAGATACTGGATGAAGCGCAAATATCAAGGATATTCCACAAATTTCATGGATTATATAAGTCAAAACTTTAAGCAACTGAGTATAATAAAGAATGGAATAAAAAAAGAAATCACCAGGCATGCGATAGACCGCATAGGCAGGTTATTCCAACAGAATAATAAAGACGGAACCAGGTCCGGCGTAAAATGCACAGACAAGATATTCCAACAGAATAATATAGACGGAACCAGGTCCGGCGTAAAATGCACAGACATGATATTCCAAAAGAATAATAAAGACGGAACCAGGTCCGGCGTAAAACGTTCTGATAGGATATTCCAATAGAATAATAAAGACGGAACCAGTTCCGGCGTAAAGCACAGATAGGATGTTCCAACAGAATAATAAAGAATGGAATAACAGAAGAATTTCACCATGTATGCGGTACTTCGTATAAACAGATTATTCCTGTATAATAATAAAGAATGGAATAACAGAAGTTCTATTCATGAAGACGAAAGAAAGAAATAATACCCCTTACCTCAGAAGAAACTGGATACTGGAATAGTGAGGTAGCAGACTTCTCTTCTTCTATAGATTCTCTTTCTATAGCTTCTCTCTATAATTTTTCTCTATAATAATTGCTCTATAGATTTAATGAATTGGTTAAAAATGAAGGAAGAATGAGCTTCTATTTATAGAAAAATATAGTTTTGATAATTGCACGTTTTGGGTCTCAAAAAATTACAGTACAATACCTCCAACTTTTCCTTTATTTTAAATTTAGTCATGCAAGTATTATCAAACTTGCACCACCTCCCCTAATAGTAAATAATGTGAATCAATAGTTCTAGACATGTGAAAATATGAATTACAGTATAGTACCTCCATCTATACCTCCATTTTTAACTTAGTCATGCAAGTATTATCAATCTTGCACCAACTCCCCTAATAGTAACAAGAATGTGAATCAATAGTACACACATGTGAACAAATAGTTATAATCATGTGAGTTAATAGCAATCAATTGCTCATTTATCCGGTTAATTACCCGATTGGTCAATAAAATCTCCAGACATCAATTATTATCGAAATAAATGTCGATTTTCACTAACACTAATAATCTCAACACAATGGAACTATTTTTATCAACAATATAAATTTTGAAATTTTGAAGTTTGACTTTTCCCAAAAAAGTCAACTGTTGACTTTTTAACCAAAAAGTTGATCCCGAAAAATTTTGTGTTTATAGTCTAGTCTTACTAATTTCATCATTCCGGACTCAAATATCACGTCCGCGTCTCCAAATTCAACTCCGAATTCAACTTCAATTTTTTAAATAACATTCATCACTAATATTATAATTCACAATATTTATCAACCAGGTAGTTCCTAGGAAAGAGTAGGCTTTCCAATAAGGATTTCTCCCTATTGGCGCGCAATTAGGTGACCAAACCTCTCCTTGGCAGAACTTTTAGATATTGTAAATATTGCAATTTAATAATATGAATAACTTTGTCGTCTCAATTATTGATTTAATAATATATCATATAATGCAGGTGATACTGTGACAATAATCGAATAAATAATATGAGAGATATGATGCAACCGTTACTATAGCAATAATTGAGTATAACTGAGTGACTTCTCACGTAAGCATCAATAATCAATACCGTGTGCTACTATGCAACCATGCGTATTACTGTACTTTTACTACTGAGTAGTTCAACAGTATTAACGGTAAAACTTCCACCGTTATTTTCATAAAAATATTTTTGTCGTTTTCTCAATTTGACAATAATTTTGTTGTGGGGTCCACCATTGACTGCGTCGTTATATGAATATTTCCTGCTAAAACGAATATTCCCCGACCAATCGAATATTATAAAACAACTTGATTACTTTGACAAATTTGTAAATACTACCCACAACTATAATATTATATATAATTCATTCTATAATATTCAAAAATGATATTTATAGAAAAATCATCTTTATTAAAAAGTTGGGGTCTTACACATGTGAACAAATAGTTATAATCATGTGAATTTATAGCAATTAATTGCTCATTTATCTGGTTAATTACCCGATTGGTCAATATAACCTCCAGACATCAATTATTATCGAAATAAATGTCAATTTTCACTAACACTAATAATTCCAACACAATGGAACTATCCATTTCATCTTTAATCAACATGAACTTATTAATCATTAATATTATAATTCATAATATTTAACAACTTGGTCGTTCCAGGAAAGAGGGGGCTTTCCGATAAGGAATACTCCTTATTGGCGCACAATTAGGTGACTAAACCTCTCCTTGACAGAACTTCTAGACATTGTCAATATTGCAAATAATAATATGAATAACTTAGCCGTCTCAATTATTGATTTAATAATATATATTATGCAGATGATACTGTGACAATAATTGAATCAATAATATGAGAGATATGATACATCAATTACTGTAGCAATAATTTAGTATGTCAGGAATAATCATATGAATGATATTCCTATTTATATATGATTTGATTATGATATATATGAATGAATATGCAAGTATGCTTGCTTTAAGAAAAGTTGTAAAGTCCTTTAATATATAATAGAAACACATGTACAAGGACTTAGAATGAATTGATCAAATATGTTAGGTTGATCCTACATAAGCAAAACAGCTCTGTAAAGTCTTTAAAAAGAAATGATGTACAAGGACTATAAACATAGAAAGATCAAACATGTTAGGTTGATCTTATGATGTAATAGATAGGCTTGTCTGATCATCGGGCACTACACCAGAAATCGTATTCTGCAAGGAGAGTCAAGGATAACTAGAGAGCTATCGATGCAGAATCGTAGTCTGCAAGATAGTAGATCTCGGAGTTCGTAGACTTCCAGGAGAGATGAGGAAGGATCATAGTGTGTCGAGTAAAGCTTCCTCGGAGCCGTAGTCTGTTGAGTAAGTTATGTTCAGAATCGTAGAGACAGCCTGCCTACGAGCCGACCAAGCATCTGCCAAAGTCAAGTCAAGAATCGTAGACTACACTCGGAGTCATAGAGTCTACTTACGGCCAAGTAAAGGATAGTAGATTACACTTAGAATCGTAGAGTCTACTGATCGTATCAAAGGCAAAAATCATAGTCAAGCAAGATCAGATGAAGACAACAAGCATAGCGAAGCTGAATCGTAGAGTGCAGAACTAAGATCTCAACAGACGTGCTCAAAAATCCAAAGAAGAATCGTAGAACAAACACAATTCTCAACAATTGAGTACTCCCAGAATGTCCAAAGGATTGAAGCCTCTAGTTGGTACTGTAAGGATACATCTCACCTAAAGGAAGCCAGAGAGCACTCAACGAAAGGCCTGCAAGCTATCAGAAGATCTAAGCATCAACTAAATCAGCATCCAGATTGAGTTGTGAAGCCATTCATGGTAAAGTCTTCCACAAGATGATCATAAGAAGACTTCAGTAGCTGACTAAGAAAAGTCAGCTTGTGCAGTAGCTATCAAGTAGAAAGATGACAATGATCTTGTAAGTAACAAGGATAGTAGTGTTTGCCAAATGAAGAAGGGACTGATGGAGTATATACAAAGATACTGGTCTGCCTCTGAAGAACAAGGCTAAAGTGATTAAGCATTGGGCCAATCTATTGATGATAAGTGAATGGGAGATCACAAGGAGAAAGCAAGCTGGACACGGCACAAATCTGAAGTGTCTTGTTATTCAGAAGGGGCTAGAGCAAGGAGTCAAGCCATCAGTATCTAAGAACAATTGAGGCAAACAGAAGTGTTGAAGCACTGCACAAAAGAAGGAAGAGTTATTTTTCACTAGAGATTAAGTGAACACTCTTCAAGATCATAGTTTTGACTCTACATGTCAATAAGCATCAGTCAATAAGACACTACGATCAGGTCAAAGAGGAAGTGCATCAGAATCATTGAGTTCGAACAACTAAGGATTAAAGCATTGGCAACGGTTCAATCTGAAGGTTGGTATTCAGACAAAAGCTTATTGAGAGCATCGATGCAAGGACAACCTCTGATCAAGAAATCAGAAGGGAGAAATAAAGTCGACGACCTGCCCGAGACATCAAAGTAACATATCTAACAGGGCAGATAAAACAGTAGACTGCAGTGTCAGAAAGTCAGAAAAAGATGTCATATCACATCTGCAGTCTGCACCAAATAACTCGAGATCTGCGAAACAATTTGAATAGCTTTCAATGGCTACTTTCCAACGGGAAGATTGGGAAGCAATATAAATCAACAGAGCTTCAAAGATCAAGAGTTGTTGATTTTTACTAAGTTGTAAAATCATTGAGTTGTTGGGAATGCTATTGTTGACTCTACGAATTCCACCAAGATCAACAGAACAAGTCTCAGTGACAGTGAGACTACCAAGGTGGAAGTGAAGCAGCTTTAAAGAAGAACTCAAATAGATCAAAGCTTCACTCAACAAAGATGAGAATGCCACTAAAAATGGCAGCCAAGCTGAGAGCCGAAAAGGCCAAGAAGATAGCATTCAGGAAAGTGGCTGAGTACAAAGAAGATCAAGAGAGCCACTTTACGAATCACCATGAACTGAAAGCTGAAACTGAAAAAATGCATAATCATGTCTGCAAAGTATTCAAGAAGGGTTCAGGGATTGCTAAGTGCCGGACAAAGTCTACTAAAAGCACAAAGACTTAGCAAATCCAGATGGTGATGGTGCACAATTGATACTAGATGAAGTTGAGCAGAAAAGAGTGAAGATCAGCTGCACCAAAGATGTGGTCCAAACTCGAAGCAGAAAGCAAAGAGGACCACACCAAGCTACTAAGTACAAAAGATGTTCAGAGCCTAATGACATCTTAGCTCGAGATTTGCGAAGCATTTTAAAGAGCTTTCAACGGCTACTTCTCAATGGAAAGATTAAGAAGGAGTATAAATAAGCTAGAGCTTCAATGATCAAGTGCTTGCTGATGTTTGCTATGTTGTAGAATCGTTGAGTTGGTTGAATGTTATTATTGACTCTACGAGTTCCACGAAAAGATTAAAAGATCAAGTCTCAATGACAGTGAGACTACATAGGTGGAAGTGAAGCAGCTTTGTAGAAGGACTTAAACAGACTAAAGCTTCACTCAACAAAGATGAGAATGCCACTGTAAATGGCAGCTAAGCTGAGATCCAAGAATGTAAGACCCCAAATTTTATGAATAAAGATGAATTTTCTATAATTATCATTTTTGGAATAAATTTGATATAATGTTATAGTTGTGGGTAATATTTATAAATTTTACAAAGTACGCAAGTTGTTATATAATATTCGATTGGTCGGGGAATATTCGTTTTAAACAGGGAATATTCGTACGATGGCACAATCATTGGTGGACCTCACAACAGAATTATTGTCAGATTGAGAAAATGACAAAAATATTTTTATGAAAATAACGACGGAAGTTTTATCGTTAACTGTTGAAATACCTGATGTTAAAAGTACAGTAATACGCGTGGTTGTATAGTAGCACACTGTATTGATTATTGATGCTTACGTGAGAAGTCATTCAGTTTTTTTCAACTATTGTCGATATTTTATATATTATTAAATTAATAATTGAGAAGATAGAGTTATTAAGATTATTATTTGCATTATTAACGATGTCTAGAAGTTCTGCCAATGAGAGGTTTGGTCACCTAATTGCGCGCCAATAGGGAGAAATCCTTATTGAAAAGCCTCCTCTTTCCTGGGAATGACCTGGTCGATTAATAGTGTGAATAATAATAATGATGATGAAGTTTTATTTTATTAGTATTATTAATGTAATAAAACAGAAAAGCTTTTTATATAAAACAGAATACTTTTATAAAGTTATTCGTTTTATTAGGCTAATAGTAAAATCTTTTTATATAAAACAGAATACTTTTATAAAGTTATTCGTTTTATTAGATAATAATTAGAATATATTATATTTTATTACTCATAGTGTTTGCATAGTGCCTGCATAGTGTTTGCATAGTAAAATCTTTTTAAAAGTTATTCATTTTATTAGATTATAAATAGAATATATTATATTTTATTGTAAACCAATCTGGACCGTCCGTTTAAAGTAAATCGACCTGGACCGTTCATGGATTGGTTACTATTTAGTCCATTCTTCTATAAATAGAAGCTCATTCCTTCATTATTTCTTACGAATTCACTGAAACTCTAGAGAGAGAAACTGTAGAGAGAATTATTCTTCTATCTTGAGCGTATTTCTTTAGCATTTAAGAAAGCTTTGAGCGTAGTGCAAGTTTCTTCAAGTATATCCTCGCCCTACTGTCGGAGTACTCATCTTTATAAGGTAAGGGGTATTTTTTTTCATATTCATGAAGAGAACTTCTGTTATTCCATTCTTTATTATTCTGTTGGAATAACCTGTATACGTGGTCTACCCTATACTTGGTGATTTCTGTTGTTATTCCATTTGTTATTATTCTGTTGGAACATCTTGTCTGTGCGTTATACGTCGGACCTTGTTCCGTCTTTATTATTCTATTAGAATATCTTGTCTGTGCACTTTACGCCGGACCTGGTTCCGTCTTTATTATTTTGTTAGAATATCCTGTCTGTGCATTTTACGCTGGACCTGATTCCGTTATTTATTATTCTGTTGGAATAACCTGTCTATGCAAAGTACCGCATTCATGGTGATTTTTGTTGTTATTCCATTCTTTATTATTCTGTTGGAATATCCTGTCGGTGTATATTACGCCTGACCTGATTCCGTTATTTATTATTCTATTGGAATAACCTGTCTATGCGAAGTAACGCATGCATGGTGATTTCTTTTGTTATTCTATTCTTTATTATACTCAGTTGGTTAAAGTTTTGACTTCTATACTCCATGAAATTGGTGGAATATCCTTGATATTTGCGCTTCATCTAGTATCTTTTCGTGGAAATATTCTTTTGAGCATTCTTAAATTTTACTCTACAAAGAAGTATCATGTTGACAATTTAGATGTTATTAGTTCCTGAATAAATTAATTCTTGAACTTGTTTTTATTGAATTCTTATATCATTGTCATCATCCTCATATTTATATTTTGTTGAAAGTCATCTGTGGCCTGTAATGAATAGATGGAATTGGTATGATTATGACCAGGGATTATTCGGTGTAATCATGACCGTAATATTACAAATGATATGGTAAAAGTCCTCATTTTCCCGTAGTATATTGATGAACAGTTGTTGGCATGATCATGACCATTGATGAATACACGAATATCTTTGGCCCGTAGTGCATGGATAATTTGTGGTTGTGATACTTATGAATATCCTTGGCCGTAGTGCAGGAATGATGTGGATTATTTATTAAGCTGAGCCCCAGCGATAAAAGTAATGAAAAACCTTTTAAATCATAAAAGATAGTAGATTTTATTCTCTACTTGACTCTTTTAATGGATTGCATGTTCCGCTGTAGTTAAACTTGATGTTTATTGTATTTTATAAGTTTAACACTGTTGAAGACTAATAATAATTTATTCTGCATTATCTTAGTCATAATATTTCTTACTGGGCTAGTTGAGCTCACTCTTTTTTCACTATTCTCTTCAGGAAATGAGAACGTAGCCGGGACTTGTCGGAAACAGAGTGACGGTCCAGATGATAGTATTAGTAGTCCTCACTATTCTGTTAAATATTGTGACAATAAATGTAATGAAGACTTATTCTGAGAGTGGATATTATCTAAAAGACAATGTTTGTATTAAAACTCACAGCTCTCTTGTTGTATATTAAAGATTGTATTTATATTCTGTACCATGTATTTGGCGACTCAGAATAGGTTATATATACCTATTTTGGGGGCATCACAGTTGGTATCAAAGCTTAGGGATATGATCCCTGGCTAAGATGTGAGACTAGAACTAGGAGGGGAGAGACGAGGAATTCTTTCGCTAGTATGACCTACATAAGTTTATTTGGTTTAATTGGTCGGTCAGAGTATAGGGATAATATGTGATATGTTAATTAACCCTTGTTTTGTGGTAGTATTTGAATATGGCATCCGATAATGTTGAGAACATCAATGGAGCACATGAGACCGTTGAGTCTCCACAAATTAATAACCAGGACAATGTGCATCAGGAAGGCGACAATCCTCATGCAAACAACAACACTGACCAAATGACGCGAATATTTCTAAGAGGTTTGAAACCTGAGATATGTCAATATCTTATCTCTCATAAACTGTGTTTGTATTCAAATGTTGTTAATAGGGCTCAGTTATTGGAGCGCGATAATGAGTCAACCCAACCAAAAGAGAGCAGCCGACAAAATGATAATACCAGTGATAACAGTCATTGAAGCGGTGACAATAAGCGTGGAATGAATCAACATGCTAGAAATGGTAACCAATTCGGTGGTAATCATGGCCTAAACAATAAGAATGGACATTTCAAGAAGATGAGATTCAATAATAATGGAAAGACGTCAGCACCAGCACCCGTGGTTAAGGAAGAAGAACGACCACCTATCATATGCTTTCAATGCGGAGGGGAAGGACACATCAGTCCAAACTACGCGATGCCATCCAAAGCATGTTATAATTGTGGAAGAGAAGGTCACCTAGCCCGATTTTGTTGTTCACCTAAGACAAGTACAGCTAGGATGGAGGCACCAAAGGACGTCCCAGAAAAGTCAAATCCAGTAGTGCAAGGGAGAGCGTTTATCGTGACCTCTCAGAAAGCAAGGAACCCGAACGAGGTTATCACGTGTAAGCTTATTATAAACTCTAGCGAAGTTTATACCTTATTTGATACCGGTTCTACCCATTCTTTTATTTCACCTACTTGCGCTCAACGTTTAAATTTTACTCCGGAGAAATTAGACTTTGACTTATCTGTTGAAACTCCGTTTGAAGAAACCTTCATTACATCCACTATTTATAAGTCTTGTTTGGTTCAAATCGGTACCCTCACAATACCTGTCAATTTTATTTCATTGAAAATACTTGCATTTGACGTAATTCTAGGGATTGATTGGTTAACTACTCATCATGCAAAAAATGATTTTTTTCGTAAGGTTGTTAGCTTTCATATTCCTAACCAACCTATTATGCGAATTTAAGCAACCAAACAATTAGAATCAATCACTGTCATCTCAAGCCATAAAGCTATTCGTTTATTGAAAAACGGATGTCAAGCTTTCTTAGCTCATGTCACGGATCTAAACAAAAATACGTCAGTTTTGAATGATATTTCTATTGTTAATGAATTTCCTGACGTATTCCCTGAAGAACTTCCTGGCCTACCCCCAGAACGTGAAATTGAATTTTGTGTCGACCTTGAACCTGGTACAAAACCCATTTCCAAAGTCCCATATCGAATGGCTCCTATTAAACTTCAGAAGTTAAAGACCCAACTGCAGAAATTGTTAGACATTGACTTTATTCACCCTAGTACTTCTCCTTGGGGTGCCTCTGTTCTATTCGTGAAGAAGAAAGATGGGAGTATGCGACTTTGTATTGATTATCGGGAGTTGAATCATGTCACCATCAAAAATAGGTACCCATTACCACGTATTGATGACCTGTTTGACCAGTTGCAAGACGCCAAATTCTTTTCAAAGATTGATCTTCGTTCCAGATATCACCAATTGAAGATTAGAACCGATGACATTCCAAAGACGGCTTTCAGAACTCGGTACGGGCATTATGAATTCCTAGTTATGTCTTTTGGATTGACCAATGCTCCTGCTGCCTTCATAGATATGATGAACCGAGTATTCAAGGAATATTTTGATCACTTTGTGGTCGTCTTTATTGATGACATCCTTATTTATTCCAAAATCTGTGAAGATCATGAGCAACACTTGAGGCTGATACTTCAAAAGCTTCGTGAATATATGCTTTATGTCAAGTTGAAGAAATGTAAGTTCTAGCTGGAGGAAGTATCATTCCTTGGGCACGTGGTATCAAGTCATGAGATATCTGTTGACCCAGCAAAGATTGAAGCTATTCAAAGCTGGGAGCAACCTAAATCAGTGACCGAAGTACGTAGCTTTCTCGGCTTAGCTGGTTATTATCGGAGGTTCATAGAAGGGTTTTCTCGAATCGCTACTCCCTTAACTCAGTTGACTCGAAAAGATACAAAATTCGGTTGGAGCGAGGAATGTGAGAAGAGTTTTCAAGAACTCAAGAGAAGACTCATTTCAGCACCTGTTCTGACAATACCATCTGGCTCGGAGGGATTTGTCATCTATAATGATGCTTCAACAAAAGGGTTAGGATGTGTTCTCATGCAACATGGGAAAGTCATAGCCTATGCCTCTTGACAACTCAAAGAATATGAGAGGAATTATCCTACTCATGATCTAGAGTTGGCAGCTGTTGTCTTTGCACTTAAAATTTGGAGGCATTGCTTGTATGGGGAGAAAGTGGAGATCTTTTCGGATCATAAGAGCCTCAAATATTTCTTCACTCAAAAGGAACTAAACATGCGATAGCGACGTTAGCTTGAACTATTGAAAGATTATGATCATACCATCCAGTACCATCTTGGAAAAGCAAACGTGGTAGCTGACGCATTGAGTAGAAAATCATATTCGGGTACGAGTGTGATATTATCAACGCAAAGGCCCATTTTATATGACTTGCAAAGGATGGAGATAGAGATAAAGACTCTAGGGACCCAAGTGATGATGGAGAATATACGAGTGGAACCGACTTTAATCGATAAAGTTAAAGCTGCTCAAGCTACAGACCTGGAGCTGATGCATACGAGGAAGAAAGTACAAGAAGGTGCTATGCCAGAAGCAAGAATCAATGAAGAAGGAATACTTCGAGTCAACTCCAGACTTTGTGTTCCTAACGACCTTGAGTTAAAGTATAAAATCATGATGGAGGCGCACAACACACCATTTGCAATCCATCATCTTGGGAGTACTAAAATGTATCATGATCTTCGACATACATTTTGGTGGGGCAATATGAAGAGAGAGATAGCGCTTTTTATCTCAAGGTGTCTAACGTGTCAATGAGTCAAGGCGGAGAATTAAGTACCAAAAGGTCCATTTCAACCAATTGAAATTCCATAATGGAAGTGGGAGCACATTACCATGGATTTCGTTACTGGTCTTCCCAAGGTTTCTCAGGGTATAGATGCAATTTGGGTCATTGTTGATAGATTGACCAAGTATGCTTATTTCTTACCTATACGAGAAACTTTTACACTTGAACGTCTTGCTCGTATGTACATAAACGAGGCTGTAAGATTGCATGGTATGCCAGTATCCATAGTTTCTAATCGAGACCCAAGATTTACTTCACGATTTTGGGTTAGTTTGCAAAAAGCTATGGGCACGGATTTACGATTTAGTTCGGCATATCATCCTCAAATGGACGGACAATCAGAGAGGATTATTCAAACTCTTAAAGATTTATTAAGACTATGTGTCCTTGACTTCAAGGTAAGTTGGGACAAGTTCTTACCATTGGTGGTGTTTTTCTACAACAACAGTTATCAAGCAAGCATTGGCATTACTCCATTCGAAGCGTTGTATGGAAGAAAGTGTCGTTCTCCAGTATGTTGGGATGAGGTGGGTGAAGCAACGTTGTTGGGACCGGAGTTGGTACGTATGACTATGGAAAAGATTCAAACGATCCGACAACGTATAAAAACCTCATAAGACCGACAAAAAAGTTATGCTGATCTTCATCGAAAGGACATGGAATTCAATATTGGAGATCATGTGTTGCATGTTGCTCCATGGAAAGGAATTACGAGATTTGGAAAGAGAGGAAAACCCAATCCTCGATTCATTAGCCCATTTTTAATCCTCGATCGAGTAGGGACTATAGCCTATAGACTCGCTTTACCGCCAAGTATGTCTCGTGTTCATAACGTTTTTCATATATCCATGTTACGTAAATATGTGAAAAACCCGAACCACATTTTTGAGTTAGAACCAGACGAAATAGCGGAAGATTTAACGTATGAAGAGGTTCCTGTTCAAATCTTGGATAAGAAGGAACATATTATATGCTCTAAGGTTATACCTCAAGTCAAAGTTTTATGGAGGAACCACGATGTTGAGGAAATGACCTGGGAGTTAGAATCTGAAATAAAATCAAGGTATCCTTACCTCTTCGAGATATCAGGTACGTACCCTAATTTTGAGGGCGAAATTTCATAAGAAGGGGAGATTGTAAGACCCCAACTTTTATGAATAAAGATGAATTTTCTATAATTATCATTTTTGGAATAAATTTGATATAATGTTATAATTGTGGGTAATATTTAAAAATTTTGCAAAGTACGCAAGTTGTTATATAATATTCGATTGGTCGGGGAATATTCGTTTTAAAAAGGGAATATTCGTACGATGACACAATCATTGGTGGACCCCACAACAGAATTATTGTCGGATTTAGAAAACGACAAAAATATTTTTATGAAAATAACGGCGGAAGTTTTACCGTTAATTGTTGAAACACCCGGTGTTAAAAGTACAGGAATACGCGTGGTTGTATAGTTGCACACAGTATTGATTATTGATGCTTACGTGAGAAGTCATTCAATTTTATTCAATTATTGTCGATATTTTATATATTATTAAATCAATAATTGAGATGAAAGAGGTATTAATATTATTATTTGCATTATTAACAATGTCTAGAAGTTCTGCCAAGGAGAGGTTTGGTCACCTAATTACGCGCCAATAGGGAGAAATCCTTATTGGAAAGCCCTCTCGTTCCTGGGAACGACCTGGTCGATTAATAGTGTGAATAATAATAATGATGACGAAATTTTATTTTATTAGTATTATTAATGTAATAAAACAGAAAAACTTTTTATATAAAACAGAATACTTTTATAAAGTTATTCATTTTATTAGGCTAATAGTAATATCTTTTTATATAAAACAGAATAATTTTATAAAGTTATTCATTTTATTAGACACTAATTAGAATATATTATATTTTATTATGCATAGTGTCTGCATAGTAAAATTTTTTTAAAAGTTATTCGTTATATTATATTATAAATAGAATATATTATATTTTATTGTAAACCAATCTGGACCGTCCGTTTAAAGTAAATCGATCTGGATCTTTCATGGTTTGGTTACTATTCAGTCCATTCTTCTATAAATAAAAGTTCATTCCTTCATTATTTCTTACGAATTCACTGAAACTCTAGAGAGAAAAACTGTAGAGAGAATTATTCTACTATCTTGAGCATATTTCTTTAGCGTTTAAGAAAGCTTTAAGCGTAGTGCAAATTTCTTCAAGTATATACCCGCCCTACTGTCGGAGTACTCTTCTTTATAAGGTAAGGTGTATTTTTTTTTTTTCATATTCATGAAGAGAACTTCTGTTATTCCATTCTTTATTATTCTGTTGGAATAACCTGTATACGCAGTTTACCCTATACTTGGTGATTTCTGTTGTTATTCCATTTGTTATTATTCTGTTGGAACATCTTGTCTGTGCGTTATACGCCGGACCAGGTTCTGTCTTTATTATTCTGTTGGAATATCCTATTTGTGCGTTTTACGCCGGACCTGGTTCCGTCTTTATTATATTGTTGGAATATCCTGTCTGTGCATTTTACGCCGGACCTGATTCCGTTATTTATTATTCTGTTGGAATAACCTATCTATGTGAAGTACCGCATGCTTGGTGATTTCTATTGGTATTCCATTCTTTATTATTCTGTTGGAATATCCTGTCGGTGCGTATTACGCCTGACCTGGTTTCGTTATTTATTATTCTATTGGAATAACCTGTCTATGCGAAGTACTGCATGCATGGTGATTTCTTTCGTTATTCCATTCTTTATTATACTTTGTTGGTTAAAGTTTTGACTTCTATACTCCATGAAATTAGAGGAATATCCTTGATATTTGCGCTTCATCCAGTATCTTTTCGTGAAAATATTCTTCTGAGCATTCTTGAATTTTACTCTACAAAGAAGTATCAGGTTGACAATTTGGACGTTATTTGTTCCTGAATAAATTAATTCTTGAACTTGTTTTATTGAATTCTTATATCATTGTAGTGCATAGATGGACTTGGTATGATTATGACTAGGGATTATTCGGTGTAATCATGACTGTAATGTTACAAATGATGTGGTAAAAGTCCTCATTGGCCCTTAGTGCATTGATGGACAGTTGTTGGCATGATCATGACCATTGATGAATACACAAATATCTTTGGCCCGTAGTGCATGGATAATTTGTGGTTGTGATACTTATGAATATTCTTGGCCGTAGTGCAGGGATGATGTGGATTATTTATTAAGCTGAGTATAAAAGTGATGAAAAACCTTTTAAATCATAAAAGATAGTAGATTTAACTTCTTACCACTGAACTAAGTCTACGAACAATGTATGTATGATTATGAATATATCAATGAAGTGGATATTTTACTTATTTTGTTGTGCTTGAAAAGATTCTTATGTTTGTCACATGCTAAATTATTAGCAATACAAAATAAACCAGAAATGTATTTAAAATTAAAAAGATCTATTCAACCCCCCCTTTTCTAGATCTATTGTGCCTACTGGGAACTAACAATTGGTATCAGAGCAGGTTCTCATGCTATATTCAAAAGCTAATTGCTTTGAGTCTGATCCTAGGCACAAACATTGTTCTAAACTTAGTTTAGTAGTAAGTCACTTGTTATATGCAGATGAGCTCACACGTTGGTAATATTGTGTACAGGTAAATGTGTATATACATCTGAAGCTGCTCAGATTGGTTTATGCTCTTGATTACCATATCAACAATACCAATCCTTGCTCGCAGTCAGTCTTGTCATTTTGAAGACTAGGCTAGAAAGTTCAAATGACATCAACAGAAAAGAGTCAAACATCCACCAGCCTGAAGAGATGAAAAGGCCATACATGCTAAGAAACGTTTTATTCAGAGAAGAAAGAAAAACCTCTCAAACATGTATATGGCCAACCAGCAGCTGGATGCAAGCCTTGTAAACTCAAGGATGTCAAAGAACTTAAAAATTTGACACTCTCTTAGTTTGTCTCTTCAAGACCACGACTGATTGACTGAAGATCAACTGGAGCAACTGGCTGTCAGAAGCAAATGAGAAAAATGCGCATCAATGAATAAACTCAGTATATCTAAGATAAATGACTATTAAGAAACTAACAGTAAAAAGGTACGATTCCTCGCTAACATAGATATGAACATCATACGTGCACCTTACTCATGAACTATAACAGTTTTCCTTCAAGTATTCATAATCTATCTAAAAAGGTGAAGAGAGAAAGTACATTGATGATAGAAACTCAAATGTCTATAAACTTTCTCTCCGTCCAAGTTTTAGGTTGAAGATGATAACTTGAAAGAGACCTGAAATGGTTTTAAGAGTCTCACAGATCGATTGAATGTGAAGAAATCTTTGTTAATGGGTTAATGTACTTTGTACATCCTATGGTCTAAGTGTTTAAAGACACACAGAGTATGATCAGATATACAAGAGAATCTTGAAGATTCATAGAAACTGATCACCTCCATGAATCAACCAGATACTAATAAATCGTAGAGCTGATTCTCACTTTGTGAACATTTAAACTCTGTGATCATAACTTAGCATATGATGAAACCATCAAGGAAAAGAGTGTTTTATTAAAATGTCAGATTTCTCTCACACTCACCACTATGTATCTCAAAATATATTATCTAAATGAAGTATATGCATGAATACAAATGATGGTGGTCATCATGACGATTATTCAAATATGAGGAACAGAGGTTTGGTAAACTAACCTAGCAAGACCCATTTGACCATGGGTACCAAAAATTAGAAATAAATAACCTGCAGGTACTTGGTCTATCTGACCACACTAAGGAATGCTAAAGCAAAAGACATCAGTCAAGAAGAGTCAACTAGTAGAAGGCTTAGGACGGTTCTGAAATAATTCTGACAAAATTCCTATATGTCAAAGCCTGTCCTTGAAGACCTGCTGAGCTAATCTAATTGAAGCTCAAATGGCTTCATATCTTTATATGAAAGCAGGCCACTCAACCAGAGATAAAAAAGGGTCTTAGGTGCTCAAACATGCAAAACTTGTTCTCAATGAACCTCACATCAGAGGACTATCGAGCATCAAACATTAGGAACTTAGTACAGGAGCAGAACTCCACGAGCACAAGCTGATAAAGAAGACTACGTTCGTAGTGCTATCAAAGGATCATAGAATGATCAACCCTGAAGATACTCATTTCTACGATATAAGAATATTTAATGACTTCAGTCAGAAGGAGATATACAGGGATGCTTTCACACCTCACTAGAAAGACAACATCAACCATGGGGGAGCAGTGATTTGTTAAGGAACAACAGTACTGAAATATTTTATGAAGCAATGTACCAGCTACAGAGTCCCAAACTTTGTGGCTGATGAACTAAATGAAGATCCATAGTCAGTAGGAACGTCTCAAAACGTACTATTGATAACCTATCAGCCACCCAATTAAAAATTATGGAGTGCCTACAATCAAACATATGATCGTAGTATAAAAGCAAGAAGACACCACGATCACAGCAAATGTAATTGTCTAAAGTTGATAAAGGACCTCCTCACCAGAAAATGTCAAAAGAGATTTCAGTTTAAATAACTCCTAAAGCAATTCATCTGGAAATCGCCTCAGGGAAAAACCTGGCCCTTTGCTCTCTCTAAGAGGTTGGCCCTTCCTGAGCTACCTTATCCTAGAAGAATTGCTTAATCAAGTTCATCTCAAGAATCAAGATAGTCAACGATCGCAGAGTAGAGTTGGAGAGAACTCAATGATCGTGATATAACCTCAACGATCATAGTGCAACCTCAACAATCGTAGAAATAGACTCAATGATCGCAGTCTTACAAGAGGATACTCTTAACCTATAAGAAGCATTGAAGAACAGGTCAATTGCTCAAATATTCAGATTATGGGAGAAAAGTTCGAATGAAGATTGGAAAGATGTCTTGCTGAAGAGAAGTACCCAAGGCTTCACAAAGCAAATCAATGGCTGAATTATGAAGATTCAAAATGAGAAGAATTACCAAAACCATCCACTGCAACATCTGTCAAGTTTTGATCGTTGAGTCAATAAAGGAAAATGTAGAGTCCATAACTACCTTATCATGATACTATACGAACCAGAAAGGTCAACGATCAATCCACGTTAATCAAATGTCTACGCTTCTAAAAGAGAATCTAAATGAAAAGTTAATGGGGAGTTACAGCTCATTACTGGGCATCGTGCAACCAATGGCTAGTTGACACGTCATAGCGTATGCAGTGTAAGAAGGAACTGCCATAAAGACAAATTCAAAATCTATAAATACTTACCAGAACCCATTGAACCTCTCTCCCTCCCTTTTCCAAACCCTAGAATCCTCTTCGAAGCCAAACCAATCAAACTTCCAGAGCCCAAATCACATTAAGCTAAATCTCTCCAAACCATATAACATATACCTAGAACTCCTCAAATGGCAGAATGGAAAGTTATAACGGGTATTCAACTCGGCTTTACAAAGTTTGAAGAATCAGAGACAAAGTTCAAGGACATACTTGAACTCGTAAAGGAAGCTGGGTTCTCAGAGTGTGACGCCCCCAAAATAGGTATACATCACCTATTCTGAGTTGCCAAATACATGGTACAGAATACAAATACAAATTAATTATACAACAGTCATATAAAATACGATATAACATAATCTAAGAGTTTTAATAAGAATATTGTCATCTAGATAATATCCACACTTAATGGAGTCCTCATTACTTTTATTGTCACATTATTTAACATAATAGTGAGGACTACTAATGCTATCATCTGGACCTTTTCTCCGTTCCCTGACTAGTCCCGGCTACGTTCTCATTTCCTGAAGAGAACAGTGAAAGAAAGGGTGAGCTCAACTAGCCCAGTAAGAAATATTATGACTAAGATAATGCAGAATAAATTATCATTAGCCTTCAACAATGTTAAACTGATAAAATACAAAAGACATCAAGTTTAACTGCAGCGGAATAAGCAATCCATTAAAAGAGTCAAGTAGAGAATAAAATCTACTATCTTCTATGTTTTAAAAGGTTTTTCATCATTTTTATCGCTGAGACTCAGCTTAATAAATAATCCACATAATCCCTGCACTACGGCCAAAGATATTCCTTAGTATCACAACCACAAATTATCCATGCACTACGGGCTAAGGATATTCGTGTATTCATCAATGGTCATGATCATGCCAACAACTGTCCATCAATGTACTATGGGCCAATGAGGACTTTTACCAAATCATTTGTAACATTACGGTCATGATTATACCGATTAATCCATGGTCATAATCATACCAAGTCCATCTATGCACTACAGGCCACAGATGACTTTCAATATAATATAAACATGAGGATGATGACAATAATATAAGAATACAATAAAATAAGCTCAATAATTAATTTATCCAGGAACTAATAACGTCCAAATTGTCAACATGATAGTTCTTTGTAGAGTAAAATTCAAGAATGCTCAGAAGAATATTTCCATGAAAAGATACTGAATGAAGCGCAAATATCAAGGATATTCCACTAATTTCATGGAGTATAGAAGTCAAAACTTTAACCAACTGAGTATAATAAAGAATGGAATAACAAAAGAAATCACCAGGCATACGATAGACCGCACAGACATGTTATTCCAATAGAATAATAAATTACTGAACCAGGTCAAGTGAAATTCGCACCGACAGGATATTCTAACAGAATAATAAAAAATGGAATAACAACAGAAATCACCATGCATGCGATAGACCGCACAGAGAGGTTATTCCAATAGAATAATAATTAATGAAACTAGGTCAGGCGTAATACGCACCAACAGGATATTCTAACAGAATAATAAATAACAGAACCAGGTCATGCGTAAACGTACAGACAGGATGTTCCAACAGAATAATAAAGAATGGAATAACAGAATAATTACACCATGTATGCAGTACTTCGAATAAACAGGTTATTCCAACATAATGATAAAGAATGGAACAACATAAGAATTTTACCATGTATGTGGTACTTCACATTGACAGGTTATTCCAACATAATGATAAATAATGGAATAACAGAAGAATTTCACCAAGTATAGGGTAGCCCGTGTATACAGGTTATTCCATCAGAATAATAAAGAATGGAATAACAAAAGTTATCTTCATGAATATGAAAGAAATAATACCCCTTACCTTAGAAGAAACTGGATATAGGAGTAGTGAAATAGCAGAATACTTTTCTTCTTTCTCTCTATAGTTTCTCTCTCTAGAGTTTTAGTGAATTCGTAAGAAATAATGAAGGAATGAGCTTCTATTTGTAGGAGAATGAACTGAATAGTAACTAATTCATGAACTGTCCAGATTGATTTATTTTTAAACGGACGGTCCATATTGATTTACTATTCAGTATTAATAAAATATTCTAATAAAATAAAATATAATATATTCTATTTATAGTCTAATAAAACAAATAATTTTATAAAAGTATTCTGTTTTATATAAACAGATTTTACTATGCAGGCACTATGCATAATAAAATATAATATATTCTAATTATTGTCTAATAAAACAAATAACTTTATAAAAGTATTTTGTTTTATATAAAAAGATTTTACTATATAAAACACTATGCAGGCACTATGCAAATACTATACATAATAAAATACAATATATTCTAATTATTATCTAATAAAATAAATAACTTTATAAAAGTATTATGTTTTATATAAAAAGATTTTACTATGCAAAATACTATGCATAATAAAATATAATATATTCTATTTATAGTCTAATAAAACAAATAACTTTATAAAAGTATTCTGTTTTATATAAAAAACTTTTCTGTTTTATTATATTAATAATACTAATAAAATAAAATTTATATATATATACATATATATAAACTTTCGTGACTTCATAAAAAGACACCTCAATATATTTAACAACATTTATCATCATTATTATAATTCACAATATTAATCGACCAGGTCGTTCCCAGGAAAGAGGGGGCTTTCCAATAAGGATTTCTCCCTATTGGCACGCAATTAGGTGACCAAACCTCTCCTTGGCAGAACTTCTAGACATCGTTAATATTGCAAATAATAATATTAATAACTCTGTCATCTCAATTATTGATTTAATAATATATAAAATATCGATAATAATTGAATCAAATAACGTGAGATACTATGCAACGATTACTGTGGCAATAATTAAACAAAACTGAGTGACTTCTTACGTTAGCTTCAATTATCAATACTGTGTGCTACTATGCAACCACACATATTACTGTACTTTTACTACCGAGTAGTTCAATATTTTTAACGGTAAAACTTTCACCGTTATTTTTATAAAAATATTTTTTTCGTTTTCTCAATCCGACAATAATTTCGTTGCGGGGTCCACCAATGATTGTGCCGTCGTACGAATATTCCCTATTAAAATGAATATTCCCCGACCAATCGAATATTATATAACAACTTGCATACTTCGTAAAATTTATAAATACTACCCACAACTATAACATTATATCAAATCCACACCATATTATTAAAAAAAATCGAGAAATTTAAATCTTTATTCATAAAATCTGGGGTCTCACAATCTCCCTTCCTTATGAAATTTTACCCATGAAATTTACGTACATACCTGATATGCCGAAGAGATGAGGATACCTTAACTTCATTTCAGATTCTAAATCTTGAGGTATAACCTTTGAGTGTTGAATACGATCCTTCTTATCCAAGATTTTAACACATATCTCCTCATACGTTAAATCTTCTGCTATCTCGTCTAGTTTTAATTCAATAATGTGGTTCAGGTTGTCCACATATTTATGTAACATAGATACGTGAAAAACGTTATGAACACGCGACATATTTGGCGGTAAAACGAGTCTATAGGCCACAGTTCCTACTCGATCGAGGATTTCAAATGGGCCAATTAAAATCGAGGGTTGAGATTTCCTCTCTTCATTGATTCTTGCTTCTAGAATAACGCCCTCTTGAACCTTCTTCATCACATTCATCAACTCTGAGTATGTAGCTTGAGCGGCTTTAACTTTATCGATTAAAGTCGATTCTACTCGTATATTCGTTATCTTCACGTGGGTCCCTGGAGTCTTTAACTATATCTTCATCATTTGTAAGTTATACGAATTGGGTCTTTGTGTTAACAACGTCACACTCGTAACAACATACGATCTTCTACTCAAAGCGTAGCTACCACGTTCATTTTTCCATGATGGTATTGAATGGTACGATCATAATCTTCAACAGCTCGAGCCAACGTCTTTGGCGCATGTTACGTTCGTTTTAGTTGAAGAAATATTTAAGGGTTTTAGAAATGGGGTTTTGTACTGGGGTCGGTACAAAATTCAATTTCACGCTTTGGGGTAGGCCAAGAAGTCTTCAGGAATACGGTAGAAAATTTATTAACAATAAAAATATCATTCAAAACTGTGACCCTCATCCAAGACTTGGATAGCACGTCACATTGATACCTATCAACTTGCCATCATCATTTACGACGTCGCCTACAGAAAGTCTGACTTCGGTGCATTCAACACAAGGAAGTCACCAGATAAAGGCTCGGGGCTCTTTACTTATGGCTTGATATGATAATGATTGACTTTAGTGGTTTGGTTGCTTGAATTTGAATGATAGGTTGGTTAAGAATATGAAAGCTAACAACCTTACGAAAAGCATAATGAGTAGTTAACCAATAGATTCCTAAAATTACATCAAAGGCAAGTATTTTCAAAGAGATAAGATCGACAGGTAACGTGAAAGTGTCGATTTGAATCAACAAAATTTATAAACAGTGGAGGTAACGGAGGTTTCTACTAACGAAGTTTCAACCAATAAGTCAAAATCTAACTTCTCTGGAGTCAAATTTAAACGTTGAGCGCAAACAAGAGAGATAAAAGAATGGGTAGAATCGGTATCTAATAAGGTATAAACTTTGCAAGAATTTATGATTAACTTACCAGTAATAACATTGTTCGGGTTCCTCAATAAACGCTCTCAGTTAAACTACCGGCTTTGTCTTGTCTGAGACATCCTTTGGCATCATTATCCCAGCTAGACTTGACTTCACTACACGACAAAATCGAGCTAGGTGACCTTCTCTTTTGCAATTGAAACACGCTTTGGATTACTCCTATTATCTTGGCCATGATTACCACCGAAGTGGTTACCATTCTTGGCATGATAATTTCTCCCACGATGGTTATCATTGTTCTGATGGTACGATTATTATTGTGTTGTTGGTCGTTGCCTTTTGCTTGTGCTGACTCATTATTGCGCTTTAATAACTGAGCCCTATTCACAACATCTGAATATAAACAAAGTTTGTGAAAAATGAGGTATTTACGTATTTTGGGTTTCAAACCTCTTAGAAACAATCGCGTCATTCGCTCCTCATTATCAACCAAATGGGATGCAAACCGGTATAAATCCGCAAACTTAGCCACGTAATGTGACACGGTCATATTATTTTTCTCCAGCTTGATGAATTCCACCTCCTTCATGTGACGAATACTTTCAGGAAAGTACTTGTCGTTGAACAATTCTTGAAACTTCTCCCAAGACATCTTAAGTTCGTTAGGCTGGGTACATTTTACAGATTCCCACCAGTAATCTGCCTCTTCACGCAACATAAAGGTGGCAAAGGGAACCTTTTGCTCCTCGGAGCATCCTAAGATATCAAATATCTTGGTGATCTACTTTAACCATGTCTCCGCCTTAAGTGGTTCTAGCTTTCCCAAAAACTCCGGTGGTCCAAGCTCCTGGAACTGCTTAGCGGTGGCCTACCGTGGGTAGCCATTATTTCCACCTATATTTTGAACAGGAGTCTCTCTTACCTGATATTTCATGAATTGCATAAAGCTTCTGAACATCCCATCGTTCATCATTTGATTGGTGTTGTTATTTACCAAAGGATTATTGTCTTCTTGTTGAAAATTATCCTGAGTATTGATCGTTGGTGACTCAACGGTCTCATGTGCTTCATTGCTGATCTTAACATTTTCAGATGCCATTTTCAAACATTGTCACAAAACAAGGGTTAATTGACATATCACATATTATCCCTATACTCTGACCGACCAATTAAATACCAAATAAACTTAGGTAGGTCATACTAGCGAAAGAATTCCCCGTCTCTCCCCTCCTAGTATCACCTATTCTGAGTCACCAAATACATGGTACATAATGCAAATATAACTTAATTATACAACAGTAGTATAAAATACGACATAACATAATCTAAGAGTTTTAATAAGAATATTGTCATCTAGATAATATCCACACTTAATGGAGTTCCCATTACATTTATTGTCACACTATTTAACATAATAGTGAGGTCTACTAATGTTATCATCTGGACCGTTACTCCGTTCCCCGACTAGTTCCGGCTACGTTCTCATTTCCTGAAGAGAACAGTGAAAGAAAGGGTGAGCTCAACTAGGCCATTAAGAAATATTATGACTAAGATAATACAGAATAAATTATCATTAGACTTCAACAATGTTAAACTGATAAAATACAAAAGACATCAAGTTTAACTACAACAGAACAAACAATCCATTAAAATAGTCAAGTAGAGAATAAAATCTATTATCTTCTATGTTTTAAAAGGTTTTTCATTATTTTTATTGCTGAGACCCAGTTTAATAAATAATTCACATCATCCCTGCACTACAGCCAAGGATATTCATTAGTATCACATCCATAAATTATCCATGAACTACGGGCCAATGATATTCGTGTATTCATCAATAGTCATGATCATGCCAACAACTGTCCATCAATGGACTATGGGCCAATGAGGACTTTTACCACATCATTTGTAACATTACGGTCATGATTATACCGATTAATCCCTGGTCATAATCATACCAAGTCCATCTATGCACTACAGGCCACAGATAACTTTCAATATAATATAAACATGAGGATGATGACAATGATATAAGAATTCAATAAAACAAGTTCAAGAATTAATTTATCCAGGAACTAATAACCTCCAAATTGTCAACATGATACTTCTTTATAGAGTAAAATTCAAGAATGCTCAGAAGAATATTTCCATGAAAAGATACTAGATAAAACGTAAATATCAAGGATATTCCACTAATTTCATGGAGTATAGAAGTCAAAACTTTAACCAACTAAGTATAATAAAGAATGAAATAATAAAAAGAAATCACCAGACATGCGATAGACCGCACATACAGGATATTCTAATAAAATACTAAATAACGGAACTAGGTCAGGAGAAATTCGCACTGATAGGATATTCCAACAAAATAATAAAGAATGGAATAACAACAGAAATCACCATGCATGCGATAGACCGCATAGACAAGTTATTCCAACAGAATAATAATTAATGGAACCATGTCAGGCGTAATACGCACCGACAGGATATTCCAACATAATAATAAATAACGGAACCAGGTCATGCATAAATGCACAGACAGGATGTTCCAACAGAATAATAAAGAATGGAATAACAAAAGAATTTCACCATGTATGCGGTACTTCTCATAGACAGGTTATTCCAACATAATGATAAAGAATGGTCCGACAGAAGAATTTCACCATGTATGCGGTACTTCGCATAGACAGATTATTCCAACATAATGATAAATAATGGAATAACAGAAGAATTTCACCAAATATAGGGTAGCCCGCGTATACAGGTTATTCCATCAGAATAATAAAGAATTGAATAACAAAAGTTCTCTTCATGAATATGAAAGAAATAATACCATTACCTTAGAAGAAACTAGATATAGGAGTAGTGAAGTAGCAAAATTTTTTTCTTCTTTCTCTTTATAGTTTCTCTCTCTAGAGTTTCAGTGAATTCGTAAGAAATAATGAAAGAATGAGCTTCTATTTATAGGAGAATGAACTGAATAGTAACTAATTCATGAACGGTCCAGATTGATCTACTTTTAAACGGACGGTCCATATTGATTTACTATGCAGTATTAATAAAATATTCTAATAAAACAAAATATAATATATTCTATTTATAGTCTAATAAAACAAATAACTTTATAAAAGTATTCTGTTTTATATAAAAAAAATTTACTATGCAAACACTATGTAGGCACTATGCAAATACTATGCATAATGAAATATAATATATTCTAATTATTGTCTAATAAAACAAATAACTTTATAAAAGTATTCTGTTTTATATAAAAATATTTTACTATGCAAAATACTATGCAGGCACTATACAAACACTATGCATAATAAAATATAATATATTCTAATTATTGTCTAATAAAATAAATAAATTTATAAAAGTATTCTGTTTTATATAAAAAAAATTTACTATGTAAAACACTATGCATAATAAAATATAATATATTCTATTTATAGTCTAATAAAACAAATAACTTTATAAAAGTATTCTGTTTTATATAAAAAGTTTTTCTGTTTTATTACATTAATAATACTAATAAAACAAAATATATATATATATATAAATTCCCTTGACTTCATAAAAAGACACCTCAATATATTTAAAAATATTTATCATCATTATTATAATTCACAATATTAATCGACCAGGTCGTTCCCTGGAAAGAGGGGGCTTTCCAATAAGGATTTCTCCCTATTGGTGCGCAATTAAGTGACCAAACCTCTCCTTGACAGAACTTCTAGACATCGTTAATATTGCAAATAATAATATTAATAACTCTGTCATCTCAATTATTGATTTAATAATATATAAAATATCGACAATAATTGAATCAAATAACGTGAGGATACTATGCAACAATTACTGTGGCAATAATTAAACAAAACTAAGTGACTTCTCACGTAAGCATCAATAATCAATACCGTGTGCTACTATGCAACCACGCATATTACTGTACTTTTACTACCGAGTAGTTCAACATTTTTAACGGTAAAACTTCCGCCGTTATTTTCATAAAGATATTTTTGTCGTTTTTTCAATCCGACAATAATTTTGTTGTGGGGTCCACCAATGATTGTACCGTTATACGAATATTCCCTGTTAAAACAAATATTCCCCGACCAATCGAATATTATATAACAACTTGCATACTTTGTAAAATTTATAAATACTACTCACAACTATAACATTATATCAAATCCACACCATAATATTAAAAAAAATATTTCGAGAAATTTAAATCTTTATTCATAAAATCTAGGGTCTCACACTGAGTGCCTGGAAGCCAACACTCCAATTTTTACAGAGCTAGTGAAGCAGTTCTACTCAAATGCTTCAACGAACTCTGGGCTTCTGACTACTAAGGTGAAAGGATCTAGTTTGAAGATAAGAGCATCAGACATCAATCAATGTCTAGGGTTTCCCAATCAAGGTCTGATAAACCTGGATGAAGTCGACATTGAAGAAGGTAAGAGGCTAATGCGGTACCAAAGAAACCCTAGTCTGAAGGATATGAAGAAGAAGGAATTTCCTGAGAAATTCGAGTTCCTTGATGAGATAGTGGGAAAATGTATACTGTGCAAAGACACTGCACACGACATTATACTCGATCAGCAGTTGAAGATTATGTCTGCCATAGTTCTGAAGAACCAAATCAACTTTGGAGTTATCCTGTTCGATCAAATCTCCAAATGGATAGAGAAAGCTGAGTTAAAGAAATCTACAGACAAACCACTTACAAAAGTATTTCATGGAAGACTTCTAAGTATAGTGATGAAGAAGAAACTAGGAAGCAAGATCAAGGATAATGAGGGAGAATCTCTGAATGTGCACAAAGTAATGTCTCCACAACTGTTTGTGAATTGGAAGAAAAACCCAAAGGAAAACAGAAGTTTAACCACAACAGGAAGCAACAGGAAAAGCTCTGCAAAGAAGAGAAAAACAAAAGAGGTGGAAAGCTCTGAGTCTGATGACTCTGCATCAGTTGTTTCCATATCAGCAAAGAAGAAGCCTAAGGGTGTAAAGAATGCAAAGGTTTCATTAAGCCATGTCTCCACTGACAAGAAGAAACAAGGAGCAGGAGAGAAACCAGAATCAACTGCTGAAAACCCAAAAAGAAGGAGTAACAGACTACTCCAAGAACCACCCAAAAAGAAAGCAAAAGTGATGAAGAAATTAGCCCCAGCTTCCCAGGAAAGTCCATCTAAACAAGAAGAACATGAAGAGTCTGAAGATAAGAAAGGAACTGAAAGTTCAAAGATTGAATCCTCAAGGAGCAAGTCCAACAATGAGGAAAAAGTTGAATCTATGAAAGAAAGAGCCAAGGTTGATGATGAAGGAAAGGAATGTGCAAGCCCTAAGGAGAAGTCTCAGAGCATCCACTCTGATGATAAAGAAAGGCTACATGTTGACATAACAATACCCTCTACAACAAACGCTCTAACAAACTCAAAAGATGTATAGTCTGAGAAAGAAAAATATGCCCCTATTATTGCTGAACATCAAGCTAGCTTGTCTGCTGATATAAATGATAATGATTCTGAAGAAGAAGGACATGCCCCCACCAATGCTGAAAATCAAGAAAGCTTGTCTGATGACTCAAAGACCTCAGAGTCTGAAGAAGAAGAAGTATCTGATTCTCCCATAACTGAACCTCCAAGAAGAAGGAGGAGCCACGGATTGATAGCTCAATTTGCCTCCAAAAAGAGAAGTGATGACTCTAATGCAGTCATTGAATTAACTGATGATGAATCTGAATCACAGGAAGAAAGTGCTGAAGATGAGACTAGCTTTGGAGAAGACGATTCCAAGAAAGATATTGCTGAAGAAGGCTCTGAAAATGAATACAAACAAGAAGAATTCACTGATAAAATTGATGAAGGGAATCAACAAGATTCAGACTCAACAAGGGAAGAGATAGAGAAAGATTCTGATTCTGTACATCAGGAATCAGAAGAACCAGAACACTATCATGTTCTCTCTCCAGCCAGAATTAGCAGAAGAATTGTATTGGAAGTTTTTGATAAACCACCAGCTGAACCAGCAGCAAGATGGATAAATCATAGAAATGGACAACTTCGAGTTGTAAGAATGACCACAGATGAAGTGCTTCACAACTGGAAAAACATGGAATTATACTGCACAACAATACTGTATAACTCTAAAGATCTCCTGATGAGATGGTTCTTCCCGTGGATGCCATGGTTGAAGGCACATACTAATACTGATGAGAGTTAATTCAGCTGGTGTTATTCTCAGTTTCCAAATCTAGAGCTGGTGTCACAAAAATTCCCATGGGTAAAGAAATTTACAACCATAATGATAAATGACAAGCCTCACTACAAAGTCTACCGACATGCTGAAAATCATTATATTACTTATGATCGTAGAGTGGACTCTGATGGAAAAAGGAATATGGCCAAGACACTGATCGTAGAGTTTGTTCACTCTACCACTGATGATGATCAAGTCCAAAATAAGATGTCTCCATATGCCCTAGCATAGCTATCTAACATTACTTCATCCTCCCACAGCGATTGGTAGTCAACAATTTTTTAGATTCTCAACACTTTCGAAAACCTGTCCAAGGATGAAGATCGTAGAGTCCAATCTAGTGTTCAGCAAGAGACTGCCCAACCAAATGATGAAATTTCTATGGAGAAAGAGCTAATAAAAAACTCTGATGAACTGACTGAGAAGATATATCTAATCCATGAAGAATCAAAGAGGGTGACAGCAACTGGAGATAATTCAGTTCAAGATAGACTCCAAGCAACTATGGCTGATGTATCTCACAAAATTAAAGATAGAGATCACATCTATCTAAACACCTTAAATGATCAGAAGACAGATAAACTACGAGCTTAGAAAGCAAATGAAGAGCAACTACAATCCCTCTCTGACAAGATTGATAACTTGAATCAATCCTTCTCTATGTAACTTGAGTTAAGCCAACAAGAACTCAAGACTGAAGTCAATAACTCCTCCTACCTGATGGAGCAGCTTATGTCCAACATGGAGCAGCTCTCCCATATGATTAATGACAAAAAGGGGGAGAAAAAGAGGCATAGAAAGGGGAAGAATAAGAGGCACTCTAGAAAGAGCAAGGAGAGCAAAAGGAAAGAAAAGAATAAGACAATACCAGGGGGAGCTGAATTATTATCTAAGGGGGAGCCAAAGGATGATGAACCTAAGGCTGAGGGGGAACCAGAACCAGAAGAAGAAGAAATTAATAGCTCTACATCCTAGGGGGAACAGGAGCAAAGGAATCAAACAGATGAATAGTTGATCAACAGACATCCTGGAAGCATACATGGAACCAAAAAGGTACATCTCTAACTAGTTTAGTATGTTCTGGATCCAGGATGTAAAATGTCAGCGTATTAAAATTCCACATCATTATAAATGACATTCATGAATATCTGTTTTAGAAATACAACTGCTCACTATATATAAGATTCATTCATAACATACATATGCACTTATTATTTTTGTCATAATCAAGTAGGGGAGATTATCAGGAATAATCATGTGAATGATATTCCTATTTATATATGATTTGTTTATGATATATATGAATGAATATGCAAGTATGCTTGCATTAAGAAAAGTTGTAAAGTCCTTTGATAGATAATAGAAACACATGTACAAGGACTTAGAATGAATTGATCAAATATGTTAGATTGATCCTACATAAGCAAAACAGCTCTGTAAAGTCCTTAAAAATAAATGATGTACAAGGACTATAAACATAGAAAGATCAAACATGTTAGGTTGATCTTATGATGTAATAGATAGGCTTGTCTGATCATCGAGCACTGTACCAGAAATCGTAGTCTGCCAAGAGAGTCAAGAATAACTCGAGAGCTATCGAGGAAGAATCGTAGTCTGCAAGATAGTATATCTCGGAGTTCGTAGACTTCCAGGAGAGACGAGGAAGGATCGTAGTGTTTTGAGTAAAGCTTCCTCGGAGCCGTAATCTGCTGAGGAAGTCATGTTTAGAATCGTAGAGACAGCCTGCCTACGAGCCGACCGAGCATCTGCCAAAGTCAAGACAAGAATCGTAGACTACACTCGGAGTCGTAGAGTCTATTAACGGCTAAGTAAAGGATCATAGACTACACTCAGAATCGTAGAGTCTACTGATCGTATCAAAGGAAGAAATCGTAGTTAAGCAAGATTAGATGAAGACAACAAGCACAACGACAGAAATCGTAGTGTCAAGATCTGATCTCGGAGTTATAGTGTCTGCATAGCCGAAGCTGAATCGTAGAGTGCAGAACTAAGATCTCAACAGATGTGCTCATAAAGCCAAAGACGAATCATAGAGCAAACACGATTCTCAACAATTGAGTACTCCCAGAATGTCAAAAGGATTGAAGCCTCTGGTTGGTACTGTAAGGATACATATCACCTAAAGGAAGCAAAAGAGAACTCAACGAAAGGCCTGCAAGCCATTCATGGTAAAGTCTTCCACAAGATGATCATAAGAAGACTTCAGTAGCTGACTAAGGAAAGTAAGCTTGTGCAGTTGATGTCAAGTAGAAAGATGACAATGATCTTGGAAGTAACCAGGATCGTAGTGTTTGCCAAACGAATAAGGAACGGATGGAGTATATACAAAGATACTGTTCTGCCTCTGAAGAACAAGGCTAAAGTGATTAAGCATTGGGTCAGTCCGTTGATGATAAGTGAATGGGAGATCACAAGGAGAAAGCGAGCTGGACACGCCACAAATCTGAAGTGTCTTATTATTCAGAAGGGGCCAGAGCAAGGATTCAAGCCATCAGTATCTGAGAACAGTTAAGGCAAACAGAAGTGTTGATGCACTACACGAAGAAAGGAAGAGTTGTTTTTCACTAGAGATCAAGTGAACACTCTTTAAGATCGTAGTGTTGACTCTACATGTCAATATGCATCAGTCAATAAGACACTACGATCAGTTCCGAGAAGAAGTGAATTAGAATCGTTGAGTTCAAACAACTGAGGATTGAAGCATTGGCAACGATTTAATCTTAAGGTTGGCATTCAGACAAAAGCTTATTGAGAGCATCGATGCAAGGACAACATCTGATCAAGAAATTAAAAGGGAGAAATACAGTCAATGACCTGCTCGAGATATCAAAGTAACATAATTGATGGGGCATATAAAATAGTAGACTGCAGTGTCAGAAAGTCAAAAAAAGATGTCATGTCACATCTGCAGTCTGCACCAAATAACTCGAGATCTGCGAAGCAATTTGAATAGCTTTCAACGGGTACTTTCCAACGGGAAGATTGGGAAGCAGTATAAATCAACAGAGCTTCAAAGATCAAGAGTTGCTAATTTTTGCTAACTTGCAGAATCATTGAGTTGTTGGGAATGCTATTGTTGACTCTATGAGTTCCACCATGATCAACGGAACAAGTCTTAGTGACAGTGAGACTTCCAAGGTGGAAGTGAAGCAGCTTTAAAGAAGAACTCAAATAGATCAAAGCTTCACCCAACAAAGATGAGAATGCCACTAAAAATGGCAGCCAAGCTAAGAGCCAAAAACTAGAAGATAACATTCAGGAAAGTGGGTGAGTACAAAGAATATCAGGAAAGCCACACTACAAATCACTATGAACTGAAAGTTAAAACTGAAAAAATGCATAACCATGTCTGCAAAGTATTCAAGAAGGGTTCAGGGATTGCTAAGTGTCAGACAAAGTCTACTAAAAGCTCAGAGACGTAGCAAACCCAGATGGTGATGGTGCACAGCTGACACTAGATGAAGATGAACAAAAAAGAGTGATGATCAGCTGCATAAAAGATGTGGTCCAGACTCGAAGCAAAAAGCAAAGAGGACCACACCAAGCTGCTAAGTACAAAAGATGTTCAGAGCCTAGTGACATCTTAGCAGCTCAGCACCAACAACAACAATAACTACAAGAACAAGAAGCCAAAGCCTGAAGGGTCCTTGTCCGGAGGGACTAAATGAAGTTCCCGGCCTCTTGGGCTTGAAGAGTTCCTAGGGAAATAGAGAAGTTCCAAGGCTGCTGGCCTTGAAGAGTTCTTAGTGAACTGAAGTCCCAAGGCTGCTGGCCTTGAAGGAATCTTAGTGATTTAGGGTGCTTCCCTTCCTTAGTGGAAATCCTACTAGTTGAAAGCAGAAGAGTGGATTAGGAGCTTGAGTCTCTGAACCACTTAAAACCTTTTGTGTCTTTTACTTTATGTCATTTACATTATGTACATTAACTGCTATAACTGTTATGTATGTTTTAACTGCTTACGACTAAACTAACTCTACGAACAATTTAAGTATGATTATGAATATATCAATGAAGGGGATCTTTTACTTATTCCGCTGTGCTTGAAAAGATTCTTATGTTTGTCACATGCTAAACTATTAGCAATAAAAAATAAACCAGAAAAGTATTTGAAATTAAAAGGATCTATTCAACCCCCCCCCCCTTCTAGATCTATTGTGCCTACTAGGAACTAACAAAGTGTAACTAAGTGACTTCTCATGTAAGCATCAATAATCAATATCGTGTGTTACTATTCAACCACACGTATTACTGTACTTTTACTACCAGATAGTTCAACAGTTTTAACGGTAACACTTTTGCTGTTATTTTTATAAAAAGATAATTCTGTCGTTTTCTAACTACGACAATACTTCTGTTGTGGGGTCCACCAATGATTGTGTCGTCGTACGAATATTCCCTGTTATAATGAATACTTTCGGGAAAGTACTTGTCGTTGAACAGCTCTTGTAACTTCTTCCAAGACATTTTGAGTGCGGCAGGTTGAGTATGTTTTACAGATTCCCACCAGTAATCTGCCTCTAATCGCAACATGAAGGTGGAAAAAGGAACCTTTTGCTCCTCGGAGCATCCCAAGACATCAAATATCTTGTTGATCTGCTTTATTCACGTTTGCGCGTTAAGCGGTTTTGGCTCTCCAAAAAACTCCGGTGGTCCCAGCTCCTTGAACTACTTCGCGGTGACCATCCAAGAGTTGTCAGTGTATCCATCGGCATTTTGGACAGGAACCGCCCTCGCCTGATGTTGCATAAATTGCATAAAACCTCTGAACATCCCATCGTTCATCATTTGATCGTTGTTCTTTACCTGAGGATTATTGTCCTTCTGTTGCACATTATCCTGGGTATTAATCTGTGGTGACTCAACGGTCTCATGTGCTTCATTGCTTTTCTCAACATTTTCGGATGCTATTTTCAAATACTACCACAAAATAAGGGTTAATTAACATATCACATATTATCCATATACTCTGATCGACCAATTAAATACCAATTAAACTTAGGTAGGTCATACTAGCGAAGAAATTCCCCGTCTCTCCCCTCCTAGTTCTTGTCTCACATCTCAGTCAGTGAACATATCCCTAAGCTTTGATACCAACTGTGACGCCCCCAAAACAGGTATACATCACCCATCTTGAGTCGCCAAATACATGGTACAAAATTCAAATACAACTTAATTATACAACAGTCGTGTAAAATATGACAAAACATAATCTAAGAGTTTTAATAAGAATATTGTCATCTAGAAAATATCCACACTCATTGGAGTCCTCATTACATTTATTGTCATACTATTTAACAGAATAGTGAGGACTACTAATGCTATCATCTGGACCGTCACTCCATTCCTCGACTAGTCTCGACTACGTTCTCATTTCCTGAAGAGAACAGTGAAAGAAAGGGTGAGCTCAACTAGCCCAGTAAGAAATATTATGACTAAGATAATGCAGAATAAATTATCATTAGCCTTCAACAATGTTAAACTGATAGAATATAATAGACAACAAGTTTAATGGCAGCGGAACAAGCAATCCATTAGAAGAGTCAAGTAAAGCATAAAATCTACTTTCTTCTATGATTTAAAAAGTTTTTCATCAACTTTATCGCTGAGACTCAGCTTAATAAATAAAATTGAATCATCCTTACATCACGGCCAAGGATATTCATGTAATCATCAATGGTTATGACTATACCAAATAATCATTGGTTACAATCACACCAACAACTGTCCATCAATGAACTACAGGCCAATGAGGACTTTACCACATCATTCGTCACATTACGGTCATGATTATACCGAATAATCCCTGGTTATAATCATACCAAGTCCATCTATGCACGTTAGCCAAAGATGACTTTCATCACAATATAAGCATGAGGATGATGACAATGACATAATAATTCAATAAAACAAGTTCAAGGAGAAATTTTAAAGATTTATAATTTTAATTTATCCAAAAATCAATAGCATCCAAATTGTAAACATGATACTTCTTTGTGGAGTAAAATTCAAGAATGTTCAGAAGAATATTTCCATGAAAAGATACTGGATGAAGAACAAATGTCAAAGATATTCCACTAATTTCATGGAGTATAGAAGCCAAAACTTTAACCAACTGAGTATAATAGAATATATGAAACCGCAAATGGATTTTTGCCCGCCATGCGGTAATCCACGTAGATATATCATTTCCACAATTTAATAGGAATGAATACGAAGGATCATTCGCCATGCATGCGATAATCCACATAGACAGGTTATTCCAACAGAATAATAAAGAATGGAATAACAGAAGAATTTACCAGGTGTGTGTAATCCGAACAGACATGTTATTCCAACATAATAATAAAGAATGGAACCAAGTAATGCGTAATCCGCATAGACAGGATATTCTAATAGAATAATAATGAATGGAATAACAACAGAATTCACCAGGCATGCGATAAACCGTACAGATAGGTTATTCCAACAGAATAATAGAAGAATTTCACCATGTATGTGATACTTCGCATAGACAGGTTATTCAAACATAATAATAATGAATAGAATAACAACCTTTACGAGTATTGAAAGAAAATTTCTCTATTCATGAATACGAAATAATAATACGCCTTACCTTAGAAGAAGACTGGATACTGGAAAAGTGAGGTAGCAGACTTCTCTTTTTCTTTCTATCTATAATTTCTTTCTATAATAATTGCTCTAAAGCTTTAGTGAATTGGTGAGAAATGAAGGAAGAATGAGCTTCTATTTATAGGAAAATATAGTTTCGATTATTGCACGTTTTGGGGCTCAAAATATTACAGTATAATACCTTCCTCTTTTTATTCGTTTTTAATTTAGTCATGCAAGTAATTATCAAACTTGCACCACCTCCCCTAATAGTAAATAATATGAATCGATAGTTTTATCATGTGAATCAATAGTTATAATCATGTGAAAATACGAATTACGGTCTAGTACCTTCAACTATACTTCTATTTTTAACTTAGTCATGTAAGTATTATCAATCTTGCACCACATCCCCTAGTAGTACAAGAATGTGAATCAATAGTACACACATGTGAACAAATAGTTATAATCATGTGAATTAATAGCAATTAGTTGCTCATTTATCCGGTTAATTACCCGATTGGTCAAAATAACCTCCAGACATCAATTATTATCGAAATAAATGTCGATTTTCACTAACACTAATAATTCCAACATAATAGAACTATCCATTTCATCTTTAATCAACACGAACATATTCATCATTAATATTATAATTCACAATATTTAACAACCAGGTCATTCCCAGGAAAGAGGGGGCTTTCCGATAAGGATTTTTCCTTATTGGCGTGCAATTAGGTGACCAAACCTCTCCTTAACAGTACTTCTAGACATTATCAATATTGCAAATAATAATATGAATAACTTTAACGTCTCAATTATCGATTTAATAATATATATTATGTAGATGATACTGTGACAATAATTGAATCAATAATATGAGAGATATGATGCAGCATTTACTGTAGTAATAATTGAGTATAACTGAGTGACTTCTCACGTAAGCATCAATAATCAATATCGTGTGCTACTATGTAACCACGCGTATTACTGTACTTTTACTACTGGATAGTTCAACAGTTTTAACGGTAACTGTGACGCCCCCAAATCAGGTATACATCACCCATCTTGAGTCGCCAAATACATGGTACATAATACAAATACAAACTTAATTATAAAAATGTCGTGTAATATACGACAAAACATAGCTGAGAGTTTAACACAGGAATATTGCCTTCTAGACAATATCCACTCTCAAATAGAGTCCTCATTATATTTATTGTCACACTATTTTATAGAATAGTGAGGACTACTATAACACCATCTCGGACCATCACTCCGTTCCCCGACTAGACCCGACTTCGTTCTCATTTCCTGAAGAGAACAATGAAAACAAAAGGGTGAGCTCAACTAGCCCAGTAAGAAATATTATGACTAAGATAATGCAGGAAAAATTATCATTAGCCTTCAACAATGTTAAACTGATAAAATACAATAGACATCAAGTTTAACTGCAGCAGAATAAGTAATCCATTAGAAGAGTCAAAGAGAGCATGATATCTACTATCTTCTATAATTTAAAATGTTTTCATCAATTTTTATCGCTGAGACTCAGCTTAATAAATAAATCACATCATCGAATCATCCCTGCACTACGGGCCAAGGATATTCATTAAATCATCAATGGTCATGACTATACCGAATAATCCCTGGTCATAATCATACCAAAAATTGTCCATCAATGCACTACAGGCCACTGAGGACTTTTACCACATCATTTATAACATTACATGTCATGATTATACCGAATGATCCCTGGTCATAATCATACCAAGTCCATCTATGTATGTAAGCCAAATATTACTTTCATCACAATATAAGCATGGGGATGATGACAATGACATAATAATTCAATAAAACAAGTTCAAGGATAAATTTTAAAGATTTAAAATTTAAGTTTATCCAAAAATCAATAACGTCCAAATTGTCTACATGATAATTCTATGTGTAGTAAAATTCAAGAATGCTCAAAAAAATATTCTCATGAAAAGATACTGGATGAAACGCAAATATCCAGGATATTCTACTAATTTCATTGAGTATAGAAACCAACACTTTAACTAACTGAGTATAATAGAATATATGAAACTACAAATGGATTTTCGTTCGTCATGCGATAATCCACGTAGATAGATTATTTCCACAATTTAATAAAGAATGAATACGAAGGATCATTCACCATGAATGCGGTAATCCACATAGACATGTTATTCCAACAGAATAATAAAGAATGGAATAACAGAAGAATTCACCAGGCATGCGATAGACCTCACAAACAGGTTATTCCCAACAGAATAATAAAGAATGGAACCAGGTCATGCGTAATCGGCACAGACAGGATATTCCAACAAAATAATAAAGAATGGAACCAGGTCATGCGTAATTTGTATAGATAGGATGTTCCAATAGAAGAATAAAGAATGGAACCAGATCATGCGTAATCCGCACAGACAGGATGTTCCAAGAGAATAATAAAGAATGGAATAATAACAGAATTCACCAGGCATGCGATAGACCTCACAGACAAGTTATTCCAATAGAATAATAAAGAAATAAAAAATGGAATAACAGAAGAATTTCACCATGTATGCGGTACTTCGCATAGACAGGTTATTCCAATATAATAATAAAGAATGGAATAACAACCCTTAAGAGTATTGAAAGAAAATAACTCTCTTCATGAATACGAAAGAATAATACGCATAATACTCCTTACCTTAGAAGAAGACTGGATACTGGAATAGTGAGGTAGCAGACTTCTCTTTTTCTTTCTTTCTATAATTTCTCTCTATAATAATTGCTCTATAGCTTTAGTGAATTGGCGAGAAATGAAGGAAGAATGAGCTTCTATTTATAGAAAAATATAGTTTCGATAATTCCACGTTTTGGGGCTCAAAATATTACAGTATAGTACCTTCCTCTTTTTCTTCATTTTTAATTTAATCCTGCAAGTATTATCAAATTTGCACCACCTCCCCTAATAGTAAATAATGTGAATTAATAGTTCAATCATATGAATCAACATTTATAATCATGTGAAAATATGAATTACAGTATAATACATCCGTCTATACCTCTATTTTTAACTTAGTCATGCAAGTATTTCAATCTTGCACCAATTCTCCTAATAGTACAAGAATGTGAATCAATAGTACACACATGTGAACAAATAAATATAATCATGTGAATTAATATCAATTAATTGCTCATTTATCCGATTAATTACCCGACTGGTCAGTAAAACTTCCAAACATCAATTAATATCGGAATAAATATCAATTTCCACTAACCCTAATAATTCTAACACAATGGAACTATCAATTTCATCTTTAATCAACATGAACTTATTCATCATTAATATTATAACTCACAATATTTAATAACCATGTCGTTCCTAGGAAAGAGGGGGCTTTTCGATAAGAATTTCTCCTTAATGGCGCGCAATTAGATGACCAAACCTCTCCTTGATAGAACTTCTAGACATTGTCAATATTGCAATTTAATAATATAAATAACTTTGTCATCTCAATTATAGATTTAATAATATAACATATTATGCAGATGATTATACTGTGACAATAATCGAATCAATAATATGAGAGATATGATGCAACAATTATTATAGCAATAATTAAGTATAATGGAGTGACTTCTCACGTAAGCATCAATAACCAATACCGTGTGCTACTATACAACCACGCGTATTACTGTACTTTTACTACCGGTTAATTCAACAATCTTAACAGTAACACTTCCGCTGTTATTTTTATAAAAAGATAACTATGTCGTTTTCTAACTACGACAATACTTTCGTTGTGGGGTCCACCAATGATTGTACCGTGGTATGAATATTCTCTGTTAAAATGAATATTTCCCGACCAATCAGATATTATATAACCACTTGCTTACTTTGCAAAATTTTAAATATTACCCACAACTATAACATTATATCAAATCCACACCATAATATTCAAAAATATATTTCTAAAAAATTATTCTTTATTCATAAAATTTGGGGTCTTACAGCAAATATCCAGAATATTCTACTTATTTCATGGAGTATAGAAGCCAAAACTTTAACCAACTAAGTATAATAGAATATATGAAACTGCAAATGGATTTTCGCCCGCCATGCAGTAATCCATGTAGACAGATCATTTCCACAATTTAATAAGGAATGAATATGAAGGATCATTCACCATGCATGCCGTAATCCACATAGACAGGTTATTCCAAGAGAATAATAAAGAATGGAATAACATAAGAATTTACCAGGCATACGATAGACCGTACAGACAGGTTATTCCCAACAGAATAATAAAGAATGGAACCAGGTCATGCGTAATTCGTACAGATAGGATATTCCAACAGAATAAAAAAGAATGGAACTATGTCTTGCGTAATCTGCACAGACAAGATGTTCTAACAGAATAATAAAGAATGGAACCAGGTCATGCGTAATCCGCACAGAATAATAAAGAATGGAATAACAACAGAATTCACCAGGCATGTGATAGACCGCACAGACAGGTTATTCCAACAGAATAATAAAGAATTGAATAATAGAAGAATTTCACCATGTATGCGGTACTTCGCATATACAGGTTATTCCAACATAATAATAAAGAATGGAATATAAACTCTTACGAGTATTGAAAGAAAATAACTCTCTTCATTAATACAAAAGAATAATACCCCTTACCGTAGAAGAAACTGGATATTAGAATTGTGAGGTAGCAGACTTCTCTTCTTTTTTCTCTCTATAATAATTACTCTAAAGCTTTAGTGAATTGGTGAGAAGTGAAGGAAGAATGAGCTTCTATTTATAGAAAAATATAGTTTTGATAATTGCACGTTTTAGGGCTCAAAATATTACAGTATAATACTTTCCTCTTTTTTCATTTTTAATTTAGTCCTGCAATTATTATCAAACTTGCACCACCTCCTCTAATAGTAAATAATGTGAATCAATAGTTATAATCATGTGAAAATACGAATTACAGTATAGTACCTCCATCCATACCTCCTTTTTTAACTTAGTCGTGCAAGTATTATCAATCTTGCACCAACTCCCCTAATAGTACAAGAATGTGAATCAATAGTACACACACGTGAATAAATAGTTATAATCATGTGAATTAATAGTAATTAATTGCTCATTTATCCGATTAATTACCCGACTGGTCAGTTTAACTTCAGATATCAATTAATATCGAAATAAATGTTGATTTCCACTAAAATTAATAATTCCAACACAATGAAACTATCAATTTTATCTTTAATCAACACGAACTTATCCATCATTAATATTATAACTCACAATATTTAACAACCAAGTCGTTCTCAGGAAAGAGGGGGCTTTCCGATAAGGATTTCTCCTTATTGGCGCGCAATTAGGTGACCAAACCTCTCCTTGACAGAACTTCTAGACATTGTCAATATTGAAAATAATAATATGAATAACTTTGTCATCTCAATTATTAATTATAATGTAACATATTGTGACAATAATTGAATAAAACTGAGTGACTTTTCACGTAAGAATGAATAATCAAAGATACTGTACAATACCGTGTTCTATTATACAACCACACATATTACTATACTTTTATCATCGATTATTTTATGATAACTTGCTTACTTTAAAATATTTTTACATATCACCCTTAACTTTAACCTTTTATCAATTTAACCATTTACTAAATAGAATAATTATAAGAAAATTGAATACTTTTATTTCATAAAATTAGGTGTCTCACAATCTCTCCTCCTTACGAAATTTCGCCCACGAAATTTATGTACCTGGTGTTCAAAAAGATGAGAATACCTTGATTTCTTTTTGGATTGTACCTTTCCGGTTATTTCTTCTCTATCATGATTTTCTCATTTCTCATCTCCTATATTTCAGATTTCTCAAAATAAGGGTTAATTGACATACCACATAATACCTTTATATTCTGACAGAGCAATTAAATACCAAATAAACTTAGGTAGGTCATACTAGCGAAGGAATTCCCCGTCTCTCCCCTCCTAGTTTTTGTCTCACATCTCAGCCAAGGATCATATCCCTAAGCTTTGATAACAACTGTGACGCCCCCAAAACAGGTATACATCACCCATCTTGAGTCGCCAAATACATGTTACAGAATACAAATACAAACTTAATTATACAAACGTCGTGTAATATATGACAAAACATAGCTGAGAGTTTAAATAGGAATATTGCCTTCTAGACAATATCCACTCTCAAATAGAGTCCTCATTACATTTATTGTCACACTATTTTATAGAATAGTGAGGACTACTATAACACCATCTCGGACCATCACTCCGTTCCCCGACTAGTCCCGGCTACGTTCTCATTTCTTAAAGAGAACGATGAAAGCAAAAGGGTGAGCTCAACTAGCCCAGTAAGAAATATTATGACTAAGATAATGCAGGATAAATTATCATTAGCCTTCAACAATCTTAAACTGATAAAATACAATAGACATCAAGTTTAACTGCAGCGGAATAAGCAATCTATTAGAAGAGTCAAAGAGAGCATGATATCTACTATCTTCTATAATTTAAAATGTTTTCATCAATTTTTATCGCTGAGACTCAGCTTAATAAATAAATCACATCATCAAATCATCCCTGCACTACGGGCCAAGGATATTCATTAAATCATCAATGGTCATGACTATACCGAATAATCCATGGTCATAATCATACCAAAAACTGTCCATCAATGCACTACAGGCCACTGAGGACTTTTACCACATCATTTATAACATTACAGGTCATGATTATACCGAATGATCCTTGGTCATAATCATACCAAGTCCATCTATGCACGTAAGCCAAAGATGACTTTCATCACAATATAAGCATGAGGATGATGACAATAACATAATAATTCAATAAAATAAGTTCAAGAATAAATTTTAAAGATTTATATGTTAATTTATCCTGAAATTAATTACGTCCAAATTGTCAACATGATACTGCTTCGTGGAGTAAAATTCAAGAATGCTCAAAAGAATATTTTTATGAAAAAGGTACTGGATGAAGCGCAAATATCCAGGATATCCTACTAATTTCATGGGGTATATAAGCCAAAACTTTAACCAACTAGGTATAATAGAATATATGAAACTGCAAATGGATTTTTACCCGCCATGCGGTAATCCACGTAGACAGATCATTTTCACAATTTAATAAGGAATGAATATGAAGGATCATTCACCATGCATGCGGTAATTCACATAGACAGGTTATTCCAACAGAATAATAAAGAATGGAATAACAGAAGAATTCACCAGACATGCGATAGACCACACAGACAGGTTATTCCCAACAGAATAGTAAAGAATGGAACTAGGTCATGCGTAATCCGCACATACAGGATATTCCAACAAAATAATAAAGAATGGAACCAGGTCATGCGTGATCCATACAGACAGGATGTTCCAACAGAATAATAAAGAATGAAACCAGGTCATGCGTAATCTGCATAGACAGGATGTTCCAACAAAATAATAAAGAATGGAATAACAACAGAATTCACCAGGCATGCGATAGACCGCACAAACAGGTTATTCCAACAGAATAATGAAGAATGGAATAACAGAAGAATTTCACCATGTATGAGGTACTTCACATAGACAGGTTATTCCAACATAATAATAAAGAATGGAATAATAACTCTTACGAGTATTGAAAGAAAATAACTCTCTTCATGAATACAAAAGAATAATACCCCTTTCCTTAGAAGAAACTAGATATTGGAATAGTGAGGTAGGAGACTTCTTTTATTCTTTCTCTCTATAATTTCTCTCTATAATAATTTCTCTAAAGTTTTAGTGAATTGGTGAGAAATGAAGGAAGAATGAGCTTCTATTTATAGGAAAATATAGTTTTGATAATTGCACGTTTTGGGCTCGAAATATTACAGTATAATACCTTCCTCTTTTTCTTCATTTTTAATTTAGTCCTGCAATTATTATCAAACTTGCACCACCTCCCCTAATAGTAAATAATGTGAATCAATAGTTCAATCATGTGAATCAATAGTTATAATCATGTGAAAATACGAATTACAGTATAGTACCTCCATCCATACCTCCTTTTTTAACTTAGTCATGCAAGTATTATCAATCTTGCACCAACTCCCCTAATAGTACAAGAATGAGAATCAATAGTACACACACGTGAACAAATAGTTATAATCATGTGAATTAATAGCAATTAATTGCTCATTTATTCGATTAATTACCCGACTGGTTAGTATAACTTCCAGACATCAATTAATATCGAAATAAATGTCGATTTCCACTAATACTAATAATTCCAACACAATAGAACTATCAATTTCATCTTTAATCAACACGAACTTATTTATCATTAATATTATAACTCACAATATTTAACAACCAGGTCGTTCCCAGGAAAGAGGGGGTTTTTCGATAAGGATTTCTCCTTATTGGCGCGCAATTAGGTGACCAAACCCTTTCCTCGACATAACTTCTAGACATTGTCAATATTGCAAATAATAATATAAATAAATTTGTCGTCTCAATTATTGATTTAATAATATAACATATTGTGACAATAATTGAATAAAACTGAGTGAATTCTCACGTAAGCATCAATAATCAAAGATATTGTACAATACCCTGTGTTATTATGCCACCACGCGTATTACTATACTTTTATCACCGATTATTTTATGACAACTTGCGTACTTTAAAAAAATTTCGCATATCACCCTTAACTTTAACCTTTTATCAATTTAACCATTTACTAAATAGAATAATTATAAGAAAATTGAATACTTTTATTTTATAAAATTTGGGGTCTCACATTAACACTTTTGTCGTTATTTTTATAAAAAGATAATTCTTTCGTTTTCTAACTACAACAATACTTTCGTTGTGGGGTCCATCAATGATTGTGTCTTCGTACGAATATTCTCTGTTAAAACGAATATTCCCCGAGCAATCGAATATTATATAACCACTTGCTTACTTTGCAAAATTTGTAAATATTATCCACAACTATAACATTATATCAAATCCACACCATAATATACAAAAATATATTTTGAGAAAATTATTCTTTATTCATAAAATTTGGGGTCTTACAATGTTATACACCTAGGACTGAAGATCGATCCAAGGATGATCCTCCCAAAGTTAAGGTTGTTGATAAGGATAAAACATTCTTGAAGTTGTGTCTAACACTATATTCTAAGGATAAAAACACGCGGCTACATCTGCACCTGACAGAGTACGATGAAAGCGACCTTATGTGGTCCTAGCCGACACCATTTCAAAGTCAAATAATTAGAAATTAATAGGTGTCCAAGTTAAAATGGAAGAACGGTCAAATCACAATGGGAAAATCCCAAGGAGAATTTATAAAAGGCGAGCAGCTTCAAACAATCAAAAAGATAGAGAAAAATTGATCAAGTCAAAGTGATGTTTGTCTGAACTTATAGTCTACTCACTCTATAATTTAGAAATCTCAATTGCTTCTAAGTTGTATGATCAAGAAGCTTAACGTTAATTAGCAACGCCTAAAATCTTTCAATTTCTTTGTAATTCGATCTTCGTGATATGTGTATATTCTAATTTTGTGTGATTTAAAGGATTCTTAGCGAATCCGTTTTAAATCAGTTCTTAGTGAACTGTAATCTGAATGATTACCATTCCTTAATGGAATATCCCTACTCTCATAGTAAAAGAGATGATTAGGAGATTCTTTTGCTCTGAATCTCGTAAAAATATTTGTGTCATTTACTTTTCTACATTTACTTTCTACACTCTACGTTTTGTATTTTAGTTTATTTTCGTTTTATCGTTGTGACTTGTCTACACTTTCTTACATTAAATTTAGAAAGTGTGATTTCTTATTAATCTTTGAAGATGGTTTTCGAAACATCATTTCGCTGTGCATAATCAATAAATTAACTTGTTTAATTTAACAATAGTAATAATTCTCTATACCTAAATTTTAAAAAAAATTATTCAACCCTCCCGTATAGATCTCTTTGTGCCTTTGGAAATAACATGACACGTTCCAAATGTTTGAATACAACAATATATACGTTATATAAAATGTAAATAACATAAGTACTAATAATTTCATACGTGTATGTGAAGGATTCTAACCCATAATTTCACCTATATGTTAAAAAAAGGAACAATTTTATAAAAAATTTAAACTTGAAAGAACTCAATTGAATAAATTATTAAATTAATACTTTGGAGTTAAAAATAAAATTTTATAATATTTTGAGGGACACTTTTGTAGTTGATCCAAAAAAGTATAGGATCATTGCTTTAATATACCTCACTTACTATTCATGTGAGGAGAATCTTGTGAAACTAATATTTTTTTACTTGTGAAAATATCAATTCCCTTTTTAAAAGGTCATTTCATTTTTTTTAATTTAAATTAAGTTGATTCATTAGAATTACAAAATACTCCCTCCGTCCTTACAATAATGAGCAAAGTATAAATTTTACACAAATTAAGAAAAGTAAAAGTAAAGAAATAAAGTAAATAAGTTTTAAATTTATTTTTAGTAGTCGCACAAGATTTATAAAATGATTAGTACTTTTTTTTATTCTAACGGACCCGCTAAATGACTTTGTCTCATTCTTTTGAGAACAAAAATAATTGTACATTTAATCATCATTTTGAGGACGGTGGGAGTAATAAATTTACAATGAGTATTTATTTATAGATATTTTACAATATACATCAATTTATTGATGTACTAAAAAAATAAATTTATGTTAATTTTTAGTTTGAAAATATTGTGAGTTAATTTTAAAAAGTCAAATAATAATATGATATTTTGTAAAAGCATGTTTATATATATATATATATATAATGACTATTTAATTTAATATGGAAGACATGGTAGTAAATTTAAAAAAAATATATATATATATATATATATATATATATATATATATATATATATAATGACTATTTAATTTAATATGGAAGACATGGTAGTAAAATTTTGTTTTTAAACTTGAGGATATTCTATATTATTATTAATAAGAAAAGAACTATTTTTGTGAAATACTAGTAAAAATATATTCTTAATTTTTTTATGTTCTATAAAAATAACTCTTTTTGTAATGTAATTAGTATAATAATTGAGAGATTATTAGAATAATAATAGGGTGTCACACATGTTGCGTATGTAAATAACGTGAATATAAAATATAAATTTAATAAAATTTGGAGGACTAAAATAGAAAATTATATTAATTTAAATGAATAAAACAATAATATAATTAAGCTTGTAAGAACAAAAAAAGAAAAAAATATTGTGATTTAATTACACCGAAAACATCAACGACTCAGCTAAATCACTTTATATTGTGAAAAATAATTTACATATTAATGAATAATATGTTGAGCAATTTATGAATTGTATTTGTTTTACTTTCAATCCATTCAGGTTTATTTGTAGGACCCCAACTTTTATGAATAAAGATTAATTTTCTCTAAATATCATTTAGAATATTATGGTGTGGATTTGATATAATGTTATAGTTGTGGATAATATTTATAAATTTTGTAAAGTAAGCAAGTTGTTATAAAATATTTGTTTGGTCAGAGAATATTCGTTTTATCAGGGAATATTCGAACGACGGCACAATCATTGGGGGACACCACAACGAAATTACTGTTGGAGTTAGAAAACGACAGAAATAACTTTTTATGAAAATAACCGAATTTTTTTTACCGTTAACTGTTGAAATACCTGGTGATAAAAGTACAGTAATACGCGTGGTTGCATAATAGCACACGGTATTGATTATTGATGCTTACATGAGAAGTCACTCAATTTTATTTAATTATTGCCATAGTAATTTCTGTATAGTATCTCACGTTTTTAATTCAATTATTGTCATAATATTTTATATTATTAAATCAATAAATGAGACGACAAAGTTATTCATATTATTATTTGCATTATTGACGATGTCTAGAAAGTTCTGTAGAGAAAAGGGGTTTGGTCACCTAATTGCGCGCCAATAGGGAGAAATCCTTATCGGAAAGCCCCCTCTTTCCTGAGAATGATTTGGTTGTTAAATATTGTGAGTTATAATATTAATGATGAATAATTGTTCAAGTATTAAGAATATGTTTATTGAAGATAAGTGAATTATAAAAGTTAGAGGGAAATAATAATGCAAACTTGGAAAACTTTAGAGGTACTAAAGTGTAATAAGTTAAATCAATCTAGACCATTGGTGGTAGTTGTTAATATTGCAAGTTATATTATTGATGAATAATTGTTGTCTAAAAATATATTTTGTGAAACCAAGTGAATTGAGATAAATAGAGGGGATTTTTATGAAGTATTTGTTGTAAATTTGGCTTAAAATTTGGACCCCCACTTATCTATTTTTTCAAAACTATCGGTAGAAATTATCTCAATTTTGTTTTATATATATATATATATATATATATATATATATATATATATATATTATAATAAGTTTTATTTTTATGAAAAATAGAATATATTATATTTTATTATGCATAATGCTTGCATAGTATTTGCATAGTAAATCATGGGAGTATCAAAATTTTCAGCTGGCTATTACTGTGCGTCCATGCTTTTTTTTACTGTGCATCTAAATAGTATTCTATCATTCTCCTATATATAGGATGCTTAGTTTAGAATTGAAAATCGCACCAAAATCAGAGAATTTTTCTTCTATAATATTGAGCGTATTTCTTTACAGTTTAAGGAAGTTTTGATCAGTGTAGAAAATAGTATAAGTTTTCTTCAAGAATATCCCCACCCTACCAGTCAGAAATACTTTCTTTTTAAGGTAAGGGATATTATTTTTGTTCAATATTCGTATGAAATAATATTTTCATCTATACTTTGTAGTATGTAAGTAATATTATTTCGTTTTAGATTCCGAATTCTACACTCATTTTGTTATAGTATTGCTTCTATACTCCGTGAAATTAGTAGAATATCCTTGAAATTTGCGCTTCATCTAGTATCTTTTCACAAAAATATTATTCTGAACATTCTTGATAATTTTTAAACTTTTCATGTCGGGGTACTATTCACGGAGTACTATTCACTCGGGTACTATTCACCCAAGGTACTATTCGTGAAAAAAATTAATTTTTTTGTCCAAATCATTTTTGATATAATATTATTCTTGAATTTTACTCCACAAAGCAGTATCATGTTGACAATTTAGACATTATTGAATTTTGGATAAATTGAATTATAAATCTTTAAAATTTATCATTACTTTCATTTAATTGAATATTTATATCATTGTCATCATCACCATGCCTATATTGTGATAAAAGTCATATTTGGCCCGTAGTGCATAGATGGACTGTTAATTGGTATGATTATGACCAGAGATTATTTGGTATAATCATGAGCTGCAATGTTACAAATGATGTGGTAAAAGTCCTCATTAGCCCGTAGTGCATTGATGGACAGTTGTTGGCATGATCATGATCATTGGTGATTAACACGAATATTATTGGCCCGTAGTGCATGGATAATTCGTGGACATGATACTAATGAATATCATTGGCTCGTAGTGTATGGATAATTCAGTGATGTGGATTATTTATTGAGCCGAGTCTCAGCGATAAAATTGATGATAAACTTTTAAATCATAGAAGATAGCAGATATCATGCTCTACTTGACTCTTCTAATGGATTGCTTGTTCCGCTACAGTTAAACTTGATGATTATTATATTCTATCAGTTTAACACTGTTGAAGGCTAACGATAATTTATTCTACATTATCTTAGACATAATATTTTTTACTGGGCTAGTTGAGCTCACCCTTTTGCTTTCATTGTTCTCTTCAAGAAATGAGAACGTAGCTGAGACTAGTCGGGGAACGGAGTGATGGTCCGAGATGGTGGCTATAGTAGTCCTCACTATTTTATAAAATAATGTGATAATAATTATAATGAGAACTCCATTTGAGTTTAGATATTGTCTAGAAGACAATTAATATCCGTGTCAAAACTCTCAGCTACGTTTTATCGTATTGTATAAATGAAGTTTGTATTTAAGTTCTGTACCATGTATTTGGCGACTCATTATGGGTGATGTATAACTATTTTAGGGGCGTTACATTATTAGCATGTGTGAAATAAATTATTTTATTATATAATTATAAAACATGATATATATTACGAATATTTACATTAATTATTTGATTATCAGTTATGTTGAGAAGTATTGGTTATAATTTTTAAAGAGACGTGACAACCCGAGAATTTATAAGATTAATAAAATCTTAAATGATTAAATAATGGTTAAATAATAAAATCTATACTAAAAATAGAATATTGATTAAAAATTTAGTGAAGGATTTGTATGATTAATAAACTGAAAGTGATTATGTGTATGTGCAGTATGTGGTTAAGGGTTAAGTGTTGAGCAGATAAGTTATAATATTGGTAAACCCTAATATTATATTAAAAACCTTAATGTTCAGTTATAAAACCCTAACGATTCATTTGAAACCCTAATTTCAATTTTGGAAACCCTAAACCCTAATCGAGAATGCTAAACCCTAATTTGGGAACTCAAATGCTAAGTATAAAACTCTAAGGGTTAAAAGTTATGTGATATATGTGAAATGACCAAATTACCCTTTGAATTTCTAGGAAAATGACCAAAATACCCTTAGTATGTGCAAAATTACTAAAATGCCCTTTTACTTAACTTTTAAGTAAAAGATATAACCAAATCTTGTGATCCATAAATTCAAGATATGCCATGTGTTCAACTTAACACCAATCATCCATCTTGGCCACTTAGCATCATTCTTGTCCATGGAAATCAAAGATTTGAGAATTTAAGTAAGAAATATCTTTACTTTTATTTCTCATAAGCCAAGACTCTCTCTCTAACCCACGAAATTGTGGGTGAAAATCAATGATAAGTAAATCCAAGAACACCTCTTAGCTATCCAAGATCATATCATAGGGGCAAAAATCAAAGTTTAGATCAAAAAGGTATAAACCCTTTGGGCAAGGAAATCGTACATTGCTAGGGTTAGGGTTTCATGTTGGCTGAAGAGGAGAAAAATTCATGAAAGGTACAAAATTGATTGATTGATTGATTGATTGAAGAGGAGAGAAGAACAAGTGAGCGATTACTCCAATGACATGTGGCAGAACTCTTAGAATCTGAGAACCTTGTTAGGGTAGCAAGGATTCAGAGAGCCTTCTTGAGTCTTCGGGTTGAGAGAGAATCTCCAAGTCTCTTAGTCTTCCAAAAGGTCCAAGAGTCCAAAGTGAGGTCCCCTTCCCAATGGAGTGGAAGGGGTATTTATAGGGTTTTCTGGTGAGTGGTCATGTGCTAAGCACATGACCTCGGAGAAATTCCAAATTTACCCTTAGTCATTAGAGTAATGCCCAAATACTCCTGCCCTTCTAGCCACCAATCCAATCCCTCAATCAATTCCCAAAATGAGTTGCCTCCATGAGTCTTCTGCTTCGGGACACGTGGAAACTTCTCTCGGGTCTTGCATATTTATTCTAATTTTTTTGTTTGTCATTTAATTCTTTAGGTCGTACGTGAACCCTAATTTGCACTTGGGCCCACATTTGCCCCCTGCGCGAGAGTCACGCCTTTGGACTAACGATCGTGCTAAATACTATAAGTCTTCGAATCCAACTTCAAATTTTTCAATGATCCGCAGACTCTGATAGCCTGTTGCACCTTGAATCCCTCTGGACTCGTCAAAATAATACCCGCTCCACTAATGTCTGACGTAGAAGATCCATCTGCATACAGTGTCCATAAACTCTGATTCTACTGAAGTACTGCAATTTCTTTATCAGACTATTCAGCTTCTCCCAAATTGTCATCAACTTCAAAAAATGAACATTCGACCAAGAAATCAGCCAAAGCTTGCCCTTTAATAGCTGTCTGGGGATAATATTCTATGAAGAATTGAGATAAATCCATTGTCCATGCAGAAAGTCTCCCCGAAACTTCAGGTTTTCCCAGCACCTTCTTTAGCGGCTGATCCGTGTATGCTATTACTAACCGAGCCTGGAAATATTGTCAAAGCTTTCGACTAGCTATTATCAAAGCAAAGGCAAATTTCTCCAGGTTTGGGTACCTTGTTTTAGCATCCCTCAGGACATGGCTTACATAGTAAACCATGTGCTGCTTACCCCCAACTTCACGCACCAAAATTTCTCTTACTGCAAACGAACTGGCTGCCAAATATAAATACAGTGGTTTAACAGGAGCTGGTTTCACCAACAAAGGCGCCGAAGACAAATATTTCTTTATCCCTTGGAAGGCATCTTCACATTCTGAAGTCCACTGGAATGTCTTAGCATTCTTCGGCCCTTTCAATGTGTTAAAGAACAACAAATATCTTTCTACCGGTTTTGACATAAATCTCCTCAAAGCTGATATTCTACCCATCAAACGTTGAACATCTTTATAGGATTGAGGAGACTTCATGTCTATAATGGCCTGGATCTTTTTCGAGTTTTCTTCGATACCCCACTTGCTAACCAGATAACCCAAAAATTTACCTGCACCGAGTTCAAAGGTACATTTAGTTGGATTCAGCTTTAGATTGTAATGGCGCACTGTCCGGAAACATTCCTCTAAATCATCCAAATGACCTTGTACTGTCATGCTCTTCACGATCATATCGTCAACATATACTTCCATATTTCTCCCCAACTGCATCATGAAGACAAAATTCATCCCCGCATTCAGCAAACCAAATGTCATCTTCTTATAAGCATATACTGACCGATGCGTAATGAAAGCAGTCTTCGGGATATCTTCTTTACACATAGAGATCTGATGATACCCCGAAAAAGCATCCATAAAGCTAAGTAAGGTATACCTCGAAGTCGCATCAATGAGCTGATCGATGTGAGGCAAGGGATAAAAGTCCTTCGGACACGCCTTATTCAAATTTGTATAATCAATGCGAACTCGCCACTTGTCGTTCTGCTTCTGTACCAGAACTATATTTTCCATCCACTCCGGATAGTCTATCTTGAATATGAAATCTGCAGCCAGCAACTTTGCAATTTCTTCATCAATAATCCTATGTCGCTCTGGTGCAAATATCCGCCTCTTTTGCCTAACTAGCTTCTTCACTGGGACTACTTGTAGCCGATGTTCTGCAACCTTTCTGCTTACCCCAAGCATGTCACTAGGCTCCCAAGCAAAGATGTCAGCATAACACCGACGTAGTTCTATTAGGTTCATCCGAAGAGGTTCCAGCATACCTGAACCTATCTTCACTATTTTCTCCTTTTTACCCGAAATTAGCTCAAACTCCTCAGTCTCTTCAGCCGGAATGACTAACGGCTCTGAACTACCTTCAGTAAATGGTTCGATGTTGATAGCCTACTTTTGCTTATTGACCCCTACCCCCGAAGCAATCACAGCATTCCGATAGCATCTTCTAGCCAAATCTAGATCCCTAGCCACTTCACCAACTCCATGTGACGCTGGGAACTTTATTTTAAAGTGAGGAATCGACGTTACTGCCTGAAGAGCAGTCAAGGTGGGTCTTCCCAATATGGCATTGTAAGCCGAGTCCACATGCACAACATAAAATTTGCACATTATTTCTACATGTTATGGAGCGGTGCCAAATATGACTAATAGCTCAATAGTCCCCGCCACCTTGACTGGATCATTGCAGAAGCCATATAAAGGAGCCTCCTGCCCGATCTCCATCTTTCGCCCATCCAGATGCATCCTCTGATAAACATGTGCGTATAGAATATCAACAGAATACCCATTATCGATCATCATCCGCTTCATATCAACTGAACCCACTTGTGCAGTAATTACTAGGGCTCCTTCATGGGGTTCAATGGGCTCAGAAGGGAAATCCTCGTCAGTAAAGGAAATTACCGTACCTGGATACGATCTTTCATTCTTCAGGAGGGTACCCGCTACTGACATGACCGAATCCAAGTACCCACGTCTTTTCTTCTCAGTAACTCTAATAGATGTTCCTCTAGTAATTACATCAACGACATGCCTTGCTATTGGATTAGGAATATGTTGTATAGGTTGAACTGGTTGAGCGATCAGAACAGGCCTGGAGTTCCTCTGATGTTCTTCTCGAGGCTCTCTTTCAGCCACATACTGCACCAGAGTACCATTCTGGACATTCCTTTTAATGAACTCCTTTAAACTCATGTAGTCATTAGTTTCATGCCCAGCTGCCTGATGATAATCGCAATACTTACGAAAATTACTAGACCCAGGCTTAAGATTTTCCCGAGGGAATTCAAAATAAGGTTGGTCTTTTATCTGATCTAAGATAATCGCCCTATCTGTGTTTAACTGTGTGTACACTTTGTTCACCTTCTGGTTCGGAATAGGAGGTCGACCTCCTCCCGAACACTAAGTATTGTTGTACCTCTTGGAATTCCCGTCTGAACGATCATTATTACCTATGTTCTTTTTCTGATCGCCCTCAATTTTCTCCTTGTCTTTCATTCTGTCTGAAGAAGGACTTTTCAAGTTATTCATAGCTTCCTCCACCATAATATATCCCTCAGCTTTATCAAAGGCTTCGGCTAAACTTTTCAGGTGGTGAAACATTAGCTTCTTCACCAGCTTCTCCGACTTTACCAGGTCCAAGACATTTTGAAATAGCCCAATAGCTTGAAGATCATTGAGATCTATCACTTGGCCAACTACTTCACTAAATCTCTTCACATACTGGCTCAAAGACTCATTCAAAAATTGACAAACTTGAACCAACGAGCCAGTAGGCTTTCCTCTTCTCTTGTTGCTTCCAAAACGGGCATGGAATTTGCTATATAAATATGCCCAAGATGAAATTGAATCCAAAGGAAGAGTTCCCATCCACTGCCTCGCATCCTTCCTTAGTGTCGTCACAAAGGTCTGACACTTGGCTGCATCCGAAAAATCATAGTAATCCATCAACCTATCAAACGCCTGGTTGTAGTCGTATGAATCACCTAAACCATCGTAATTCTCCATGTAAGGAAGCTTTTAGTATAGTCGGCTTTCTCTTTAAGAATCTCTGAGGAAAAAGGAGATGCCTTTTTACCCGAAGTGTCTTTGACTTGTTGAACTTCGGCTAGCTGTTTTCGAAGCTCCTTTAACTCTTTGACCAAGAATTCCACTCCTTCCGATTATGATGAAACCTCTTTCTTTGGAGAGCCTTCCTTCTTTTGAGCAGACTGGACTTTCCCATCTGAACTTGCAGCTTTAGACGGGCTTTTCCGAAGATGAGTATCCGTAGGGTGGTGTGCCCTCTTCAGATCCTCAGGTGTACGACTTCTAGATCTGCTTCGGTGTGGAGCTTTATCGCTGTGGTGAGAATACTAAAGGCGGAGTGCCTTCTTTGTATTCTCAGGTGTATATCCTCTAGACCTGCTCCTTCGTCTGCTTCTACCATAATCCTGAGAATCCCTAGGGTTAGGTACCCTCTTCGGCTCCTCAGGAGTATGGCTCCTTGACCTTCTTCGGTCCCGAGGGAAGCCTCGAGACATATTACCAGAGTGCACAGGCTCCTTTCCTCTTCTGGGTCGTCTTTCTATGGATTTTCTATGCTCCTCAGATTGAGCATAACATGATGTTTCATCTTTCATTTCCACCATACGAACCATCTGTTTAGCAATTTCTTCCCTTTATTTCAGAAGAACTTCTAGAGCTTTGTCAACTTATTTTGTCATCTTGGCCAACTTGGATGCTCTGTCGGTCTGACCACCTCGGTGTTGGGTTCTAGGCGGTGTGCCTTCTACCCTTCTCCGATCCTGATCAGACCCTTTAGCAGCAGTAAAAACTACTCTTCTTTTGGTATCCCCATAGACTTTTAGATGAGAACCTTCTGAAACATCTCTTAATGTTGTGTTATCATGAATACTTTTCGAAGGAACCAACCGATCCTTGACTGAGATTCGTTGTACAGATGAACTAACAGCCGTCGGCTGTCCTTCGGTAGTAGCTGTCTTACTTTTCACCATAACTTCCGAAGTAGAACAGCTAATAAGTGTGATTGAAATCCAGAAACAATAGAAAATAGCCCTCCTTCTAGTGTCAATGTTAACGCCAAGATCTTTCCACGCGCCTCAACCACGTAAAAGCACGTCCAATCCTGCACAGTAAACACGTCAATACCAGAAGCTTGACGGCTTGGACCGTCGGGGGATAGCTCCGGCGTAAGAGTCAGTACAGGCGGATACAAGGATAACAATGGAGGATATTAGCTCTAGTGTTTTGATAATGAAAATATCAGTTACCTTTTTTGTGTTATGTTCTGTTCTCATAAACTCCAAGACTCATCCTGCATGTAGCTGACCTGCTCTGACATCACCACACTGCAGGTAGCTCATCTGCTAATTTCATCACCATTTTCCAAAGCCGGCCGACTATGTCTCATCCCCATTAATTAAAATACAGATATGACAGTCAAAGTTCTATCCTTCTCATTATTACCGATCAAAGCCCAAAACAAGACCATTATTCACCTAAGGTCAAGCCCAAGGGTTCGGCCCAATAGCCCGGCCCAAAATAAAGGTAGCCCAATATATCTAAAATATCAAGGCCCAACACATAATAACAACTTTTTTCTCTAAAACTTGCTGCAATTAAACATATTTTGCACAACTAGTGTTACATGATCTTATTCAGTAACAAACGGAAAATTAATTATGGAAAGTATGCTATCAAAAATAGTTGTTAGCTCTAGTGGTTTCATTGCTTCTTTATATGTATTGCAGTGTGATGTTATGTGCAGGGACAAGTCCACTGTTTAATAAGCATTGGTTGTGTAGTATAACTTTATATAAGGGATGCCCATCATTTGTAAATCATAAAACAAAAGTCCCATCCATGTTTGTGCAATATAATTTTAAGTTAATTGAGGGAAAAACAAAAAACAGACTTTTTATTGTCAAATTTGGTGTTTCAAAATATATTATGAATGTTTTGGAACGTTCATACCAACACAGAAGTAATACTACCATATTAGCATTTTAACGGTAATTAACCTTGGTTTTTGTTATCAAAATATAAAAAAATAAAAATGAAAGATGTAATGATCAGTAATGGTAGGTTAAGTTGTTAGCATTTAAGTGAAGTTCATAGAATGATGTCCCCATATTTTTGTTAGGTTTGATAGGTAGGAGGAACAAGCTTGGGGGTGCACAAACCTCTCTCAACAGTTACTGCAAGCTCTCAAAATCATTAGGTCATTTAGTGGCAGTGAAATATGCCTTCATGTTTATTCTATGTACTACCACATCGATCCTTCTTCTAAAATTAATTAGAGATATATATTATTTTTTAGAAAATTTGCAAAATTCAAATATTTTAAACTGATATAAATCTGTATATGTTTTGAAAACAACAAATATATGACAATTAATAGCCATTTCTAAAATCAAAAATTATTCTTTGATTTGAATTTTTAATTAGAATTTCGCAAATCGATTAACAAAAGTCAAAATATATCTCTAATTTTGAAGATTAAGGAGTAAATTAATCAAGCTTTAGTAGAACATGCAAATGTTTCTGTGACTGATATGATCAGTTTAACCAGCCTTGTAGCTGGCCCTGAACAATTTTTTTTGATGTATCATGTTTGACACTAAAAAAAATTCAAGGTAGTCTCAAAATAAGCTTTTACTCCCAATGCTGCATATCCAAATTATAAATTTCAGTATGCAGCTCAACAAGGTTCATATCAAGAGAAAAACAAATGACAAAAAGCCATTAGCATTACACCTTGATTGTTGCTGCAATGTCACTAGATTGTTGGTTGATGTTTATTTTCAGTAGGCATGTACATTTATGGTCAAACATCTGTCCAACTTCAAGAAAAAAATTATTTCAAATGGAATAATTATCGATCGAATTTTCAACAAAAATTTCAGATTTAGTTTATTTTGGACGAAAATTGATTAATTCCGACATAAATTTTCATGAAAAATAAGTTTCTCTCTTTGTATGGTCATCACTTCTTAGAGGTGGTAATTACATCTCCCATTTCTCACTAAGTTTTGATGTCTCTCTATTAAGTAAGAGTAATTGTTAGTTTTTCTTACACATTTCCACAAATTTGTCATGTCAGCTGGTCACGTCATCAATTTATGACGTAACATAATTAATTGAATTAAAATAGAAAAAATTAAAAATTTGATCAACTTATTATAAAAATTAAAAAGTCGATTACTGAAATGGAGAAATGTCAAAGATAATAATTTATATTCAAACCTTTTTTAAAAAAAAAGGTCAATTAGAGATAAAAAAAAAAATTGTTGCTCCATTATATAGTCTCATGGTATTGCCTTAATTTGACTTCTACTATCGACTAAATTTCAAATTGCATCATAAATTTTATTTTGAATTGGTTGATCATTATATAAATTTCAAATTGCATCAAATTAATTTGCAGCCTAAATTTTATTTTAAATTAAATGCACCCTAAACTTGAGTTTCAATATAATTTACAACCTTCACACTAAAGTTTAGGGTGTAAATTATTTTGATGTAGAGTTTGGAAGGTGCATATTGTTTTGAAACTTAAAATATAGTGTGTATATAATTCAAAATAAAATTTAGGGTGTAAATTGATTTTAAGGTTAAAGTTTTGTGTCATTACTGGTGAAGGCACACACATATATATATATATATATATATATATATATATATATATATATACATATGATTGGAATAAGAGAAAAAATTTATATGTCGACAAATTTGTGACTAAGGTGAATTGCGACAAACGTGAAACTCTATTAATCTGTTTGGTTATAATTAACATTGGAATGAGAATGAACATTTCTATAGAACGTGTTAATTACTCTCGATCTCATGGAAACCATGAGACGAGTCATATCGTTTGGCCAAATACCATGTGGTGAGTATACCCTTTTGAAAAGCTCATTTCATTTCCTCCAATCAAACATATCATGCATATGCTAAGGTGCGACCATTCTTAATTTTCATTTATCCTAAATATGCACATAAGTTGCAACTATAATTTGACCAAAAACTTTCGCAATACATATCAAGGCTGATGGTACAATACTATATTATTTTATAAGATCAATTTCCCGGGAGTCACAGAAATGAACCCGTGAAAATAGTTGGATGAACAATATATAGAACGCATAATAATTATTTTATAGCTATAATTATTTTACTCACTACTATATAGAACGCATAATAATTATTTTATAGCTATAATTATTTTACAACTATAATTTTTTTCCAACAGTTTATAGCACCTGTGGTTGAACAATATATAGAACGCATAATAATTATTTCCCCAGATCCGTGATGATGACTTTGGTATTATGCTATTAATTTGTCACCATTTTCATTACTTCTTACTTTAAATTACTTGTATATTCACCGAGGTCTTTTGCCGTATTTGATTTTTGTTAGAATCGTAACTCCGTAAAGTCATAATCGAAAAATATAAAACGGGTAATTCTTATCTTTAAAGTTTTTATCGCCCTCACCACGAATGATTTACTATGAATTACATGCAATATACCTTTAGAATATATGTCAACTTTCGGAGTTGAACAATTTTGTGATAGCAATTCACAAATATTCCAGTCGAATATTTCTTTGTGATAGTTATATGTTTATAGAAAAAATTAAATGAGAGAAGAGAGAATTTCATGTGCAAATTTTCTTTTCTTATGCAAGTATTCTCCATTCCTTATATATGTATCTCTCTTTATATATATGCACATATAGATATATATGTATACATAAATAATATTAACAACTATTATCTATTTTAATTACACATTATTATAGATATATATAATATTGTAAGTTACACATTAGTCATAATGATGTAAGTTACAAATTATTAATAATAATGTAATTTAGATAGAAAAATGGAGGGTCACAATCAAAGATTAACTAGTTGTCAAATCCAAAATATATTGGACTTCATTTCTTTTGTTTCACATAATTAAATAAGATTACACCTCTTATACTTATAAAGAAACTAGTAATCTTTTATTAATCATAATGGAACTAAGACAAATTAGTTTTTATAAACAACTTGCACCTTATCAAATGTTTCACTTACGTCATTGATAAACACAAGTTATATGATTTCAACTTAAACCAAATGAATTACTCTCATTCTCCACATACAGGACATTAAGTTACACCATTTATACTTACTTAAATTATGTCCACAAATGAGTTTTATCAAACTCAAATATGATAAATAATAAATCTCAAAAATATAAAATAAGATGCAATATATAACAATCCCCCACTTGTTATAACAGTTTTAAAATATATGCAAATATATATATATATATATATATATATATATATATATATATATATATATATATATACGATCCGGATCAAGTGCATACCCCTTATCTTACTCACCCGTGCTCGCCCCTCTTTAGCGACGGATCCGACGACAGTTCGGTCATACAACCGTCGTCTATAATTTTAGCGACGTTATATGTTGTCTGTCGCTAAAAGTATAGACGACGGTTGTATGACCGAAACCGTCGCTGGGTTCGGCGCTAAAGGGAGGTGAGTACGACTGAGTAAGATAAGGGGTATGCACTTGATCCTTACTCTATATGTGTGTGTGTGTGTGAAGGCTATATGCACTTTTTTATTATTTGTTCTTTTTGTGAATTAACATGGGCATAAACTATATTTACTATATCCAATACAACAATAAACTATAGATTTAGTATACGACATCTAATTCAAATACAGATTTTTGGACAACTCTTTCCCTATATAAGACCTTTATACGTAAGAAAGCATTTACTAATATATAGTTAAAATGGGTTCAAACTTGAAATGGTGAAATGGGATTTTGGGAAAAGGGTATAAAGGTTAGGGGATTGCCATATATTGAAGAAACCTAAAGGTAATTTTAGAGCCAGGTGCAGTTGGTTGCAAAGTAGGTTTTGCTTGAAAGTCAACAAGACACATAAAAGGGACATCATTAGTCTAATGTTCCCACTTTCTACCATGCTCATATCAAAATTAGAACACAAATCTCAGACACAACCAACTATAATTCTTACTTCTTGCTCCGTTACATAATGTCATGTTTTAGATAATTTTATTTTTTTTCAAATTATTTAACTTTTTATATAATCTAGAGAATTAATCATAATCTTTCTAAAATTACTTTTTATGGAAATTAAATTAAATGTTACATATGAAAGAGAGTATGAGATAAGTATATTGTAAATAATATTATAGACAATTAATATTATATTTAATGTTATACAATTATTTTCTTAATTTTTATGCACAACCATAAAACGTTATATATTATGAGAGAAAGGGAATAGTATTATCATGGCCGGTTGATTGGGTCCTACAGGGTTGACCTACTCCCATGCACTTAACCCTTTCTAATTAAGGTTTTCATATTTTGCAGAAGGATAAAGATATAATTTTACAAATTATTTGTCTCTTTAGTTTTAAGCTATTATATAAAGGCTTAAATATGAATTAGTACCTTAAATTATAAACCATATTCTACTTCGGTGATTCACTTTTCAATTTTGTCAATTAGATAATTAAACTATTAATTTTTTTCAATTACAATAAATTGAACACGTCACGTCAGAAATTGCTGACGTGACTAATTGTGTGGGTCCTTAAGACTCTTATGTGACAAAAAAAATATATTTTATTCATTACATAAATAAATTTGTTTAAATCATGGGCAAAATGGTCAAAATCTAATTTAACAATTCTAATTAAAATAAAACAAACATATATCAGTCCAAATAAAATCCAATTCATCGATCAAGACCTCTCTTTCTCTCTCTATATCTATGTATGTATGTATTGTGTGAAAAGAGTTTAACCCTTTT